>OX333075.1:42929578-43421753 GCA_946863875.1 Alloplasta piceator | reverse complement strand
TAAAATTGGAGGTTAGTAATTTACCCAAATAACGGCAAATAATTCGTTAACGACAATAGCAAGTTATTTGCACCCTGAGTAACGTCAATATTGAACTAAAAGCAAATCAAATTCTAAGCGAATAATTTTCTTTTGATGGTGGAAATAACGGGACATACTTTGTTACTGAGGCTTAAAAGAAAGATCAAATTATTTGCCAGCAAGACTTAAAATAATGGCGGTTCACTTGTCAAGTGAAGAACGTCATCAATTAACAACTGACAAACGAAATAGAAAGTTTAAATAATTTTTTTTTTCACAATTGAAAAAATGGTTAATGTTTCATTATTGATTACTAGAAATGATATGTACAAAGTATTTGCAAACTAGAATAGAGGCAATAGTAAATAAGTTGGACCCTAAACAACACTAAAATAATCGATTATTCGCAGTTCAAATGAGAGACAATTATATTCAACGACTTAAAGTATAGCAAGTAATTTGTTGATGAGGCATATAATGGCAAACTATTTGTTACTGAACAAAATAATAGCCAACTATTTATACCCTAGATAGCAAACAATAATTGAAAGCAAATAATGATGACAGTATAAGCACGTCACCCGGAATGACTTACTTTTGGCAACTAGAAAACTAGCAAATTCGGACTTGTAATAACAAAAAAATAATTAACCCATATTTTTTTAAATATATATATTTTTTTTAATAAATACAAATTATGTAAATATGCGTTAAAATACCAAAAATTAAACCTCAAAACATATAAATAAATTCATTATGTGAGCTGAAAAGTGATTTTTATTTTTTTCTACTATGGCGTAGCGTTTTTTAATTTTTTTTAAATTCATAGTGTTATAGTGAAATGTAGAAGGTTTGAAAAAAAATTGTTTCATAATTGTGCCAAAATTGTATCACGGTGAAAAATTGAAAATGAAAGAAAATTTTTTTTTTTCAAAGATTTTATAGAGCTATCTAGCTCTTAATTTTTTTTCTCAGAGCTATATCAGCCCCCAAATCATATAAAAAATTAAGATCAATCGGTTAGGTCAATCCTGAGAAAATTTTTTTTTTCTGTTTTTTACATATTTCACTTTTTCTCAATAACCAATTAAGTTAGGGATCTGAAACTTTCAGGACCTGATTATTTTACTAGTACCTACTTATGCTCTAAGTATCATTCAAAAACCTTTCGGGGACAGATTCACCATACTTATACCCCTAGGGCCTTTATCTGCCATTTTTTTGGTAGCAATTTTTTTTGCCCCAACAATGCTGTCATACCGTGTGCAATATAGGTATACGTACCGGGTGAGTACATGACCGGAGAAGAGGATATATCTGTATATAGGTTCCATAGAGGAAGTGGTATGGACACACGCGGACGCGACCGTTCGCAGTCGCGCGGCGCAGAATAAACGGTCAGTGACGCGCGGTAATGGCCGACATCCTAATCCTGGACCCCTACAGACGTTAATGCTTATGCCTCTCTATATATATGTACATACATATGGGGCATTCCATACCAAATCGACCTGAGTGTGATCCTCGACCTCGCTGATTTCGCTTACGATTTTTTATATGATTCTTCCAACTCAAAATAGCATTCAGAATTTTTTTAAGATTTTCAAAACCAATTTTGAGTACGTTATTATTTTTTGAACATTTTTTTCGAAAACCTCGGGGGCCGTAATTTAAAAATCGGAAAAAGTTCTCAAAAATCCGGTGTCAAAAATAAAAAAATTTTGCTCAAAATGCATAATGTCCAGGATTACCGTTTCACCTCGATTTTAGGTTTTTATGAAGAAAACGAAAAAAAAAATGCAGAAATTGATCTACCGTGAAAAGTGACTTGAATATTTTTATCGTTAACCAACAATTTCCAAAAAATAGTTGGTTAATTTCTGCATCTATTTTTCTTACGTTTTCTTTCATAAAAACCTAAAATCGAGGTGGAAAAAAAGCCATCGTGAATTTTAGGTCAACAATTTTCATCTTTAACACCGGATTTTTGAGAATCTTTTCATATTTTTAAACTACGGCTTTCGAGGTTTTCGAAAAAAAGTTTAAAAAATCATAACGTTCTCAAAATTGGTTTTAAAAATCTGAAAAAAATTCTGAATGCTATTTTGAGTTGGAAGAATCATATAAAAAAACGTAAACAAAATCAGCGAGGTCGAGGGTCCCGTGTAAAAAAAATTAGTCTATATTAAGTCTACGATTAGTCTCTCACGTAGTCTACGAAAAGTCTCTCTAATGGAACAATATAGACTTCGGATATAGACTTTTCATCGAAATTTACATTCCGCAATAAGTGTCTCATAAGTCTATATAATAATAAGTCTATATTCATGTTGACTAATAAATCTGTATGAACGTGAATTCATGTACCGCTCTCATTTGGGCTCTCAAAAGTCATTTTTTAAAAATATGAATATCGACTTATGAGCATAAGTCAATATTTATATAGACTCATAAGTCTACATAAATATAGACTTGGGTCGGGACTTAATAACTGAATGAGAATTCATGAATCGAAGTTATTTTCTCTTTCAAAAGTCTTTCAAAAGTCTCTCTTTTAGAATAAATACAAATGATATCTGTATTTTTTTCGCCCAAATTCAATTCCAGGATTCCTGACCCCTCATAAGTTAAATGACCGCTCATAACTTAATTCCAGGATTCATGAACCCTCATAAGTTAAGTTATGAACGGCCACTGGGCTTATGAGGGCTCAGGAATCCTCGAATTAAATAATGAGGGGTCAGGAATCCTGGAGTTACATTTGCGGCGAATAAATACAAATATCATCTGTGTTTATTCTAAAAGAGAGACTTTTGAAAGACTTTTAAGAGACAAAATAAGTTCGATTCCTGAATTCACATTCAGTTGTGAAGTCCCGACCCAAGTCTATATTTATGTAGACTTGTAAGTCTACATAAATAACGAATTATACTCATAATTCGATATTCGTATTTAAAAAAATGACTTTTGAAAGCCTAAATAAGAGCGGGTTATAAATTTATGTTCATATAGATTTATTAGTCTATATGAATATAGACTTATTAGTATATAGACTTATGAGACACTTATTGTGGAATGTAAATTTCGTTGGAAAGTCTATATCCAAAGTCTATATTGTTCCATTAGAGAGACTTTTCGTTGACTACGTGAGAGACTAATCGTAGACGTAATATAAACTAATTTTTTTTTACACGGGGTTACACGCAGGTCGACTTAGTATGGAATGCCCCATATATATGTACACATATGCCACAAGCACTTCGTGGCAACGCGATAATGCCGGTTCGCGTATGCTTTTCGTGTCTCATTATCGTCCTTCGTTCTTCTCAATCCGCGTCGTAATACATCCATCTCTGACCACACAAATCCCAAGCCCTGTATACGATCAGCACCGTTAAACATTTTAGCGTTAATCAGAATCACAAATCAACAAAAACGGCGGCACCTTTTTTTATCGGACATTATTTTTGAGAATTGTACACCGAGAAAACAATGTATCAGGATTTGTTAACTAATAACAAATGTAAGGTTGAATAACAATTATTTTTTAACAATTAATAAATTATTTTGACAATAAATAATTATAAATTACAATAAATAAATTATTTCACGACTAACAAATTTTGTAACAGTTAAGGAATGTTTAAGTTAAAGCGCCAATTGAATATGTTTCTTTACTTACAAATAAACTATTTTTTCAGTGTAGCAAATAAAAAGGATTTTGTGCTCAGGCTTGGTCAAGCCTTTATCGCGATATTGCTGATTGATTTTTCCCACCCAATAAAATATACATGTGTATTCGGACATTTAAACGAAATATGATTTCTCGATGCTCAGCAAATTTGTTGACCATGCTTGAAAATTTTGAAAAGTATAAAAAAGCTCCATGAGACAACGAAAATAAGACGAATTTGCACCATGAGTTAACTCATAAGAAAGCTTAAAGAACGACGGATAGAAGTTGTGGACAATTTTATATTATGCACAATTTTTTCATCACATTTCGAAAATTGATGTTCATAAATTTTATAAGCTGCAAGCTCTGCAAGTGATTTTTTCTGAATTTAACACCAACGGTTCCAATCAATTGGTGCAAATAATTTGAGCTTGATGAGGCAAAATTATGATAGCTTGAGCGTGTACATGCAATTTTTAGAAAATAAAAAAAATTTGGGCGAGTTATGCAAAGTTCGATTCTAATTGTTCTTAGTTTTTGGTGCATTTGTAAAAAAAATTGGGATTGATAGCTGCAAAACTTCAAAAGTTAGAGCAATTGGAACCATTTTTTTAGAATTTTCAAAAAATTTTCTAAATCAAATTCGTGAAACTACGAATCCCACAAGTGATTTTTTCTAAATTGAAGTCCAACTGTTTCAATCAATTAGTGCAAATAATTTGAGCTCGATGGTGCAAAATTATGATAGCTTGAGCGTTTACAGGCATTTTTTTGAAATTTAAAAGAAAATTGGAAACTAGTCGTCAAGCGACTTATGCAAATCTTAATTCTAATCGTTCTTGGTATTTGGTGCATTTGTACAAAAAATTTGGATCGATAGCTGCAAGACTACAAAAGTTAGAGCAATTGGAACCATTTTTTTAGAATTTTCAAAATTTTTTCTAAATCAAATTTGTGAAACTACGAATCCCATAAGTGATTTTTTCTAAATTGAACACTAACTGTTTCAATCAATTAGTGCAAATAATTTGAGCTCGATGGTGCAAAATTATGATAGCTTGAGCGTTTACAAGCATTTTTTTGAAATTTAAAAATTTTTGGAATCTACTCCTCAAGCGATTTATTTAAAGTTCGATCCTAATTGTCCTTGGGTATTTGGTGCATTTGTACAAAAAATTGCGACCGATGGCTGCAAAACTACAAAAGTTAGAGCAATTGGAAACATTTTTGGGAATTCCGCAATTTGTTCAAAATCAAATTTCTGAAGCCATTATTTCTAAGGTGATTATTGATAACTATAAAAATACGAAAGTACGAACATCCATAATCATTTTGCAAGAAAATTTAAATCTCGTCAAAGTGTTTTGGAATTTCGACACAATTTCCACTCTGTGAAAATAAGGAAAAATGTACTAGATACATTTTTTTTAAATGTAAATTCTCAAGGTTTTAGGAAAGTTTGAAAGGATTGACAGAAAAACTTGAAGAAAAATTTCCAAGCAAAAAGCTTCCTTCATAACAAATCAGTAAAAAACAAAATCTCGAAATCTTGATTCATATCCAAGTCAAATTTTCGAATGTCACACGTCGAAAGTGAAGCTTCACGGCAGTTTCGATGGAACCGTATCAGGAAGTAGAATGGAAGCGGAAATGTAGTTATGAAACTTTGGCTGATTTCTTCTTGACCAAATGTGACAATTTAAGGCGAGGCTAAATACCGACATTATTACTGAAGCCCTACATTATCGACTTGAAATCGCTGCCCATACTTTTTCCAATACCGGTGGATGAATATCAATTAAATTTATGAATTAATGATGAATAAATTGCAAAATGCAAATGCGAGACATAAATCAACGTTTTCGTTAATAGCCACTGACTTGTCAGACAGTTTGGATGGAAGTCTGATGAAAGTACTGTTTATTTGATAGAAATTCAACATAGGGCTGTCCTCTTTCGGATTTCTGTGAACTTAATTTCGCCATTTTTTTCGATAAAACACGAAATTTATCAACATTTATTTCGTGATTTGGATTCCAAACTTACGTCGCGGTTTTTTCATAAAATAATGTCAAAGACGTATTGATATTCGTACTTTGGTGTTGGTTATGGAGCCCCACTCTTGGTTTTAGCCGTAATGCCGTAAAAACATTATAACTTTAATATTTTCAATTACAGATTTTTGATGATAATCGGATCTGTGATTTTTTCTTTCGTTTTCCGAAAAATTTTTAGTGGGGCTCCATTTGTGCCATAATTCTGATGATACTGTCAAAATTTTATTGATTTTCATCCATTCGTGCCAGAGCAAGTTTGGAATCCATTTTCGAGGTGCTAATGTCGGTATTTAGCCTCCCCTTAATGGAAGAATTTCCGGGATTCAAAACACTGTTGGAACGAGAAACTTACGCTTACCAATTTTTCATCATAAATTACCATTCTAATTATATCCGGAAAAGTGTTACGAAGAAAATGAGACATCGTAGGATAAGATTCATCAAGCGGTTTGGTTAGGATCGTGCACAGCGCAGTGAAACTCAAAAACTGATTTATGAGAGAATCGCTGCACCTTATGGGTTCCAACTAGGGTAAAAAATGTCTTCATTTGATACGTCAAATGATGGACCACTGGTCAGGTTTACACTCATTCAACGAACATTTATATTTATGGTCAAAAATCGGCGTTTTGACACTGACTCAACCCCCTTAAGATACTAAATTAACTCAAGATTTGATTCCGCGTATCTCGATCTTATGAGGTCAACCCTCACATCGAATTATCATTTCCGGTCCAACCACAATTTTTTATAAACCTGAACAAAGCTGTTACACTGTTAAAAAAATTTATTTGAAACAAATAAAATTTATTTGATGCAAGTAAATTAATTATTTGTATATTATCCCGTAATTCGTTATTGGGATGAAGTAAATATATTTTCGATAGAAATAGCATTCTTCAATGAGAGCAAATATGAAATCGTTTAAAACAATGCATAGTTACTATACGGGAATGTACGGGCTACTAAAATATCAAACCCATTTACTTCAGTCAAGTAAATTAAAATTTGAGTCAAGCTTCCGACTACGTGGTTCCGAAAATTGAACTGTTTCATCCAACTCAATGATTCTTTGTACTCATAAAGGTCATACTTTGGATTAATTAAATACTTTTCTTGAAATGATTACGAATTTTCGGTGCCGTGTATGTTTCCACAGAAATTAGAAAATGCTTTCTCTGGATCTTGAAAATGCTAATTTAAATGGAGCATCCCATCAGTTTCTTCCAAACTCAAATCTATTGGTCCAATTAAATATTGTTTTAGACCACCCGTGCAGAATTATTTATTTTTTCCATATATTTATCAGTTTTTACGATGAAAATCAGTTCCATATTCACAATTGATAGTTTCTAAGGGTCAAGTAACGAAAAAAAAATTTTAAGATAAAAAAATTTGCCCCTAGTGGGGTTTGAACCCGCGACCCTCGTTTTTTTACGCATATCCTCAAATTCAACATGAATTAAATTAAAAAAAATAGATAATTTGAAAGTTCATCGACTTTTCCAACTGATTTAGTTTTCTTGCATATTCGCGGGCCCTAGAATATGTACGAAACCAGACTGGGATTTGAAACCTTCCTACCTATCGAGCCTAACTAACGACCTAAGACTGGGACGCTAACCACTACACCACCGACTATTTTTGATATACTGATGTAAATATCATATTTATAGAACACAGGCCAAGAAATAAATACGTACCAAAATAGTATTAAGAATTTATTTTCATTACCCGAAGGCTATTTTTTGGTTCAAATTGTCTTTTAACTTAATTTAAAAAAATCAAATATTGAATCAGATGAATAATAATAACAATAATAATAATACCAAAATAAGAATACCGTGTCATAATATTACATAATTTTTTCTTGTACCGGAAAAATACACGGTAAGGTGAAAAACTTAAATGACTTGCGTCAAAAAATGTTGGTTAATTCAACACAAATTTTCCATATACACAGCTAATAACTCGAATTTGTGTTAAATGAATTAAATATTGCGCTCACATACAATAATCAATGCAGATAAATAATATTGATTTTTAAAATTAAAAAAATCCTATTTTAATATTAAATAATTTTTATTTAGCTTGATAAAACAGAATGTTCCGATGGATCATTCGAAGTAGTTGAATCAAGTAATTTTTTTTTGTTATCCCAGGATATCAAATCTTTGCATCTGGGTATATTTTCTTGTACCAAAGAAAAACACAATTGATGTAAAAAATGTAAATTACTTGGTTACAGTATTTTTGGTTTATCCAATCAAAAATATTACATATTCGCAATCAATAACTCCGGTTGGTGTTGACCAAATAAAGTATTACGATAAAAAATATTAATTATTTCCAATTAATATTTGTGCCTTGCTGTTCGTAGAAATCCTGTATTCGAATGAAATAACTGTAACTAGTATCAATGAATTAGATTATTTTGACCAAACAACTGCTACCAAAAAAATTACTTACTGAGCGCAATTTCTGTTTTTATTCAATGCAAAGAAAAATCGATTTGTCTCAAATAAATGCCACTCAAGTAATTTCGTTTATTTGGATCAAATAAATTTTTTTAACAGTGTAAGAACCTTCCATATGAAATCGGAGTGAACCGAAAAGCGTGAAATCATTCTCGCTTACTCGATCACGCACTCGTTACACAGATCTCATCTCGTTGGTGCGTTTCACGTTGATTGAATTTTATGCCAAGTTATATGTATACAGACAGCATGAGGATACATACAAAATGAATAAACTCTGGCATTTATTATGATGGAGGATGTAAACGCGGGTATGGGTGAGATGGAGTTGAAACGATGACGCAATCGGTGGCGAACAAGGTTCTCGACACTTTTTTTTTTTTAATTTACGTGTATATATTTATATTTGTCATCTGCGGGCATGCAGCATCTCCTCATCTTCGTGTTCTTATCTCGGTGGAGGGAATGAAGAAAAGACGAAAAGATCGGGAGAGAGAGAAGAGGAGATAGAGAGAGGGTACGTATATCGAGCGGGCAACCCGCAGCTGCCGCCCTCTCCACCAACACAATAATATCTAATTAATTTATTAATGAGGTTAACTTGGCAGGATTGGACGGCAGACAGAACTCGCGAGTAAAACGAGTTGAAGATGAGGCCCGCTTCTTCTTCTTCCCTCTAACTTCCTTTTGTCTCTTTCTCTTTCGTTCTCCCACTATCCCTCTTTTTGTTCCTCATCGTATTCTTTTGCGCCCTATTTTTTCGCCCCTGGAATAACCACTTCGCTCTCGTGCCGGCAGAGGCGCTTTCTCGTTTCTCGCTTGTAAGAAATTAGGTCCCATCATGTTACACATGAGGGACAAGCGTGTCGATTGCTTGTGTGTTTTGTATAGTCAAGGCGTTTACTTTAGGTTTACTTCATCAATAGCGATGTCAGCGGGTATTCAGGGCCGTACGCACATTTGTCATTTTTTTAAATATTAGACAAAGCGGAACATTCAAAATACAAATTCTCTTGATGTTGGCCTTAGATCCAGACGTTTCCCACTTTTTGCGTCAATTTTGTGGAATTCAGAATCCAGGAGAAGCCCATTTTTGTATATTTTTAGCGGGGTGGTCATTATAACCTTACTTTTTTTTGCCTTGCCTAATAACCTGTAAGCGATATGCTTCGGATTGTCAGCAGCAATCGTGACAAGAAAGAGATTATATTGCTCATCACACTCCATTTTTGTCTCTAATTTCATTGTCGTCGTTCCTGTTTTACCGACAGCGAAATTAGTGGATATCCAGGGCCGTACGCACATTTGTCATTTTTTTGAAATATTAGACAAAGTGGAACATTCAAAATACAAATTCTATTGATGTTGGCCTGAGATCCAGACGTTTCCCACTTTTTGCGTCAATTTTGTGGAATTCAGAATCCAGGAAAAGCCCATTTTTGTATATTTTTAGCGGGGTGGTCATTATAACCCTACTTTTTTTTTCCTTGCCTACTAACCTGTAAGCGATATGCTTCGGATTGTCAGCAGCAATCGTCATGAGAGAGAGATTACATTGCTCACCACACTCATATTTGTCTCTAATTTCACTGTCGTCGTTCCTGTTTTACCGACAGCGAAATTAGTGGATATCCAGGGCCGTACGCACATTTGTCATTGTTTTAAATATTAGACAAAGCGGAACATTCAAAATACAAATTCTATTGGTATTGGCCTTAGATCCAGACGTTTCCCACTTTTTGTATCAATTTTGTGGAATTCCGAATCCCGGAGAAGCCTCTTTTTGTATATTTTTAGCGGGGTGGTAACCTTACTTTTTTTTTGCCTTGCCTAATAACCTGTAAGTGATATGCTTCGGATTATCAGCAGCAATCGTGATGAGAGAGAGATTACATTGCTCATGACACTCCATATTTGTCTCTAATTTCACTGCCGTTGTTCCTGTTTTACCGGCAGCAAAATTAGTGGATATCCAGGGCCGTACATATTTATGGCTTTTATCTATTAAAAGCAGCGCCACAATTGAAATCTTCATGACATTATTTTCATTTTCATCAGTATTGAGGCCCAGAGACTTCTCATTCATCAAGACGCTTCCGCGGAGTTATCGTTTTAACTACACTGGACTCTCGATTACGGTAACAAATCTCGCGGTCTTGGCTCGACGCGCTGCGTTCCGAGAAATGTGTGGTGTTAACATTGGCTCTGTGCCAAACGTGTCGAGTTCGCTATGTCTATATAAAGCCTCTCGATTTGGGTAACAAACCTCCGGCGTGTTACCCAAATCGGGAGTGCAGTGCAATTCCATACTTTTTGCTAATTTCATTGTGCTCTTACCAACTTTCGTACCAAAAAACAAACTATGCACACCTTGAATCGTCACATTTCCTTGCTAGTTTTCGTTTATGATAGCGATAGTGAAGATCGGGCCAAGTTTTGACGAGCTTTTTGCTGTCGCAGGAAAGCTTAGCTCCCAGACAGCTGGAAGGTGAGCTTTTGGTCCAGAGAGAGAGAAAGAGGGAGCGAGGGGGACTCCGTAGGGACTCGACAGACTTTTGCCTATGCTTTTCGCGCTCCTTCTCCCTCTGTTGCCTCTCGCGGATCACACTGCCTGACGAAAACGAGCTCCGACAGCTATCCTTATACCCATCATCGTCGACTCCTACTTCCTGCGTCATACATAGTACATATTTCCCAGCCAGAAAACTCTTGAACACACTATCGCTTTTGTGACGACCTCTCCAACCCTCTTTTGTACTCTCAACCGCAGTTTTACTCTCCTCCGATGATGAGATACCGCGAATTGCATTTTGGTATCTATTATGCTCATTTTATTTATCTTAAGAATTTTAACGTAATCCATTAAGAATTGTCATGAGCATACCTTGAAAAAAGTATGAATGCATTCTTATTATCCTATCGTTTATCTCTAGGATAAAGGTCAGCATAACCTCAAAACCTTATTAACACAGTTTTGTGTTTTGCCAATTTACGTGGTTCTTATTATCTTATCGTTTATCTTTAGGATAAAAGTCAGCATAACCTCAAAACCTTATTAACACATTTATTTGTTAATAATATTTCTGTGTTAATAAGGTTAATAAGCTTCCTATCGTTTATCTCTAGAATAAAGGTTTGCATAACCTCAAATCCTTATTAACACATTTTTGTATTTTACCGATTTACGTGGTTCTTATTATCCCATCGTTACTTCTAGGATGAAACTCAGCCTAACCTCAAATCCTTATTAACACATTTTCGTGTTTTAACAATTTACGTGGTTCTTATTATCCCATCGTTACCTCTAGGATAAAGCTCAGCCTAACCTCAAAACCTGATTAACAGATTTTCATTTATGAAGTTGCTTTGACGAAAAATGTGTGTGAAAAATGTTAGCTCCATTTCGTCCGCGTTTGTAAGTGCAGAAAGGCGAAAGGGTGGATCTTATACCTTCCTTTAAAAACTGAACCATAACTGCGTTTGTTGGCTTCCCTATAAATTTTACAGTTAGTTTCTATAATTTTGTTTTCAAGTATTTTCTCTACACGTGCTGTTATAAGTGTTATAACTTCTAAAAAAATCATATAAGGGAGGGTGGGGCAAGACGAACCCCCTAAAAAATTTGGTAAAAAAAAATTTGGTTTTTGGTCAAATTATCATAAATTTGTTGTATTGACTCATTTTTAGGCCGATCGGTGATACCTGGGGCATAATGGACCACCCTCAAAAATTAGGTTTGCAAATTTTACTTTTCCTTCAAATTATGATGAATTTCATGTATTCGTCCATTTTAAGGCCGATGCACTACATCAGGGGTAAAATGGACTGTGAAAAAGATTTTCAAGGTCGAAGACAATTTTTGAAAATACATTTTTTATTATAATTTTTTAGAGGGAGGGCGCCGTGCCCTAGGTTTTTTTTTTTGAGTTTCGGCAAAATGTCGGTGAATTCGTTCAATATAGAACAAAAGCAAAATCATTTGATGGTTGAAAGGTTATGATTGAATTGATAGATACAAATTGTTAAAAAGTAATGAAGCAATAAATGGATCAAATGTACCGAATTCAGGCGACGTGAAATAGGCGTGATAATTTAAATTTCGGAATATATTTCTGCTAGGTCATTTTTACTTTCTTAGTAGATATTTCTACACGCTCAATGGAGTGGTTGACATATAAGTTTGAATACAATGTTTGAAGTGAATTATTTTTTTCCCCCTAAATGATTTTGGACCTTTCGTCCAATCGACCTTTTTGACTTGACTCGACCCATTTTTGAATGGTTTCCTTATGAAATCAAAATGTCCAATTGCAACTAAAAAATTTACAGACTCACTTAAAGCATTTTATATATCACAAACGTCATTATGTCAGATATGGAATTAAAATATGTTTTCGAAAAATCAGAAAGAATCAAATTGCAATCTTGAATGTTTCGCTAAATAAAATATTAAAGTTTCAAATCTCACCTAGAGCTAAATCATTCGTGCACATTCAGCTTGAAATTCGGAGATGACCTTGTTTGACCACATTTCTCTCTCTACTATTATTACCTAACAAAAATTTCAAATTGTTCAATTATTGGATAACGTTTTTTACAAATACCTTTTCTTAACAATATTCCCCTCTGCTTAGATCATAAACATCTTTGTTGATAATTTTTAAACACAAATATGAGATGGGGCTGAAATTTAATTCTCGTTGCGATGATGACAACAAATTATACTTAAAAAAAATAGTAATCTGCCAAAAATACAATTTTTGCCATTGTTGAATTCTCCATTGCAAGATTCTTAGACAAACTAGTCAAAGGAAAATTGTAAATGTAATTCCTATTATTCAAGTCCATTGACTTAGGTTTGACTTTAGGGTTGGGAAATCATTATCCACTATTTAACTATTTCTTTAATTTTTTCTTCAATTATTTTGCTGGAAACCTCATCTTCTCCGGTATTGCTTCATCACATTCCATTAAAATTGTAAGTGTAATTCCTATTATTCAAGTCTGTTGATTTAGATTTGGCTTTAGGATTGGAAAACTATTATCCACTGTTTAACTATTATTTTTTTGAATTTTCTTAAATTATTCCGCTGAAAACCTCATCTTTTCCGGTACTGCTTCATCACATTCCATTAATTTCATCATGTTCCGACCATTGGGTTATGGGAACTGCTCAATGGTAACAGATTTAGGATGTCCCATAGTTTCCAGATCACTACAAGTCTGATTTATAAAATGGATTATCCGCTAAAAAAATTTCGTCATGAGCAGGATGTCATAGGATGAAGAACAGAACTCACCTTGACAAGGGTTGGACTGAGATTCGGTGGATTATAGTGTCCCGTTGGTGGGCTCGCGGGAGGCCCGTCGCCCCCGGGCGAGACTCTACCACCGCCGGGGGTGAGAATCCTGGCCTCGTGACTTAACAACACTTTACCAATGTTCTCCGCGAAATCGCGGACCTCCCAGGACCTCCAGACCTCGTTGCTGGCCCGTTGCACCTGGGACACCGAGATTTTTCCGTAAACGGCGCCGTGGCAGCTCGGGGCTCGAAGCCTCCGAGTAGCCGCCGCCGCTCCCCGACTCTCGAAGCCCGTTGCTCCGTCAAACGGTTCCTCCAATTTTCGCGACCTCCTCCGACGATCCTTGACACTTTGTTCGATAATTTTCTCTCCTACTACTCCACAAAATAGAGCAATCCTCAATTCATTCGTAGAAAGCGTTAGCAAGAACGGTGACTATTGTCAACGTCGTTTGATCACGAAACATCACAATGATAGCTTTGGTTTTTTATTTTCCACGTCGTTCAACTCAACGAAGCACTTCACAGCCGACAATAAGACAGTCACTTTGATTGGTCAATTCAACAAAATCCCATCATTCTTCACGATTACCGCGGGAATTTTAAATTAAGGACTCAGATTCGATTATCAATGAATTGAAAGGTGTCAATCCTGAATTAGAATGATAACGACCGCAGAATCGTGATACATAGTGAGTCGCCGCTGTCGTCGTCGTCGTCGTCGTTGTCGTCGTCAACGCGATATCAGAGCACCGCCGATGTTTAAGCAGCAAAGACGAGACGAACGGACGAAAAAGCAGCGTGGCTCTCGTGATAGTGTTTTGTAGGCGGGACGAGCATGCGCGTCCCCCCTTAATGCGTGGGAGTGGCTTCCTATCATCTGATATATATTTTCCTCCCCTCGTGCACGATGCCACTCCATCTCATTCTCTCTCGTGCCTGTTAGCCGAAGCTTTGGTACTATGTCGAAGAAACATAGGGGGTGGATCCACGTGGTGGTTTTATTGGGCAAATACATCCCCTGTTTCCCCTCTGGGCCACCATCAACCCTAGGAATCGTCGCGCGATAAACATACCCTTGTGCTTCTGTGTGCTGGTGTTTGCTTGCCTTCTCCTTACGCCGCGCTGTTCCCGTACGATCCTGTATCCCCCTTCCTTCAGGACACAAAACCAGTGAGACGCGCAAAACAGTGAACAGGAGCTATCTGCCTTGATTCCGCCTGATACGGTACGAAAAGCAACCTTACACAACCCGCTTACACCGATGCTCCATCCGGTGTAAATCGTGTTTACCCCCTTCCCCATTGGGACTTCCGCAGAGTGATTTCACGTTGCACTGCCACATACACCAATCACTGATGTCTTATCCTACGACAAGTATACGACAACTCCAATAGACCCTGCTATCGATATCGTAGCTACACTTCTTTCGACTCTCGACTGTCAATTCATCGAAGACTACCGAAATGATGATTTCTCGATATTGGACATCTAGGATCGTTTGCTCGACTGACAGGACGTGTCATCAATGCTCTTAATTAATTAAATGTTCTCAGCTTCAATGACTTCCCACACGGAACCGAGTGTCCATTGGACGTCCATCGTTCATTCATAGTTCCTTAACACGTCTACATCCACGATGGACGTAATGCGGACATACATTGAACATCATGGTATACTTTTGATTGGACAAAACGCGATGGATCATACAGGACGTATATGGTATGTCCACAACCCGTACCATTTCTTGAGCTACAAATATACACAACACATAGGTAGACATTAAAAAGCTTTTAATTCAGGATAGTAATTGAACATCCATTGGACGTTCGTAAATGAAAATCATATTTGGAGGACGTCAATTGAACGTCTATCGGATGTTCCATGTAGGATTTCATATAGACGTTAACCCAGAACGTCCAATAGATGTCCAATTTCTATCTTGAATTAAAAGCTATTGAATATCTACCTATGGACATACCATGGATGGCCGTGTTGTGTATATTTGTAGCTCAAGAAATAGTACGTGTCGTGGACATACAATATACGTCCTGTGTGATCCATCGCGCTTTGTCCCATCAAAAGCATTCGGCCTCTAGATGGACATTCAAGTATTTCGAGCAGCTACGATATGGATACGCCGCTTGACCGTCTTATGTACGTACAAATTACGTCTATCGAAGGATAACGCGGAAGTTTATTCTACGTCCACGACACATATTTTTGGAGCTGTAAATATATTCCGCGCGTAACCTCACAGCCAGGGGACGTCCAATAATCATATATGTTGGATGCAAATTTCATTCCGGGGAAGTCCATGGACATTCCTTAAACCACTAACAGTGATGCGAAACGGCAGCGATCTATGTGCTGAAAACGTCTCGTATACGTACCCTTGGATAGGTTTTAGACGTACCTATAAACCCCATAAAGTGACGTTTAATGTACGTATTTAAGACGAATACCAATGTTGCAAAAGATGTCTAATGATCATATATTATACGTCCCTTAATTTAAACGCTATTAATTACATATTGTTCATTAATGATAAATTTCATTACTGATTATACATTATTTAAGGCCTGTGAGACAAAGATATATAAGTATATCAGCAATCTACATCGTATAAGGTTTTTGCATGCAAAAATTTATCATTAGTCAAGTAAGTGTAGGTAGATAGGTAGGTAGATAGGAGATTAGAAAAGCAGCATTCCTTAAATCCAATACTTGGATGGGTGACCGTACGGTGAAAAATCGAAAACTATTTTTTTTCCTTTTTTTTTCTATAAAATATGGATATCTTATAGACCCCGAGTATTATATAATCAGTAATAAAGTTTATAATTAATTACTAACGTCTAATTAATAACGATTAAATTGATTAAATTAAGGGACGTATAATAGATGATCATTGGACATCTTTCGGATCACTGGTTTATTCGTTTTAAATACGTAAGTTTTGGGATCTAGTCCGTCTAAAAACCGTCTCAGGGTAGGTATACAGGACGTTCCCAGTACATAGAACAGGTGCCGTTTCGCACTTCTTTTGGAAGTTTGATGGATACTCACGGACGTCCCTGGGATGGAGCGTTCATCCACCATGTATGAATGTTGTACGTCACATGGCTCTAATGTTCCGTGTGGGATTGAGTCTGCATTGCTGAAACCTACCGCAGCATCCATCCGAAAGCCAACCAACTCAGTTACTCTTCATTGTTTTCCGCCCCTGCTTAGTCAATTTTTATGGTCCAAGCTGACAAAAGTTTTGACTACGTCCATTACATCATATTTCTTAAATAAAATTTAGTAGCTATGGTGCTAATGAGGAGGAATTAAGGACATTCTTGACGTACAGTATGCCCCATCAACTTCTTTAAGCGTTCCTTCTCAGTATCAGAGGTCCAACTGTCAAAAGTATCGACGGCACGCACGCAATTCTCTTAGTGCACAGTACTTTCAATGACTGCTGCCGCGAAAGAGCATTTATTAAATGAATTTTGGTAGCTATACCTTTCTTCAAGTCATGATAAGCGTTCTTGAGGACCCATTTCCTCGATGTACAGTCAACACCACCAACGACTTCAAGCCTTTTTTCTTGATCATTAGAGGTCTAAGCTATCAAACGTATTGTCAATTCAGTATGCGTCATTCGCGTCTTCAAGCGCATTCTTCTCGAGATGTACTTGTCCTAATGGAAAGGTTTCAATGTCATGTATCGTTCCACATGTCGTCAGAGCATCGTACCTGTCATCAATATTTTTCAATGTATTAGTCTTGACAATACAATTAGTGCAACTTGCAAAAGGCATTGATGACACCCAATGTTCTTGGCATCCTCGATGGACAATGACCGACATTCAAGCCTCCATTTTATCGTTTTAATACAATATAGAAGAGACGAACTGGCATAGTACTGACCAGTTTTATGGGAGCATACTCTTGGTGCATAGTACGTGATATTTGTCAATTTCATTGCTTCGATCCAAACAGCGCTAACGCTGATGACAGGCGTCAATGATACTTTACTTTAATGTTAAGGTCCATTTTGACAGACACGAGAATCGATGGATCTCTTGAATTGAGTATATTACTGAATAGGCGGATTTCACATGTTTCCTTAGAAGAAGACGGCTTTCTAATGTGGTACGGGTGATCTACCAGATCAAGTATGACAACAGACGTAGGCACTAGTTTATATGATCATTTTTTAGTTAATTGAAAGAAATTTTTCTTTCCATCAACTATATTCGCATTTGATCCAAGTTTGGGCAATATTTACTTCCAAAATATATATTTTTTTGAATTCACTGTCATCCAGAAACAGGTGTTGATGAAAAATTCTATTCGTTGTTACTAAATACCTATTTACCCCTAATAAAGATCTAGTTGAGCTTACTAAACTCGTTTGTTCAATGTTTTTTTTATTAGAATCAACTGAATGTTTATTTGAATGAATATGTCCATTTGTTTCAAATATAATTATGCATGTGTCCTCAACAGATGCAATTTATTAAAAGCAGTGGATAAATCTGCAGTGGATAAATCATATCCATATTTTTAGTTCACCCAAAAAAATACATGGTTGAAACAAATAAATTTTTGTGTAGAATGCTCATACGATCTGCAGATTTGTCAGTACCCCAAAATTCGACGCCTACAAGCTGTCAAGATCGTTTTTAGTATGGATATTCAACACTTTGCGCCAAAACGCAAGATGGTTGAATCCGAAAAGTATTCCTACAAAAACGGGTCCTTTTTCTTTTGCCTGCTCTTAAAAACAAGACGAAGCTTTACGAAATTTGTAGCCTCATATGTGTAGCCTCATTCGGATGAAATATTATTTTGGATTTCTATTTATTCAAAGATTGAAATGTTTAAAAATATTGTGGAGATATAAAAAAAAATTATTTGATTCAAATACATATTTATGCAGTTTGAAAAAAAAGTATTAATATTAAATAAAAATCTGTTAGCTCGTAATGTATTTCCTACTAGGTATATTCAAATAAAAGAATATCGTCGAAATGAATAGAGTCGAAATGATAGATTTGACAGGCCCCCGAATGAAATCAAAAAAATATTTGGATTAAGTAGGACTTGGTTAACCTTCACTCGATATACACTTCTGCAGAATAACGTACGTTTGTACCCCAGCGATAAAAATTCTCATAAAAAATATGCCATTAACTTCTTAAGAGGTTACTTCCCGAAGTTATGCAGGATTTATAAGAAAATATAGTTAATTATGATAAAAAAAATTTAATATCCAAAAAGACTGAAAAATAACATCTCTTACAAAAAAAAAATAATAACTTTTTTATTTTTCGACTCAAATGGCTAAAACTTTAACTGAGTTTGCTTAATATATAGCACTACAAGAAAAAAATAGTAGTAATTAAACAATCTAACGGGAACAAAAATCGCACAAAATTTGCGCATTCGAGCTTACTTGACACACTGGTGTAGACCACTCAACTTTGGACGCTACTACATAATAACTTATTGTCTTAGAGTGATGCTATAAGTTTGAAGGAGTAGTGGCATCCTCGAACTAGCGACAGATGTCGCTATGGGTTCCATTTATATAAATTTAGGTTTTGTACCCCAGTGTGTCAAATAAAGGTCAAATCGACTAGACCCTATTTTTTCTGGGTGTGAGACACTACGAGAGGTATCTAATGCAAAAGGTGTCATTAAAAATTTACAATTCCAAACCTTTCGCCATGAGTCGCCAGATTTGTAGGATTGGGTATTTTTGTCCTGAACAGCTGATACAATCGAAGTCTCGGTGTACGAAAATATACACAATGAAGGACGTCGATTGTCTGCCCAATAGCAAGGCGTTTCACACCCACCCCCATCATGTTCTCCTCTCTCTCTCTCTCTCTCTCTCTCTCTCTCTCTCTCTCTCTCTCTCCCTCTCTCTCTCTTTGGTCCATCTCCTGGGATACTCGGGTTACCAACTCTCGCGCCAGAACGAGATATAGAGCTTCGGCAGGATAATCGCGTTACGTGGTGACTGGATTACATCGCTCGCCGCACGCTTGTAACTTCTCTATTCTACACACATGTGGCAAAGAGCACATATACACAATGCGTGTACTTAAAACTAAAATCATTATCGTAGGTTTTTTCATAGACACCATTATTCGATATTTCTTGTCTGTTTTCAACAGCTCAATGATCAAAAATACTGTCACTAGTTTATAATTTGTCGAAATGATAGAAAACTCGCCATGGCTGGCATAAAAAAAGATATTTTCGTGAAAATAAAACTGTTCCTAAAACTTATATCAATCAGAAATTGTAACAATTTGGTAATCTCTTGGACCTTTCTGTCCTATAATTTAATTAGCTGTCGGTTGACACAGCATTCGTGAAAATATGACCACCGACCAATTACCGCGTCACTGCGGCAACCTCTACTCTGTTTCCCTCTTCTTCTCCTTCTCTCTCCCGGTCCCTCTATCTCTCTCTCGTTCTGATTACATCTGTAAATCACTTCTCAAAGAGAATACGATGATTCTAATTGCCGCTAGGAGTACTCGAATGCCGCTGGTAAATGTGCGATAATACCGTAAAAAACAGAGCTGAAGGTAAACGTCATTTGGTTGTAGACCTTTCACGGTGTCAAAATTCGACTCGCCCCATGATTATTATTGTTTTTTGTACGGCCCCATGGTTTGCAGTGCGAGACACTCGTAGCACTCAGGAAAACTCTTAGAGCACACGAACTAGGCATTCGTTTGAGTTGGCCTAGTTAGCCTAGATCAACTGCGGGAGCAGCACCATCTCCAGAGCCATCATGCACCCTAATGTCTATACATATATTTGTGTGCGTGCGTGTGTGTGTGTGTGTGTGTGTGTGTGTGTGTGTGTGCACGAAGAACGAAACGAGACGATCGTGAAATACGAGGGGTTGGGTATACTAATACATAAAGTAGCTTAAAGTAGAAAATTGTGGAAGCGTCGTGATGCTTGGTGATTGCGTTACCTCCGGGCTTTGATTTAAAATGCAACGAGGGGCATTAAGGGGGATGAAGGGGAAGAAAGCAGACGCGACGGCAGAAAGAGAAGGAAACGAGGGACGGGGGGGGGGGTTGATGGTGGTAGCGCTAGCAAGGGAGTAAAAGGAACGAGAAGGACGAGAGTGGTGGGTGAAGGAAGGAAGGAGGGTTGGAAAAAGCTGAACTCTGATGCTGTCGGTCGAATGAAGGTGGTGTGACTACGAAAAGTGGGGGAGACACTGCTATCTCGGCAGCAGTGCGCTTTTGCTTCGAGTCGACGACAACACGCGGTGGGGATAAAGGATTTCCCCCCTGTTCTTTTCATTTTGTTTTTCAACCCCTTCCTCCAAAGACGATTTTTCCACAGTATCTTATTCAACATTTCCATCATGGGGAAATCAATCTACCAAATAGGCTACGCATTACCAAAAACAAAAAACACTATGCGCCAAGCTTATAGTTATTGTTCTCCAAGACTCAGCTGACTTCCAAACAGATTGAACCCTTGATACACGATTAGAGGCGTAAACATCAAGAGGGGATGGGGTTTGACGTGGAACGTCGCAACGGCTGACAGCAGACAGACAGGGTTGCCCATTAGAGGTCATCGTGGAGTTACCTATCCCTGAAACAGCCCTTATTGGAAGATCGTCCTGAAGGTCGTCGTTTGTCTGATGGCCATCAGTGAGACCCAAGCTTTCGATGATGAAGTCAACACAATGAGATCGTGAATTAAACCGATACTGGAATAGAAAATGTACAAACAAGTATCGTTATTTTTTACACTTTTTCTAGCGGAAGAATGGAGATGTATCGAGAGGGAAAAAAAGGGAAAAGAAAATGAACAACGTGAGATCGAAAGTATATAACTGGAGCTGTCGCGCTTGACAGGGCATTACGAGGGACAAACGACCGGTCAAAGTGAAATATCCTTTGCGAGGGTTCCCTCCTCTCTCGTCTCACAACTAGCGCTTCATCTCACTCTCGATATCCCCGCGGTGTGTCAATCTGTGATCTTAAGCCTCCCTCCGTAAACCTCTTGGGACTGTGGCTCAATGTCTGCTACTGAGAATAATAGCCGGTATACTTCAATGCCCCAAATACATGTATACAACCCCGTGGAAGACAGTCCGCACCCCTGGAGCCTTACATTCGCTCTTTAAACTGATTATATCTATCGAAAATTATAAGGTAAAACAATATATTATCAAGGATCGATTATGTCAAAGTGGGTTCCAAACGATGGAGGATGCGGTTTTACCATCGCGAAGCCAAACATTGGGATTGGCTCGGGCGCAGGGTTAAATCTAATGAAAATCGTCGGTTAAATCCTCTTCACCCGGGTCCCGGAGGATATATGCAATGTGCAGAGTTGGAAAGAACGATGGCCGGGTTTCTTTGCGTAATAGGGTGTGTGAGTTTGTCAGAAAAAAATATCTGGGTTAGGATCGAAAATCTTGGTTAAGCCTTTGGGGCTTCGCTAATCCTCCATCAGACTGTTCCTATATGTGCGTTTTCTTCTGCTTCTTCTTCACCTCGTCACGTACCATAAAAGAGAGGTAATTGATAACACGGATTACTGCTGGTGCTTTCATCCCTCTGCCCCATACCGGTGCTCTAATTTCGTTGGAATGATCGAGTACCTTGGCTGTTCCTTATTGTTTCTTGAATCTGGGTAACTCGATCCTCGGGATACATGAGCCAGACTATATACAGTGCTGCAGCAACTTTGATTGCAATGGAGGATGAAGCATTCAAGGGAAACTTCATCCCGAGTCAGAATTTCACCAGAATTGCACCCTCCTTTCAGTCTGATTTTAAGATGCAGAAAGGTTAACTGAGGTTCAGGACCCTACCCCCAGTATTCGAAAGTAGCAGATTTAAACAATGGATTTGATCGAGGGGAGTTGAATTTTTTGTCTCATTTGGGTAGGACTGGATCCTAAAAGCAGCTAAATACCCACAATTCTATAGACAACGCCACAAAGTTTCGATAGATTCGACGTCTCCCGCTTTTGGTCAGTCTCAAAAGACGTCCATGAAACGTGTTTATTTTCATAATTTCACCATGCTCTCGTGAGATTTTCAATTTTGTAATTGTGTTTTGGTAATCAGCGGAAGATTTTACCTATGTACTTTTTATTCCAATAAAGTCGAGGAACATAAAAAACTCATAAGCAGCCGTGTATTGTCAAATCAATTTTTACTGATTTGAGGCCCAGAGAGCTGATTTTTTTCTTCTTTTGATTGACTCGGACTTGGACCCAGCAATGGTGGACAGTCTTAGTCGCCAAATAAAAACAATACTGACTCATGATTACCAATAGTATTGGCCTGTCAATAAATGGCCTGTCAATAAAAATACTAACCTTACAGTAATCACCCCATGCATCTGCCAATGCCAAATAAACCCAAATAATCAAAATGAAAATAGATTACATTTCATAAAGTTTATTTTGCTAAGGAGACCCATGTTTTAATTATGTACTATATTCAATTCGTTTAAATTTAATCATAAATTAAAGCATGTGTTAATTTTTGCCATGTGCCATATTTCACATATTTACCATATGGCAAATATAAATAACAGATAACGCTGGTACATGATGGGCAACTAATAGTGGCCTAAAATCATTAGACATCCTGGGCCAATGATTTGTAATCGCTTATTAACTATATGTTAGTTAAACAATGGCAAATCTAAAAAATAAACAATGAAGGTTGATAATTGGTAACCAATCATGGCCCAAAATTGTTAGACGTTACTGAGCCATGATTGGCAATCGTGTATATTGGCCATATGCTGGCGAAACAATGGTAAATATAACAAAATAAATAATCGTGGTAAATAATTGGCAACCAATGATAGCCCACAATTGGTAGTTTTTATTTGGCCAATCAGTGGCAGTAGTACATTGGCCCAATGTCGGTCGGATAATGGCAATTATAAAAAAATAACAATAATGATGACCAATACTAACCCTATAACTACCCAGATGGAGGCGAGTTACACTTGACCACTTGTCAATAAACATATATTGGCCAGACCTTGGGCCTATCGTCAATCTTGGCAATTTCTACATGGAATTCTTTTAATCAACTGTAAAATGAAATAATATACCAATAAAATTTGTTCATAGTGTTCATATATTGCTTTTTGAAGTGCTAAACTTATTTAGTAATGTATAATTACGATTTAAAAAAAGACCTGACTCAGTATAACTCATTTAACCGATAAAGCAAGATATTTCCTGGCTCTTTCGTAACTCGTTATTTGCCTTCCAGCGTTTAATCTATTCCTCTTCAATCGAACAAACCACCTATTCCTTCGGGCCACGTACAAATGATTGATCGATTCGTCTCTGTGGGTCAGAGTTTGCGGAGGAGTTAAACCGTGGCTTAATAAGCCCAGAACGTTCTCCTCGATACTCTGGTAAACGCGTTAACTCTACCGGGCTTTGCCCCTTTTCCGAGGATCCCACCAACGGTGATTGTTTAGTGATACGTAATAGTACAGCAAATCGACCATAGAAAAACTAGAACTCCTCTATCATCGTGATGCGCGAATGCATGTAATTCAAGTAGCCAATACAGTGAATGGTGTTGGCACGCTTACGTCTCTACCGGTTGAAACTCTCCCTCAGGAACAAACTCTACCGTACACGGAAAAAACGACTTTGTTGATCCAACCAACCACTTAGTTAGTGCTCTTCGCGCCAGAAGAGAAATTGGTTAGATCAACTAGTTGAATAATAGTAATATAATATATTGGTTACTAGTATTGGTTACGATAAATAAGTCGACGTAGTTATGGTAACCAATCATCTAGTTGATCTAACCAATGTCTCTTCTGGCGCTCAGAGCACTAAGTGGTTGGTTGGATCAACTGAGTCGTTTTTTTCCGTGTACTATACGTCGTCGGTGACAAGTCTTCCGGATGATAATCCTCCAGGAGAACAAATGTCCCAAATGATACCCTTGACAGGAAACTTATATCTAAAAAACAAAACATCCCTCTGACATAACCCAGAGAAAGTGCTCTCTGGCAAAGATGTTTTTCCGGAGAGTTGATCCCTAGGAAACTTGTTATTCGTCAGGTCCTCATAGGTCTATTCTACGTTAGAGATGATTCTCGCCAGACATTATCACGAGCAAATTTCGTCGGTAGAGTTGTGATGTGACTTGTTATTCGGTAGAGTTATCTCCAACAGAATTTTATATTTACCGATATATTTCTTATACTTTCAAAAGATATCATTCGAGGGAGTAATAAAATGTTGGAGATTTATAAATCGACGGCAGTATGGAAGAACGTACTATCTCAAGTTGTGCTAGAAGAACATGCTATCTCAAATTGTGCTAGAAAAACGTGCTATCTCAAAATGTGCTAGAAGAACGTGCTATCTCAAATTGTGGTAGAAGAACGTGCTATCTCAAATTATGAGAGAAGAAGGTGGTATCTCCAAATGTGATCAATTGGAGATACCACCTTCTTCCCTCATAATTTGAGATAGCACGTTCTTCTACCACAATTTGAGATAGCACGTTCTTCTAGCACAATTTGAGATAGCACGTTTTTTAAGCACAATTTGAGATAGCACGTTCTTCTAGCACAATTTGAGATAGCACGTTTTTTAAGCACAATTTGAGATAGCACGTTCTTCTAGCACAATTTGAGATAGAACGTCCTTCCATACTGCCGTCGAAATGGAGTTGCATTTTGATAGAATCGCACTACAGTGAAGTTTTATCTGGTATAGAAGTAAATGTGTCGATGGTGTCGGACTATTCGAGAAATCGACTACTGCGGTGTGTTGGAACATGGTGCATTCGGGATCGTAGTTCGGTACGCCACCAACACACGTTATAGGGACAGATGGAGGCGTAACGAGTACACAATTCGATGCAAATTGGTCGACTCGCTCGGGCCCAGTCAATCGACAGTGTAGCAAGCTTACTGTTATAGCCTCGCACGTTCACTACTATGCTCCAGATATAACACTGCGTGCGGGATAGTCGTGAGGTATGAGGTTGGGGGGGGAGGGTTGAGGTATAGAACTGATGCCCGCGATGGTATTACTAACATCGCTATTCTATTATGACATTATGGTGTGCGGCACTCGAGAGGGGGCTGCTGGTTAGAGCCAGCAGCCTGAAGCCATCGAGTGAGATAGAAGGCGAGAGCTACTTCAATGTATATATATATAGAGGGAAGCAAACGTGACGGCGTGCCCATTACGCACCCCTTCGCCTCCCTCCAGGCGGCCAATCAGCTAACTCAGTAACTACCTGCCACCCAGACGCGCCGTTCTCTCTTCCTCTCTTTCTCTCACTCTCTATCTCTCTCGCTCCTACTCTCTCCTTCTCTCCGATCCATTTCGTATAACTGTACTATTAAGCCCGCACAAGTCGCCCAAGGCCGTAAGCCCATACTCTCCTCTTCCATTGTTCTTCACTACAGTGGAACCTTTCGACAAGTACGAAAGTTGCACTTACAGTATCAGTAGCCGCAGTGCTAACTACAAGGGCGCAAAGAAAAAGGTGCTTCCAAAAACGACACCCCCATTTCCGCCCCTCCGCAATCATTCTTCATGCATTCATCCCATAATTTTATAGCATCCTTTTGATAGCCATTAGTTTTTTCAAAATGAAAACAACAGTTTGCACTTTTCGTACATATTTTTTAAAAATATTTTAATACACTGGACTCTCGGTATAGTGGCTCTGAGTTTAACAGACAAATCTCGCAACCGGGGCTCGATGCGCTTCGTTCCGAGAAATATTCAGGAGCGTACGCGTCCCAGATAGACAGCCATGATTATCACGCCGTGTATACATTTGATGAAGCAAATTTTCCAGTATATTGGCTACATGTTGTTATGCATGCCCATGAGTTCATTCAATATGATGAATTTACAAAACATTTCGATCTCATCATGTCGTTTACAAATGCATCATCCGTTGACTACAAGATGAACTCATAAGCCGGCAAATTTACATTCTGCAATGAATATTTGCAGATGGATATCATATGAAAGCCATTCAATGATTTTTTTGGTGTATTCACTAGGTTAGCATTGAAAGTATACATGCCATGCATGCAATATGATGGCGTTATGCGTGTTTCTCAGTTATACATTCGATGAGCGCAATATGACGGCTGCAAAATCACTGCAAAATGACAGCATGTTGTGACAAGCCTCGCATCTTTGCAAGTCCAAAAAATTCATTATAATAAAGTTATTAATAATAATGTTCACCAACATCTGAGAATTTTTGCAAATCACGACCGCCATATTGAATTTTTATAAATTGTTTTCATTTACTTAGAAAAAAAAAATATTTTAACTAATTTTTTTTAAATGTTTTAATTTTTTTATTTTATATTTCAGTTTCATATAAGTAAACAAACTTTTACAAAAGTTGCATTATTTTTCATCACTTTTTTTATCAAATAGAACCCCCATTTTGAATTCTACAAATTTCCCTATAGATTCGATTGAGATATTCGAATTCGCGAAACTGTAAAAAAAACTAAGAAATTGACTTTCACGAATAACCCATTTTTTGAAATTTGGGATGCCATATTGAATCGTCTATTTTTTTAATGCTTAATTTATTGATTACTTTCATTTTTATCTGTAAATATATAATATTCAAATGTGACTTGTTTTCTCTGGCATGTCACCACTGATATATCATATAAGTGAAGAAAATTCATAAGTACTCGGTAGCGTAATAGGTAGCGTGTTAGGTTGTTAGGTAGGATAAATAGGCAGGTCGCTGGTTCGAATCCCACTGGAGACAGAAGAAATAGAAATATAATGAAATTGGGTGTTTTTTTAATTTTTTTTTAAATTTAATCGGTTCAGAAGCTATGTAAATGAAAAAATATACACAATAAAAAATTTTGCAAGCAATAGAAATTTAAAAAAAACCGTATGAAAATTACAATGATACCTCACATGTGAGTGTTCCTATGCGTCATAGATGTATGCAATATGATGCCAATATGAGCTACATTTGTCTATCTGGGGTATTGTTTACATTGTATGTGGCGCATTGTATGCTTATATTGCATCATTTGGGGCCCGGAAAATTTTTACATACAGCTCTGTTCCAAACGTGTCGAGTTCAGAGCACTACATTACCGCCATCCAAAAGTTTGAAAACACTCGTCCCGATTCCGCACCGCACAAAAAGTTTCACTGATCTATGAAAAATGAAGATATTTCAATTCAATAAGTGCCCTTTGAGAGAGGACATATTCAGCTTCATTTCTCTTTTTCCAAAAAAATCTTTCGATTTTTTTTTAACCCGGTACGCCTTTTGAAACATGGTCGTTTTTTTGCTTTTTTTGGCGTTGAAATTTTGGCACACGACCCATTACATTTTTTAAAAACTGTTTTTCACATGAAAAACTTATGGAGGGGAGTAGAAGCTTTCATTTAATTTTTTCAAAGTTTCGTACGCTTTCTTTTCGCAAAAATATTCTATTTTTCGCAAAAAACGACCATATTTATAAAATGTATCATAACTTTAAAACTATTGAGTTTACGTAAAATTACTAGGAAGGTAAAAAATTGCACATCATTATTCTGAATTTAAGGCAATTTTCGCAGAATTTTTTTTCAAATTTTTTTTTTCGAAAATTTTTTCTCTCAACGACATATTTGTTCATCTTCAACAATCGGGTTTCTTACCTCGTCTACACGGGCTTTTCAACGAAAAAGCCGTGTAAATAAAGTTTTTCGATGAAAAAGCCATGTAGATGAGAAGACCCGATTGTTTAGGATAAAAAAATTTCTTGTTGGCAGGAATAATTTTCGGGAAAAAAAAATTAAAAAAAAAATTCAGAAAAAATTTCATTGAATCCAAAATGATTGTATGCAACTTTTTACCATCTTAGTAATTTCACGAAAACCCCGTGGTGTTAGAGTTAAGCTACATTTTACAAATATGGTAGTGTTTTATGAAAAATTGAATATTTTTGCGAAAAAAATCGTACGAAACTTGTTAAAAAACGAAATTGAAGGTTATACTCCCCCCACAAGTTTTTCACACGAAAAACAGTTGAACAAATTTTCGTGGATCGTACACAAAAATTTCAAGACCAAAAAAAGCCGAAAAATGACCATGTTCCAAAGGGCGTACCGGGTTAAAAAAAATCGAAACTTTTTTTTGGAAAGAGCGAAATGAAGCCGAATATTTCCCTTTTGAAACTCTGCTTGTTAAATAAAAATATGTTCTTTTTTAAAAGAATAGTGAAATTTTTGTGCGGCGCGGAATCGGGGCAAGTGTTTCCAAACTTTTGGACGGCAGTGTATATGCCTCTCGCTATAGCGAACAAACCTCCTGGTTTTGTCCGTTATAGCGAGAGTACAGTGAATGTAGAAGAATTTTTCGAAATGGACGGTTATTGTTTTAAAATAGTGCTGCGCCATTTTTTTCAATGAGAAAAACTGCGAGCGTTCTGACACTTCTTGTTCATGTTTATATCAAAATTACGAATGAAATATCTACTCTTTTTCTAAAACGTCAATGGGAAAATTTTATTAATGCATAGTTTTATGCACAAAAAAACAAATTTGTTTTTTGTAAAATTCATGGTGTATTTTCCAAGCCCCAACTTTTTCTAAATGTTTAATACTTTTTAGGTTTTTCGACAATCTCATCTCATGCAAAATAGAATTTTTATTTGTAATTTTGTTATGGACGAAATTACAAATCTTAAAACGCCCGTAGTTCTTCATAACAAAAAGTAATCCTGCAGCAACAATTCTCTAATAGGTGTTTAAAATCAATGATTCTATATTTACAAAATCAGTTTTTACACGTTCAAATGTTCAATAACATACCCCAAAAGTTAGCAAAGTAAAATGGCAATAAAACAGTTTCCTTAAACTTATAGTCTCATTTTATAATGTCTACGTGGATTTCTTCTCTTTAAAAAAGTTGTATTTCATTCGGGAAACTAAAAATAAAAATAAAACAATTTTTTAGTTCTTCACTAAGCCCGAAAGTCAGGATATCTAGCTACGATTACTGCACAGCGACATCTGCCAAGCTATGAAACTTCATCTTTGAGCTATTACCTTCTGATAGTATTCTAATCGACCGCGATCACAACGTTCTCTGTATTATCGACAGTCAACTTTACCTTCCCCCATTGCCTTCTAGATGTCGCGCAGGAAAATCCACCTGTTGGTCTCTTCCACGTCTCTCCCCCTCTCCTCGCCTTGCTGGAAATTTCATTGTGTGCAGCATTGCGCAAGAAAGTTTCAATGGAATAAAAATCAGCACGTAAAAATGATATCTAATCGCGGAATCTATACTTGGATCAACGCCAATCTCAAAATTCTGCATCCCTGTCAAGGCCGGTTATTATCGGATTTCGTCGCAATGAAAATTGTTTTCATGACGCAGCACTGTTTGCGGACTCTCTCTCTATATATATTTACATTTTAGAATCGTGATTACGATTTTCCACGGATCTAATCGTAAGGTTTCTTTCGAAAAATTCCCCGCTATGTTTGCTGCAGTCTTATCTATATTTTTTTTGCATTCTTTGGGAAATCAATGGATGTTTTATATATTATATTTAGAAGCAGCATTAATCCCTAAAAACTATATTAGCCCCCCCCCCCCCCCCCCCGAAAAGTCGTTTGAACCCCCAAAAAGCAATATTAACCCCTAAGAAGCAGTATTAACCTGCTCAAGCCACTGCTTATCGATATTTCCTCGTGATCTAGGATTTTCTTTTACGTTCGGTATGAAGTTTCTTTTGGAATTCTCTGAACATTCGTCGTCACCGCTCAAGCAACGCATGCGCTCACGTGACAAGAGTATAACAAAGTTCTCTGTATCATCCAACAACGAGGCTGCTCTCTCTCTCTCTCTCTCTCTCTCTCTCTCTCTCTCACTCTCTCTCCCTTTTTTTCTTTCTTTCTATTTTTCCCTCCCTCCGACGTCTGGCGACAGTTACAGGGACCAAGAGACATGCTCTCCTCTCTCGCGACGAGAAAACGAAATAAAAATCGTTGGGATCTCCGTGCGGACACGAGTTGCCCGTTGAGAAAATACGGGCACCGCGGGGCAGGGACGGGGGGTACCGTGTGAGAAAGAGAAAGAATAGGACAGAGGAAATATCGAGGGACCCCACTCCGCGGTGGCGGACGTCGAGAAGGGAAGAGCGGCGGGAGGGGCGAGGGGCAAGGGGGGAGGCTACTAGTCGGAGAGATACCCGAAGAGGAGGCGGTAGTGGCGGCGGCGGCGGCAATGTCGGAAACTATCCGCCAAGAGTGAATACGTTGCCACGAAAACTTGGTAGTACTGGCGCCGGTGGCCGCTACGAACGCGCGTGCTTGATCGCTGCGCGCTCTGCCGTGAAAATTATCCGCGTGCACTGCGTCAAACGTGCCCGCATTAGTGAGAGAAAGAACGCACATGAGAAGGCTAAAAAAAAAAACACTCGAATCAGAATTGTAAATCGAACGATAAAATCCAAAGACAGTGTGTGGAGACAAAGAGAGCGTAAGCGAGATAGATCGACGTTAACGAACGGAGGAATAGGAAAAACATTGAGATGAATTAACGTTAAATTTGTCATAAACAAGATTATTACGTGAATCGGTTGAATTGGGGGGGTGGACGTCGTTTCGTGGAAGGGGTGGCCGCAGAACGGTGGTGGTGGAGGAGGGAGAAAGAGCGCGCAGAAAATTTTTAAATACGACAACAACAACAACACAGAGCCAGGCACATGTAGCGCTGCGTCACGTGATGAGATGCTCAGAGTTTTCTGCGCAACGTAGCGCCAAGAGGGAAATTTGAAAAATCTCCAAAGGGACATTGAAGACAACACTGCCAGACCCGGGAGGCAAAAAATATTAAGCATTTTTTGAACCACTTTACCGGGGTATTATTGCGATTTAGTTGAATAACTTAATTTGCTGCATAACTATCATAAAAACGACAACAGTAACGACAAAAGCAACAACAACAATAGCACCAGTAGAAACAATAACGATAACAACAACATCATCAATAACAAGGTCATCAACAACAACCACAACAACAAAAACAAAACTAACAGCAGAAACAACAACAACAGGACCACTACCTCTAACAACAGCGATAAGAACAGCAACAGAAACAACATTAACATCTGTTAATAACAGAAACCTCTTAATAACAGAAACATCGACACTAAAAACAACAACTATCATTGCACAATTAAAAAGAAATAACTCAACAAGTGCAACAACAATAATGCAATAACAACAACAACAATAGCAACAGTTGCAACAACTACAACACGAAGAACAATAACAAGAGGGTAGAAGAATCTGGAATAAACAACAACAAAATTATCATCAACTACAAGATCAGCATCATCAACAACAACAACAACAACAGCAGAAGCAGCAGAAGCAACAACAACGGGACCATTATCTCTAACAAGAGCGATAGGAACAGCAACAGAAACAACTTTAGCACTACCATTATAATCAACATCCATAATTGCACCAATAAAAAAAAAATAACTTAACAAGTGCAGCAACAATAACGCAATAACAACAACAATAGAAACAGTTGCAACAACGATACCAGCAAGAACAATAACAAGAGGGTAAAAGAATCTGGAATAATAATAAAATCCGGGTGAATGGACGGGGCCGAGTGCGGTATAATAAACGACGCGTGCGTGTCTATGCGCGTGTGCTTTGATAGTTTGTGCTTCTCGTCGACGCAGCACAGGCTCGCCGACGAGGAGGACGTTAATCGGCCGGGCAACAACAATTCATCGGTGAACGCGACAATCGCGACAACGATGACGACAGCGACAACGGCGACATCAGCGACGATGATGGGAGCCGTAACGCATGCCGGTGCCGCAACAGCTGGCGGCGTAGTGCCGACGTTTCCCGTGGCGGCGCCACAATCGTCACAGCACAACGCCGCCGGCAATCATCACAATAGTAACCACAACAACAACAACAACAACAACAACAACAATAACAATAACAACAGTATCGGTAACAACGGCAATGTTCGGGCCGACGATTTAAACGTGACTTATACCGTACCCCTGAGTACCAATCAGCCATCGCCCTCCAATCACAGTATCGATGGACTGAGGGATTTTCAAGAATTGTTGCGCCTCAAGGACGAGCGAATCGCGGAATTGGAGGTTATCGTTAATAGACGTGACGCACAGATACAGGAGTTACGGAGCCATCTTGACAAATTTTTGAGCGTATTGCCGTTTAAGTCACCCTTAACTCCGACGAAACCGCGACCGAGGAAACAGAGGGCACAGGGCATATCGGCCGAACCGCCGTTACAACAACTCGCACCGCTCGTATTTTACGACAAGAACGACAGGTTAGTTGATTTTGTCTTTTCTATTTGTTTTTGGGCAAGGAGTCATTTCCATGTAGGAAATTACAACAGGCCCAAAATTGGGCCAGCATTGGTGGCCATGTACCCAGTAATGGCCCGTTAACGGCAACCATGACTGGCCCAACCATGGTTCAGAGTCGGATGATAACTTGGGCCCAGAAATGGTTGGCAGTCTTAGCCACCAATTTAAAACAATACTGGCCCATGGTTACGAATAGTATTGACCCATTACACGGAAAAAACGACGTAGCTGCTTCAACTAACCAGCTTAGTGCTCTGAGCGCCAAAAGAGAAATTAGTTGGATCAACTAGATGGTTGGTTGGGTCAACTAACCAACCTTATTTATTAGTTACCACCACTAAGTCGATTAGTTGTGCTAACTAAAAAATTGGTTTGGTTAGTTGACTCAACCAACTATCTAGTTGATCCAACTAATTTCTCTTCTGACGCTCAGAGCACTATGTTTGCGAAACAATGGTAAGTATAACAAAATCAATAATCATGGTAAATAATTAGCGACCAATGATGGCCCACAATTGGTAGTCGTTATTCGGCCAATTATTGGCAGTTATACATTGGCCTAGTGTCGGTTAGATAATGGCAATTATAAACAAAATAATAATGATGGCGACCAATACTAACCCAATAATGGCCCAAATATAGGTGAGTAACGCTTGGCCAATTGTCAATAAACATATATTGGGCAGAACTTGGGTCTATCGTCAGTATTGGCAAGTCCTACATGGATTTTTTCGCTTATTCGGTGCTGGCCCGTTTAGGCCCAAATTTTGAGTTGTAAAATCAAATTTACAATTTTTGTCTGAATGTGTCGCTACGAAAATTTATATGCATATGTGGATAATATATGCTAAATATATTTTATATGAGTTGAATATATCACGCCAAAAAAATTGCATAGATCGTATGCATGATTCATCTGTAGTCTGCATATGTATCCGCATGGAAATATACAAGGTGTCCCATTTTAATCTTACAGTTGATTTATCTCGAAAAAATACTGCTCCGATCAAAAATTGAGTGGAATAAAACTTTTAGGGTTCAAAGGGGGACGTTCGAAAAAAAATTTTTTGGCCAAAATTCAAAATGGCGGCGTTAAGATGGCTGACATGTTTTTTAAAAAGGGAAACATGATTTATTTTATTGTGCTAAACAAATTTTCAGGTAAAAACCAACAACTTTTGTAGGAACATTGTTTTGATACGGTCCATGCAACAGGGTGTCCCATTCTAATCTTATAGTTGATTTATCTCTAAACATACAGCTCCGATGAAAAATTGTGTACAATAAAACTTTTAGGATTTAAAGAGGGACTTTAAAAAAAAAATTTGGTCGATCCAGAATCCAAAATGGCGGTATTAAGATGGCCAACATGTTTTAAAAAAAATGAAAACATGTTTTTCTTCACCACAAAATGTTCTAGGTCAAAACAAACAACTTTGATAGGAACATTTTTTTAACACAGTCCATAATAGTACACCATTTTTTAGTATTTTAGGGTTATCCAGGATAACGACGAGGACGAGGAGGTAGTCTGCAATATCTCAAGTGTAAGTGGGCCCGTGTGCGTGCGTACATGCATGTGGAATACTCACAAGGATTAGGTATCTACGGTTTGCCATTTCAACAGTATTTGTCGACTTCAAACGACTCGTCGTTATCCTGGATAACACTTAAATAGTCAAAAATGGTGATCGAATTATGGACTGTATCAAAAAAATATTCCTACAAAAGTTGTTAGTTTTGAGCTGACAAATTTTTTGGTCAAAATAAAAAATCATGTTTCCATTTTAAAAAAATATGTCAGCTATCTTAACGCCGCCATTTTGAATATCGGACAAAATTTTTTTTTTTTTAATGTCCCCCTTTGAACCTTCAAAGGTTCATTCTACTCAATTTTTGATCGGAGCAATATTTTTCGAGATAAATCAACTGTAAGATTAAAATGGGATACGCTGTATATTTGTGGATTTAACGCTGAAATCTCATATACTGAATATTTTTTACACGTGTTACGTATATGTATATATTTCTATGAAATTCCTGAAGAATATTTTGTATTAAATTTTCAAAGCCTGATTAATTTCGGTTGTGAAAAAACGTACTTTTTCAACAAATTACTCGTTCGAGGCCGCTAAAAATAGCGTACGATCAATGAAACTAAGTATTTAGAATAATTGGAGAAAATAATAATGGTCAAAAGAAGCATTTAAAAAATATTAGCCATTGAAACTTGCAAATTGCTTTTCCAACATTTTGTCATATTTGCTCGAATGTTCCTCAACAAACAAACAAAAAAAGTAGGAACCTCCATGAAAAAAAAAAATTTGATATATTTTAGATATATCAAGAGACGTGACGCCAATCATACATCGGTTGATAAACAAAGAATGCATAAAAAACATTTTGTATAATACTAATATTTAATATTTTTGTTAAATGTTACAACATAGAAAATATATTTATTTTAACTTCTTCCATGTCGTTAACCATTAGTTTCAAGTCAATTAAATAAATAATTGAACAAATTAGAATTTGTAAATAGCTTTATCATCATTATTTGACGATTTTTTAATCTTTATCTACATAAGACATTTTTTATTTTATCTTTTTCATGGAGAAAAAGCTTTCTCAAGCTTCATCGATAGCGACTGATATTTTTTTTTAATTTCCAGTTTGATGCCTGCAATTTTTTTAAGTACTCGAAAGTCTGAATCAAACCTCGAAAAAATTATGGCTTCAACGATCAATTGGAAAACCATTTTACTATACTTTTAGTAAATCATTTTTCAGTTTATTAAAAATTTTCTAACGATAGGAGTTTTTTATTTTTAAAGGTTTCATTACCAATTTTCAAACGATCGTTATATTAGAAACGATGTTCGCAAAAACAATGCTCCATGTTTCAGGAAGTGAACAAATAATTTTTAACCGATAACGAATGGTTTTTAAATGACATTTTGCGTTTTTTCGATTTTTGCAAAATAGTTTCTTATCTTGTTCTCTCTCAATCGCACGTGCCAAAGCCCGTTAATTTTATTATCTCTGATAAATACTCGAGTCTACCTGTAAGCACTTACACCTGTCAGAGATAACGATGCTGCGAATGTTATACGAACTCGCTGTGTTTTGTCATATTCGTAATGCACGAGAAAACGAATTCGTATCTTGCATCCGGAAAATTCGACGTAGGAGCCATTTTTTGCGCTATATCGATACTCAACAACCGATTAGGACTATAGCAAGATTATTTTGAATCACAATAATCGTGGTATTAGCGAAGTTAAGGGGGTCGAGTCAGCGTCAAAACGGTGATATTTAATAATAAATTATAATTTTTGTACAATACTTACAAATATGATGTTATGTCCACCATTTGAGGTATCAAATGAACAATTTTTTGGGACTAGTTAGAACCCTTAAGGTGCACCGGTGTCCTAAAAAGCCTATAGTTTTGAGTTTTTACACTCTGCGCATGATTCAGAATGGGGCGGGGTCGAAGAGTCGACTAACCAATATTTCGAACGGCCGAAGTCCCGAATTTTACGATTACGAGCGTTAGAATAACGAAGCGCCGAAATCCCGATCGCCAGAAAAGAGAAAGTCGAGAGAGCCGCCCCATGCGTAAGAGAGAGAGGAGGCGCATCTCTCTCTCTCTTACGCATGGGGCGGCTCTCTCGGCTGTCGCTTTTCTGGCGTTCGGGATTTCAGCGCTTCATTATTCGAACGCTTGTAATCGGGAAATTCGGGATTTCGGCCGTTCGAAATATTGGTTAGTCGACTCTGGTGACCCCGTCCCTTCAGAATGAACCGCTGGACGGATTTTGTTCTACGGCGTCTCATTTCTTTCGTAACGCTGTTTCCCACGGGATGAAAGCGGCACATTTCGTGTTTTGCCCTTTATTTCAGAGTTGCAGGCCAGTTTTGAAATTTGTCGCCTATTTTGAACTTTCCAGGCATTGTCCTGGTCACAATTTTGACTTGAATCAAAATGTGCCGCGTTCATCCCGTGGGAAGAAGCGTTACGAAGGAAATGAGATGTCGTAGAACAAAATCCGTCTAGCAGTTTCTTCTGAATCATGCGCAGAGTGTAAAAACTGAAAACTAGGTTTTTCAGGACACCGGTGCACCTCAAGGGTTTTAACTAGTCCCAAAAAATTGTTCATTTGGTACCTCAAATGGTGGACGATACATAATATTTGTAGGCATTCTAAAAAAATTATAAATTACTATTAAAAATCGCCGTTTTGACGCTGACTCGACCCCCTTAATGGTCAAGGAAAATCGATGGGAGAATGTGGAAATTCTAGAAATGTCAGAAAATCATAAAATGGTCACGGAATTCAGGGAAAAGTCAGAAAATTTTTTCATTTGCCACGAGAAAATGAGTAATCACACAATTTTAGAAAATCGTAAAAATTACACACCCACACAAAATGTAAAAAAAAAATTCGGCCTGGGAGACTGACTTTGTATACTGTATGTTTTTGGGGCCGCTGAATCCGAATCCGAGGTTGGTTTAACCCCAGCACGTCAAGGTTTGGTTGTAACCTTAAAAAAATATAACACTCCAAAATCAAGATTATTTTTTTAATATTTCAAAAACTATTATAGCTACGAAAAAATCGTTCTGGGTTTGTCTTGAAGAGTATACTTGTGGCTACGAAAAAAAAAAAATATTCCGACATTTTTTTTTGAGAAATGATGAATTTGGAGAATTTTGAATTTTTAAAAATCGTTTAAATCTACGATCAACATTAAATTTTTTGTTCAATTTTTGTTATATAATACCTTGTATCTTAAAAGATCCTGAAAATTGTTTCTTCAGAAAGGAGTTTTTTGTTTTTTCTAAAATATGAATTTTTGAATTTTAAAAAATCGTGTAAATTCACGATGAACATTAAATTTTTTGGTAAATTTTTTTAACATAATACCTTGGAGTGATCTTGAAAGATCCTGGAATCTTCAGGATCTTTTAATTTTTTAAACAAAAAAACACCATCCTGAACATTTCAGGATCTTTTAAGATCAGACCAAGGTATAATATAATAAAAATTTAAGCCAAAATTTAATGTTGATCGTGGATTTACACTTTTTTTTTTAATTAAAAAATTCATAGTTTTGAAAAAACAAAAAACACCTATCTGAAAATTTCAGAATCTTCTAAGATCAGTACAAGGTAATATATAAAAAAAAAAAATTATAAAAATTCAAAATTCTCCACATTAGTCATTTTTCAAAAATAAATTTCGGATTTTTTTTTAGTAGCTACAAGTATACTCATCAAGACGAACCCAGAATGATTTTTTCGTAACTATAATAGTTTTCGAGATATTTAAAAAACAACTTAATTTTGGAGTGTTTTTGAGGTTATAGCTAAACCCTGACGTGCTGGGGTTAAACCAACCTCGTATTCGGATTCAGCGACCCCAAAAACATACACAGTACATAGTCAGACCCTCAGGCCGAATTTTTTTTTTATGTGGTTGTGTTATAAATTTTCTCAGGGCTTCCGTTTTTTTTTCTTTGTTTGCTAAGCTTTGTTTTTTGCCAAAAGTTCTTTGAACTTTCCTATCCTGATTATTAATTCAATTATGACTTCTTCATGAAGGAAAATTAACGAACGACGAAAAAGGATCAACAAGTTATGCGTAAATTTTTTATTTGAACCATTTTTTTTATTATTCTTTGAAATCATTCATATTTGACGTATTCCAAATCGCACACGTGATTTTTTCGGAATTTAATTCTAACTTTGCTTATCACGTCTTGCTTGTGCACTTTGTGCCAAAAAGTCAACTGAATAATTGAAAAATCCGAAATTTTTTTTAAGTTCGAACGCCCGAAGAAGTTCCTTTTAAATTCAGTTTCATTGAATTGCTATCATAGAGCGCATGCGCACAAAAAATTTAAGCTCCATAACTGCAAAATTAGGAAGCACCTTCGGACAATTTTTGAAAAATGAAAAATCTCGCCAAATTGAGTTTTGCCGTGCGATTTCGACAAAATTTGCACCGAGTTAAGGGAAATAAATGGTAAACTTATCCACAATATTTCAATTCAATTCATCAACACATTCTTCAGATACATCCATTTGAATTTTTCAAGGTCAGCACACATTCGTCCGGTTTTTCACGTCCGTTTTTTTTTTTTTTTTATGCCCGACATCCGACGTTTATATTTTTCGATGTTTTCGGAGATTTTGACCGTATTGGCAAAACAACCTCGAAAAAAAAGTTTCACGAAAACAAAGTGTTTTTTATGACAAAAAAAAAGTTTTCTATGTGATCTCTGAAGAAAAGAAATTCTGAGCATATGTTTCTTTTTACACGCTAGAAATTATTATTTCATCGAATTTTTGAATATTACATTAGCGTAAAAGTACATAATGGTTAATGAATTTTGTAAACGTTGTAAGCGTTTATGCATAAAATATTAAAATGAAGAAAAAGAAAAGAAAATCTGTAATCAATCCTTGTGGCTTAGTGATATTTTCGTTATCATAATTAATTCGGAGCCTCATTATAACAACAATAATTAGTTTAAATTTCAATCATAGGAAAAGTACATTCAGATCTGGGATAAAACAGGTTTTTTTTCAATTTTTACCATGGAACAAATAATGCCCCATTTTTTTTCATCTACGTTTCGCAAACTTTCCGAATAAAAAAATATATCTGGGAGCGAAAAGCGTTTTTTTTTCGGAATTAAAAAACTCCGAGTGAAAATGTGGTGAAAAGCTTGTTGCTTTTTCACTCGTTATTTCGGATATATTTTTTGGAGTAATGGCGATGAAAATTCAGTCAGTGTAATTATTATTGAATGGCAACATGAAAAACAGCCCCCGGAAAATTGCCCTCTGGAAAATTGGTCCCCCGGAAAATTGGCCCCTATCATCGGTTAAAACGTCGGAAGGAACTGCTTCATTCGAATAAAAATAACTTTTGCATTCACTTGTAAGTTAGTTTTTGGGGTTCTTGCACTGTTTGAAGCCTCAAAGACCGGGTTTTACCTACACAACTTACAAAATTTAAAAAAGTTGTTTTTATTCGAATGCAACAGTTGAATAGACGTCTTAACCGATAATAGGGGCCAATTTTTCGGGAACCAATTTTTTGGTGGTTATTGTTCCGGGGACTAATTTTGCGGGGGTTATTTTTCCGGGGACCAATTTTCCGGAGATTATTTTTCCGGGGACAAATTTTCCGGAGGTTATTTTTCCGGGGACCAATTTTCCGGGGGTTATTTTTCCGGGGACAAATTTTCCGGAGGTTATTTTTCCGGGGACCAATTTTCCGGGAGTTATTTTTCCGGGGACCAATTTTCCAGGGGTTATTTTCCCGGGGACCAATTTTCCGGGGGTTATTTTTCCGGGGAACAATTTTCCGGCGGTTATTTTTCCGGGGACCAATTTTCCGGCGGTTATTTTTCCGGGGACCAATTTTCCGGGGGTTATTTTTCTGGGGGCCAATTTTCCGGGGGTTATTTTTCCGGGGACAAATTTTCCGGAGGTTATTTTTCCGGGGACCAATTTTCCGGGAGTTATTTTTCCGGGGACCAATTTTCCAGGGGTTATTTTCCCGGGGACCAATTTTCCGGGGGTTATTTTTCCGGGGAACAATTTTCCGGCGGTTATTTTTCCGGGGACCAATTTTCCGGCGGTTATTTTTCCGGGGACCAATTTTCCGGGGGTTATTTTTCCGGGGACCAATTTTCCGAGGGTTATTTTTCCGGGGACCAATTTTCCGGGGTTTATTTTTCCGAGGACCAATTTTCCGGGGGCTATTTTTCCTAGATCCATTATTGAATACACTTGGAGTTTTTTTGTACTGCTGCAGATAAATCGTATTTTAATTTGGATGAATCGTTCCATTATTCCACATTTGCGTTCAATGGAGAATAGTGTATTTTACACGAAAAGCTGAAAAGCAAATATGGAGACCACGCATTCGATGTTGATGTGTGCACGAAGCCCGAGATAGGATTTACATTCCGTTGGCTCGATCCTCGTTTTTCGCCGCACTCTCCGCAAGCAAACCACACGCAGACGCATTATACATTTTTTTTCACTCTCTCATTGCTCACGGGGACGACTGAATAACACGCGATTCAACTTCGATAGTACGTATCTTCGAGAGTGTCTTGGGGCTCTTCTTTTCACTCGACACTCAAACGCGTCGACTTACGAACCACAAAATGTATACATAAACATATCAGGGTAGTTCAAAATCGAATTTTATTATTAGATTTCGTTGTTCACCTAGATACTAGTAGCTCTGCGGTAGTGAGAAAAATCTCGCAGAATTTTTTTTTGCTACTACCTTGACGGTCTTGCAATTAAAAAAAAATGTCTGTTTTTGAAAAATTCAAAATTTCTATATTCGGGCTGTTCTTCAATATACAAATTTTTACGTAAGAATATGCGATGTTGGCTCAACACTGAGAAAAAAAAATGGAGGAATCCAAATAAACCCAAAAATCGATTGCAAAATTATTTATATTATCCAGGCAATAGTTAAAAAAAAAAATTCTGAACCTCGCTTCACTGAGAACAAAAAATGGTGGAATGAGATAAATTGGAAGTGAAATACGTTCAAACGAATATATTTAGTTGGTACAATCCAACATTTTTTTGCTTGAATAATATTTTGAAATGTACCAACTATAAATATTCGTTTGAACGTATTTGACTTCCAATTTAGTTCATTCCACCATTTTTTGTTCTCAGTGAAGCGAGGTTCAGCATTTTTTTTTAACTTTTGCCTGAATAATATAAAAAAATTTGAAATCGATTTTTGGGTTTTTCGATTTTTTCTTCAAATCCACTTGTTGCGGAATAATTTAAAAAATAGGCGTAGATGAGACAGAATACAAAAAAAAATCTTAAATGAAAATTTGATTTTAATAATGAAATCGAATTTAAAATAGTTTTTGTTTTTTAGTACACGAAGTTTTGTTTTAATAAAGGTTGTAACCGATCTTGCTCACGCGAATTTTTCGATGTTGAGTTATTTTTATTTACTATATTTTTACATAGACATTTTGTGAGTATAGATATGTTTGGTATTTAATTTCGTGAAATCGCTTACAAAGTTAAGACACTTCACATTTTGTTAAAAAAAAAAATGTTTCTGGAAAATATACATTTCTTATTAGAAAATTTGAGTCAACAAATATACTCAGATAATGTGAATTATATTATTGAGATATGCAGTCGCAAAAAAAATCGTATGAACTGGAAATTCGCTCATTACGTTTTCATAGTCTTCATGCGCATAAAATTGAAAAAGCTACTTGCTCGTAGAGGAAAATATGCAAATACGAAAAAATGACGAGGAATCAGCGTACAAATTTTCAATACACTCGATTTTTTCTTCGTTCTTTGTTCCTTTAATTCATAACTGGTATTTTCTAATAATTCTTATAATTTTCACAATTACAATTACTTACAAAAAAAACTAAAAATGGAAAACTGAAAATTAATTTCTAATAAATTAAAATTGAAATTTTAATCAAATAAATTAAAATTCCATTGAAATTGAAAACTGAAAAACTGAAAATTAATTTTCGAAAAATTATTTAGAGCGGCCGTATCAATACACTTTAAATTCCGCAAAATAAAAACAGTAAATTTTAGCACCGTTGAAGCAGTGGCAAAAAAATTGTCCAGCTTTTCCATTTACGAGAACAAAATTTCATAACCTCTCTTTTCTAACAATTCTTAAAATTTTTACCACTCTTACAATTACTCAAAATAAAAGCTGAAAATTGAAGACTAAAAATTAATTTCCAATAAATTAAAATTGAAATTTTAATAAAATAAATCAAAATTCCATGAAAATTGAAAATTAATTTCCAATAAATTATTTAGAGCGGCCTTTTAAATACAATTTCAATTTCGCAGAATAAAACCAGTCAATTTTAGCACTGTTCAAGTAGTAGCAAAAAAAATTGCTCAGCTTTTCCATCTACGAGAACAAATTTATTTTTACAATCTACAAAAATCACGATTGAAAAATAAAATCCAATTTTGAGACACCTTAAGACGTATATGTTTGATTGTTTGGAGGCGCTCGGAAAATTGGAAAATGCAGTTTCAAATTTTTCTCATCAATGTTATACTCGGAAGAAAAAATTATTGATGTGTGGGATAAATACATGTATTTTACATTTAAAATTTTAATCGCTTGGTGGCGCGTGTTCCAATTTTCCGAGCGCCTCCAAACTTTAGACAGATTTTTTTTTGATACACCTTGATTATGTTTTTGGGGTGGCGTCGAACTTTTTTCGCCAAAGCGAAAATAACCGTCACCCTAATGTATATGGGGCATTCCATCCCAAATCGGACTGTTTGAAAAACTTTTTTTTGTTTGTCTCAATTTTGTTATATTTTTGAGTACCCATCAAAAGACCCTTCCTGTTAACTTTTGAGATTTTTTTGATTACCCGTTTAAAAGATATAAAATTAACAAAAAAACCGCTCTTTTTTTGGTATTTTGGTCATAACTTCTTTAATAAAGGTCCAAAATGAACGTTTTTTCTTCAAAATTTTTGTTTTTTATGGCCTTTTCAGAAAAAAAATACAACGAAAATTTCCGACGAGTTTGTGAATGATTTTTTTGAGTTTTAAACGTTAAATCACGTTTTTAAAAGTGAATGTCATTTTTATTTATTTTTTTATTTTTTTGTTTCAAACATCTATCTATTCAACAATTTTTAAGAGTAGTCCAATCGTGGAATCGCAATAACTACTATTTTTTCTTGATTTTTGAAAATTTTTTTAAAAATAAATTATTGTGAATACCAATTTTTACAACAATTAAAAAGTGTCCAAATTAATTTAAAATGGTTAAAAAAATACTGTACAGTAACAAAAATTGGTGTTCATAATACTTTATTGAAAAAAAAATTGTAATTTTTAAAAATCGGAAAAAAATAGTAGTTATTTAGTTCCCACGATCGGCCTAGTCTTAAAAATTGTTGAATAGATAGATGTACGAAACAAAAAATTAAAAAATCAAAAATGACATTCACTTTCAAAAACGCGATTTAACGTTTAAAACTCAAAAAACTCATTCATAAACACGTCGAATATTTTTGTTGTATTTTTTTCTGAAAAGGCCATGAAAAAACAAAAATTTTGAAAAAAAAACTTTTAATTTGGACCATTATTAAAGAAGTTATGACCAAAATACCAAAAAAAGAGCGGTTTTTTTGTTTATGTAATATCTTTTGAACGGGGGATCAAAAAAATCTCAAAATTTAACAGGAAGGGTCTTTTGATGGGTACTCAAAAATATAAAAAAAAATGAGGAAATTAAAAAAAAAAGTTTTTCAAACTGTCCGATTTGGGATGGAATGCCCTATATATTCAATAAACTAGTAGCAAGCGAAGTTAAGTCGGCATATATAAATATCAGCTTGGAGGACTAAAAGTATGCGACGCCAACGCAACCACAATACATCTCACGCAGCTCGATATCGACTATTTGACCTCGTTACGGCGTAGTCGAGACGAAGAGGTTTCATTTTCATTTTTCGCGATATTATTATTATTGTGAATATAAACCAGTATTATTATTGTTTTTGTTATGAACATGATGATATGTCCGGTTTGGGTCCGGATTCATGCGGTCCCTTATCGTCCGGATCGCGAGATAAAAAAATCGCAAAGTGACGTAACACTCGAATTGTGATAACAATAGAAATGATATATCGAGTGATAATGAAATGTTGTAATATTAATTTTTTAAACTGGCTCAGGAGTGCATTTAATTGTTTTAGGTGAGTTTCTCAATATCATTGAGTGACTATGAGGTTCAGTCGTTTGAGTGCTTGTGGTTATTTTTGAGTGCTTCCAAGAATTGGCCAATAATTTTGAGTGTCTGTGGCATCAGTGGATATCTTTAAGAATGAGCGAGCGTCTCGGGTGTTCTTAATTGCTTAAGTGACCTCGAACTTCCGTTAGTAATTTTGAGTGTCACTAGCTATTTTTTAGAGTGCTCGAGTTTCTGCCAGTACTTTTAAATGCCCGTGAATATTTTGAAGTGCCTTCAGGGACCTGTCTTTTGAGTTTTCCCAATAGCTTTTGAGTGTTCGAGTGTCTTTGCTATTTCTAGGGGCCTCCAAACATGCGTCAATCTTTTTGAGTGCCTTTAACTATTTTATATCCTCAGGCAGTGTCTTGAGTGTTCGTGAGTATATAACCCTGAGTGTTCGAGTGTCTTTATTATTTCTAGGGGCCTCCGAACAGGCGTCAATCTTTTTGAGTGCCTGTAACTATTTTATATACTCAGGCAGTGTTTTAAGTGTTCGTGAGTAAAACTTTGAGTGTTCGAGTGTTTTTACCATTTCCCAATGCCCGCAAATATTTGCCAATTTTGTTGAGTGCATGTGACTATTTTATACCCAGTCAGTCTTTTGTGTACTCGTGAGTATATATTTGAGTGTCGAGTGTTTTTACTCTCTCTGATTCCCTTCGAGTATCTGTCAATTTTTTTGAGTGCCGGTGACTATTATTTATCCTCAGTTAGTCTTTTGAGTATTCGTGAGTATATCTTTGAGTGTTTGAGTGTTTTTATTATTTTTAGGTACCTTCAAGAATCTGTCAATCTCTTTGAGTGTCTGCGACTATTTTTCATCCTCACTCAGTCTTTTAAATATTCGCGGGTATGTCTTTGAGTGCGAGTCTTTTTACTATTTTTAGGTACCTTCGAGAATCTGTCAATCCCTTTGAGTGCATGTGACTATTTTTTATCCTCGGTCAGTCTTTTCAGTATTCGTGAGTATATCTTTGAGCGTTCGAGTGTTATTATTATTTCTAGGTACCTTCAAGAATCTGTCAATTTCTTTGAGTGTCTGCGACTATTTTCCATCCTCACTCAGTCTTTTGAGTATTCGCGGGTATGTCTTTGAGTGCGAGTGTTTCTACTATTTCTAGGTACCTTCGACAATCTGTCAATCCTTTTGAGTGCATGTGACTATTTTATACCCACAGTCAGTTTTGTGAATGTTCGTGAGTACATTTTTGAGTGTTCAGGTGTTTTTACTATTTCCGAGTCCCTTTGAGTATCTGTTAACCTTTTTGAGTGCCTGTGACTATTTTTTATCGTCGGTCAGTCTTTTTAGTATTCGTGAGTATATCTTTGAGTTTTCGAGTGTTTTTACTATTCTTAGGTACCTTCAAGAATCTGTCAATCTTTTTGAGTGCATGTGACTATTTTATACCAACAGTCAGTTTTGTGAATGTTCGTGAGTACATTTTTGAGTGTTCAGGTGTTTTTACTATTTCCGAGTCCCTTTGAGTATCTGTTAACCTTTTTGAGTGCCTGTGACTATTTTTTATCGTCGGTCAGTCTTTTTAGTATTCGTGAGTATATCTTTGAGTTTTCGAGTGTTTTTACTATTCTTAGGTACCTTCAAGAATCTGTCAATCTTTTTGAGTGCATGTGACTATTTTATACCCACAGTCAGTTTTGTGAATGTTCGTGAGTACATTTTTGAGTGTTCAGGTGTTTTTACTATTTCCGAGTCCCTTTGAGTATCTGTCAACCTTTTTGAGTGCCTGTGACTATTTTTTATCCTCGGTCAGTCTTTTTAGTATTCGTGAGTATATCTCTGAGTTTTCGAGTGTTTTCACTATTTTTAGGTACTTTCAAGAATCTGTCAATCTCTTTGAGTGCATGTGACTATTTTTTATCCTTTCTCAGTCTTTTGAGTATTCGCGAGTATATCTTTGAGTGCGAGTGTATTTGTACTTTTTTAGGTACCTTCGAGAATTTGTCAATCTTTTTGAGTGCCTGCGACTATTTTTATCCTTAGTCAATTTTTTGAGTGGTCTCGAGAATATCTTTGAGTGCCCGTGCGCCTTATCGATTTTTGAGTGATTTAGAGAATCCGTCAGTCTTTTGAATGTTCGTGAGTAAATATCTTTGAGTGGCCAAGTATTCTTACTAACATTAAGCGTCTCCAAGTATATCTGACAATCTTTTTGAGGGTCTGAGAGTAGATTTAAGTGCCTTCGAAGATCCACGTGAATTTCTTCAGTTTTTACAACTGTTCCCGACTGTCCGCGTGATTTTCATTAAATGCCTTTGTGCATATGCATTAATATGTATGCACACATGCACGTGTGCATATATGCGAATGTGGATTGACGTCATCGTCGCGCGACATCGTCGTCGGGCAAAAATGCAGCCGAGACGGATCACACTGTCACGCTCGAAACTCTTTTTTTTCATTATTTTTTTTATCTTTTCTTTTTAAATTCTCTCTCTCTCTCTCTCTTTCTCCCTCGCTCTCAAATACTCTCTGGCACTCTTGTATCGCTTGCCATTGGCCAAACTCGTTTCTCGAGCAACATCGGAACTGTAGGAGTGAGATTGAAGAAGGGTAAAACAGCACGAGGAAGACACCGCGCGAGCCACACGGATATTTAATGGCCTCGTTACCTCGCGCCTTGTCTTCTCGTTCCTCATCTCTTTCCCTCTCCTTCCGTTTTCGCAGATAGTCGCCACCCTGGCCACGATATCATTTTTTATATATGAGGCATTCTCCGTCAATTCCGCCACTTTTTTTTCGACCCTCTCAGATCCGTCCCATAACTTGTCACAATTTAGTCCCACTTGAAAGTAGTCTCTATGATTTTTTTCAGATTTTTTAAGCAGTGAATTAAGGTGTTATATTTTGAGGAATCAACGAGCATATATTTTCTCGAATCCATCTAGCTTAAAACGGAGAGGATGTACGAAAAAATTATTCCTACAAAAAAATTATGTTTTTCCATCTTCTATTGAATGCAATATGTGTTATATTTCTATTCGTGTTGCAAAGACTATTTCCTGCAAAAATAATGAAAATTATTTTTTTTTCCCACGGTCGGACACCTTCAATTCTACTGTCAAATTTATATAATCTATAATAGTATTAGTGGGATGTACAGAAAAATCCACAATGCGGCAACTGATTTTTTTCGGGGTTAAAAAAATTTTATTCACATAAATTTATGCAATTTTTTTTTGAATGACATTTGTTTAATCGCAAAAAAATCAGTAGCCGTATCGTGGTTTTTTTTGTACGTTCCACTAATACTATTAGAAATTGCATAAAATTGACAGCAGAATTGAGGTGTCGGACTGTGCGAAAAAAATTAATTTTCATTTTTTTTTTGCAGAAAATAGTCTTTGCAACACGAATAAAAATATAACACATATTGCATTAAATAGTTGATGGAAAAACATAATTTTTTTGTAGGAATATTTTGTTCGTACATCCTCTCCGTTTAAAGCTATATGGATTCGAAAAAAAAACTTAATGCAATTTTTTGTGAATAACATTTTTTTAACCCCGAAAAAAATCAGTTGCCGTATTGTGGATTGTTCTGTACGTCCCACTAATACTATTAGAGATTGTATAAATTTGACAGTAGAATTGAAGGTGTCCGACCGTGCGAAAAAAATTAATTTTCATTTTTTTTTTTGCAGAAAATAGTCTTCGCAACACGAATGTAAATATAACACATATTGCATTCAATATTTGATGGAAAAACATAATTTTTTTGTAGGACTAATTTTTTCGTACATCCTCTGCGTTTTAAGCTATATGGATTTGAAAAAATAAATGCTCCTTAATTCCTTAAAATATAACTCCTTAATTCACCGCTTAAAAAATCTGAAAAAAATCGCAGAGACTACTTTCAAGTGGGACTAAATTGTGACAAGTCATGGGACGGATCTGAGAGGGTCGAAAAAAAAGTGGCGGAATTTTCACGGAGAATGCCTCATATATCTCATCCGACTTCCACTGGTCTATCAATTATCCATTTCCCCTTCGAAATATCGTCTCTCACGATTGATCAATTAATTTTCGGTATTGATGAAATTGTTACCGAAATTCACCATCGATTTCTACGCTGATTTTTATGACGCTGACTTTTGCATCGTTGTAATGTAACCAAAATATGTAAAATATGTACATACACTACCGGTGAAAAATTTCCGGACAAAATTTCAAAAAAGGTCTGGAACGTTTCTTAATGCCATTTCGCCGGAAGTCAACGTAGACTAATTTAACAAGTGGCATTTTAGAGGCGAAGAATTCGGCCACATTCCCTAATTTTTAAAAATTATTTTTGGAAATCTGTTTTTAGATTTGGAGTCTATTTTGAAAACAGCTGTTTTTCGCCTTTTCCCCTTCTCTTCAGGTGCAACCATCTTCTAGAGGAATTTTTTTTAAATACATTTTTACGATTGGATTCATAAAAAGGAAAGTTTGAGCTTCAGTTTCCTTTTTTTTTTTAACTTTGAGTGATTTTTTTTCCCAAATTATTCTGTTTTATGCGATAAAAACGGAAATTTGAAAAATCCCGTATAAAATGAAAACAAAAAGGATTCTTGAAAAGCTTCAAGGTAGCAAAAAGTTGCGTCTGTTTTCGTTGAGTGCAGAGGAATTTTTTCAGATTTTTTTTTCAAAATTTTTTTTTCTCATTTTCTGGGTCGGAGCTCTGATCATTCAATTACCATTACTCGTGAACTATGGGATTATTGGTAAAATTTCAAGAGGGGAAAATACTTTATTTAACCATTTTTAACACATTGGAATTTAAAGAAAAAAAATGTTCCTAATTTTTTTTCCAGCCTCAACATGAGAAAAGAAAATTTTGGAAAAAAAATCTGAAAAAATGCCTCTGAACTTAACAAAAACAGATGCAACTTTTTGGTCTCTTGAAGTTTTTCATTAATCCTCTTTGTTTTCGTGTTATACGGGATTTTTCAAATTTCCTCTTTTTTCACAAAAAAAAAAAAAAAAAAAAACAGAATAACCCTCAAAGTTGCGCTCCGACGTGACGGGCGAAGTTGCCGCGTCACTAAAATAGCTACAACTCCGTAAATTATTGGAATTAAAAAATTTCCTTTCGAGGATATATATACTTAAAGGTCTAAACTTTGAGAATATGCAAAAATAAATGGATTTTTTCAAAATTCTAGACGAGAATACATCCTCAAGATTCAAACTTCAGCACAAACCTTACGCCCTAAAAATAAATAAAAATAATTATTTTTAAGGCGAGGCTAAATACCGACATTATTACCGAAGCCCTACATTATCGACTCAAAATCGCTGTACAAACTTTTTCCAATACCGGTGGATGAATATCAATTAAATTTATGAATTAATGGGGCGGGGTCGAAGAGTCGACTAACCAATATTTCGAACGGCCGAAGTCCCGAATTTTACGATTACGAGCGTTAGAATAACGAAGCGCCGAAATCCCGATCGCCAGAAAAGAGAAAGTCGAGAGAGCCGCCCCATGCGTAAGAGAGAGAGAAGGCGCATCTCTCTCTCTCTTACGCATGGGGCGGCTCTCTCCGCTGTCGCTTTTCTGGCGTTCGGGATTTCGGCGCTTCGTTATTCGAACGCTCGTAATCGTAAAATTCGGGATTTAGGCCGTTCGAAATATTGGTTAGTCGACTCTTCGACCCCGCCCCGAATTAATGATGAATGAATTGCAAAATGCAAATGCGAGACGGAAATCAACGTTTTCGTTAATTGTCACTGACTTGTCAGACAGTTTGGATAGAAGTCTGATGAAAGTAATGTTTATTTCATAGGAATTCAACATGGGGCTGCCCTCTTTCGGATTTATGTGAACCTAATTTCGCCATTTTTTTTTCTCGATAAAACACGAAATTTATCAACATTTATCTCGTGATTTGGATTCCAAACTTACGTCGCGGTTTTTTCATAAAATAATGTCAAAGACGTATCGATAGCCGTACTTTGGTGTTGGTTATGGAGCCCCACTCTTGGTTTTAGCCGAAATACCGTAAAAACATTATAATTTAATATTTTCAATTACAGATTTTTGATGATAATCGGATCTGTAATTTTTTCTTTCGTTTTCCGAAAAAAATTCAGTGGGGCTCCATTTGTGCCACAATTCTGATGATACTGTCAAAATTTTATTGATTTTCATCTATTCGTGCCAGAGCAAGTTTGTAATCCATTTTCGAGGTGCTAATGTCGGTATTCAGCCTCCCCTTAAGAGGAGGCTAAATACCGACATTTTTCGTGCGAGTGCGAGAGAGAAAGGATGATAGGGGTCGTGTGAGAGCGAGAGAGAGGTCCGAATGTCGCCTTTAGCCTCCTCTTAAGAGGAGGCTAAATACCGACACTAACACCTCGAAATTGCCATCCAAACTTGATCTTATACAAATGGATGGAATTGAATAAAATTTTAACAACATCATCGGAACAATGGCAGGAATGGAGCCTCACTAAAATTTTTTCGAAAACCAAAAAAAAAGTTTACAGATTCACTTACCACCAAGAAACTGTAATTGAATAACTTAAATTATTAAACTTTTACTGCATTTCGGGTAAAACCAAGAGTGAGGCTCCATGAAGAACGCCACGACACAAATATCGAGGCGTTTTTGGCATTATTTTATCAAAATAACACGTCGTAAGTTTGGATGGCGTATCAAGAGATAAATATCGATAAATTGTAGTTTTATTGAAAAACGAAATGGCGAAATGTAGTTAACAGACGTGCGAGGGAGGGCAGCACCATGGATTCTGACGAGTAACCGATAATATTTAGAGGGCTCGATTGAGTTCGTTGGCATTAGCTGTAACGCATTTTAGCCCTCAATTGACAATTAATTGTTAATTAATTTATCTCCCTCTTAATTGTCAAAATGTAATTAATTTTCATCCACGGTTGTCGGAGAAAGACTGGACATCGATGCGCGATGATACGTCGATAATGTAGGGATTGAATAAAAATGGTATTTAGCCTCCTCTTAATGGAATATCGAAACCTCTTCCAACAGCAATAACATCGATCTCTAAAATTTCTTCTTATTTCACACTTTATCTTTATGGAAAAAAAATCATGAGTAAGTATCATAGAATATTACAGGATATTTTTCTAAGGGATATTTGCGCTATTTCTTGATCCTCTTTCTACGAATTGCTACGAGCGAATTAAGGTATCAATCTATACGAAATTTTAGAAGCAAGAGATGTTTCTCTACGAATTGCCAGAATTAAGATTTTCGAGCGACGATTTGGCAGAACTAAGTTACCGCGAATTTATTTCCATTCGTCGTAGAATGGAAATTTATTGGATGAAAATAATCCCACGTGTCAGATAAGATATAGAAAAGTTTTGAAAAAACGCGGAGATGAGAGTAACAGAGTGAGAGAGAAGGAGAGAAAGAGGGAGAGAGAGATGGATCGATGACACAGACGATCGACGAAGTCGCGGTTTTATTTGCGAGATAGAACAGCATATAACCGGACACTTAATCTTGAGATTTTTTCCATTTCGCATTGGAATACCGCCAATGGAATAATACTCGACCCCCTCCTGCGATAGACTTGACCAAGAGTACAAACAAACAGATAAACAGATAACTAAATGTGACAAATATATTTATAACGTATCATTGGCGCGTGTTCATTGCTTTTCATGCCCGAGAAAAGTTTTTAAATTAATATTTTGAAAAAAAACATTTTGCTTCCTCATAAAGGAAGCTTTGTTTTCGTGAAAATTTTTTTTTTCGCGATTTTTATGTTAATATGTTCAGAATGTCCTAAAACATCGAGAAATTATATTTAGAAAAAATGTCCGGATGGATGTGCGTGTGTGTATGTGTGTGCGTGTGTGTGCGTGTGTGTGTGTATGTATCCTGAGTTTTAGATGTAAATAATTAATAACTCGAAAACGCTTCGAGATATGAAGCTAAAATTTGGCACACTTGTCGAGCACGAATTGCTCTTCATTATGAAAAAAATTTTGTTTTAATTATAACGGGTGTTCCAGATTTTATCGACTTTTTTCGTTTTTGCAAGAAATGGCGTAAACGCTCTAACCTCTGCAATTTTCAAGATATTGCACTCAAACTTTGTACAAAATTAGTATAGCTATTAAGGTTGTTTGGTATTGAATTTGACGAAAATCCATCGAGGGATTAAAATTTTATGAAATTTTGAATTTTTTGAAAAATAGCCTAAACGCTCTAACTTGTGCAAATTTTAAGATATTGTACTGAAACTTTGCACAGAGCTAATATAGCTATCGAGGTTGATCGCTATTAAATTTCGCAAAAATCCATCGAGGGATTAAAATTTTATGAAATTTTTAATTTTTTGCAAAATAGCGTAAATGCTCTGACTCGTGCAATTTTTAAGATATTGCACTGAAACCTTACACAGAGTTAATATAGCTATCGAGGATGTTCGTTATTAAATTTGGCGAAAATCGATCGAATGATTAAATTTTTATCAAATTTTCAATTTTTATAAAAGAAGCGTAAACGCTATAACTTTTGAAATTTTTTAGATATTGCAATGAAATTTTGTGTAGAGCCAGTATAGCTATCAATGTTATTTGCTATCAAATTTGACGAAAATTGATCGAATTTGCACATTGATTACTAATATTTTTCAAACAATTACATTTTTATTATTTAAAAATAATATTTTAAAAAAATATATTAAACAAAAATTGTTTACCTTTAATCTCAATCAATTACATTTTTATTATTTTAAAATAATATTTTTTTAAAACTACATTGAAAAAAAAAACATTTTTACTTTCATTCTCAATCAATAACATTTTTATCACGCAAGTATTAATTTCCTTCGTGAAGCCCAGTTATATCTTCCATTATGATTTTCGTCGACTCATCGCATCTCTCACAACCAAAGTTGCCAGAAATAAAATGGCATGCAAATAAATAAAAAAGTATACGCATACACGTATGGGGAGGGTGGGGCACGACGGCCCCGCTAAAAAATTCGGCAATAAAAACATTTTTGTTATCTCGTCAAATTATCATAAGTTTGATGTAGTGATTCATTTTTAGGCCGATCCGCGATACATGGGGCATAATGGACCACCCTGAAAAATTAGGTCAGGAAATTTTGGTTTTTCTTCAAATTATGATGAATCTGATGTATTCATCCATTTTAAGGTCGATGCACTACATCAGGGGTAAGATCATCAAAAAGAAAAAAACATTTTCAACGTTGAAAACAATTTCTTTTAATTAAAAAAAAATCATTATCATTTTTTAGAGGGGGGCCATCGTGCCCCAGATTTTTTTTTCTTTCTGAGATTCGACAAAATGCCGGTGAATTCGTTCAAGATAGAACACAAGTGAACTGATTTGATGGTTGAAAGCCCAAAAAGTATAAACCAGCTTAGGGGGGCCGTCTCGCCCCACCCTCCCCTATGTATATCATATATAGAAATAAATAATCGAAAAAAAGTCGTTAGAGTACCGGCGCCTCGTGTCAGCTATTATCGCAAGAATTCTCGTCGAACCTGCTTCTCGTACTGAGGAGGAGCACGAGAGGACGAGCTCGAGGAGGTCTTTTGGTCGGGGCACTCCTCGAATTCCATGAGCGAGTATGGTAGTCCCCCTTCAGTAGTGTGCGTCGAAATCGCGAAGCGGCGCTGCAGGGCGGCCTTGTATATGCTTTCTAAAAAAAATAGATATATATGGGGCATTCCATACCAAGTCGACCTGAGTGTGGCCCTCGACCTCGCTGATTTCGTTTACGACTTTTTAAATGATTCTTCCAACTCAAAATAGCATCCAGATTTTTTTTCAGATTTTTAAATCAAATTTGCGTACGTTATGATTTTTTCAACATTTTTTTGAAAACCTCGAGGGCCGTAATTCAAAAATCTGAAAAAATGCTCAAAAATCTGGTGTCAAAAATAAAAATCTTTGACCCAAAATTCATGATGTTCAGGCTTTCGCTTCCACCTCGATTTTAGGTTTTTAGGAAGAAAACGTAAAAAAAATAGATGCAGAAATTAACCAACTATTTTTTGAAGAAAGTGAAAGACTTTCCAAATATAGTTGGTTAACGAAAAAATATTCAAGCCGCTTCTCAAGGTAGATTAATTTATGAATCTATTTTTTTTTTACGTTTTCTTCATAAAAACCTAAAATCGAGGTAGAAGGGAAATCCTGGACATCATGAATTTTGGGTAAAAAATTTTCATTTTTGACACCGGATATATGAGAATTTTTTCGGATTTTAAAATTACGGGTCTCGAGGTTTATGAAAAAAAATGTTCAAAAAATCATAACGTACTCAAATTTGGTTTTAAAAATCTGAAAAAAATTCTGAATGCTATTTTGAGTTGGAAGAATCATATAAAAAATCGTTAACGAAATCAGCGAGGTCGAGGATCACAGTCAGGTCGACTTGGTATGGAATGCCCCATACATAATGAACAAGGCGCATGTACAGAGAGAAAGAGCGATGGGGGGGGGGGACATTTTTATTTTGTACTCTTGAATGCAAAACCGTGGAGGGGATCTCTAACAAGTGTAAAGATCATACATCCAGAAGAAAAAAGATCTAATTTATTCAACCAGATTCTAATTAACACGAATAGATTTTTTTTAATCACGTGCCGGCCTAATACGACTCTATTTAAACCGAGTATATTGTATTTTTCAAATATATTCAGTCTGCAATATGTTTTTACATAATAAATACATTCATTTCGTTGAAATGAATGTTTTTTTAAAAATTAAATATGTATTTGAATTAAGGTAGTAGTCCAGTGTGACGACCGAAGTTTCAACGTTTTTTCATTAATTTTGTTGAATAACAAAATAAAATGTGATTGTTTTGAAATTTTTACATGTTGTTATTTGTATCTTGAATAGTACACAAAAATATTTGTTCACTTAATTTAGCTAATTGCTCTCTTCTTTTGGCTATAACTTTAAAAATATTTTTAATTTCGATCTGAAACTTTTAGAGTATATTTTTTTGATGTTTTTCTTACAAAAAATATTTTTTTTTAAATCGATTTTTTTCACCCGTCATAGTGGGCTATAACTTAAATACATTAAAAGTTGCATCCATTCGATAACATCTATGGTAATAAATTATATCCACATTTTTCGTCGTCCTAACAATAAAATTATCGTTGATCATTCAAATTGTTATACTGAATACTCTTATAAACATATTTGCAGATTTGTCAGTGCCCCAAAAATCCGCCAGGTGGCTACGGCCGGAATACTCTCGCGCAAGCGAATCATCTTGGCCAAGTCTATAAGCTCCCCAGATTGGCCTTTGTTAGTCACTTTTATTTTTCGACATGGATATTTCAACACTTGCGCCAAGAAGCACGATGCCAAAAGACCTGAAGATTATTTCCATTAGAAAAAAAGTAAAGCCGACACACTGCACGAACTGGATTATGTCTCAGAAGACGAGGTTAATCCCAAATCGCATATTTAAACAAATGGATTTAGCTAAAGCAACAATCGAGTAAATTTATTATTTTCTATTTAAATAGAATCAAGAGTCGCGGTAGCGTCTCGAGATAAGCACATTTCCTCCCTAACCCCGACGCGACATGTCGAGAGGAGCTCCAAGACTCTTATACGCCTGTCAACTCGTTTATATACAGAAAAGTATATCTATATTAGGGTGATTTTTTTTCGACTTATTTTTTTCTTTCACTCCTCAACCGAAATTTTATTGTATATGTCTGATAGAAAATTCCCTGAAAGTTACAGTCCTTAATATTAATATTAAGTACTTTCCCTTCGCGTGATAAGTTTTTCCATCTAAAATGGAGAATTACCTTTCGAGACTTTTAGCCTATCCCGGAAAATGGACACAAGGAGTTTTGAAAAATTGTATAAAAATTATATAACTGCATGAATTTATAAATAATATTAAATTATATAATTAAATGGAATGATAAATTATGTGAAATTAATTTTTAATTAATTTTTGAATAACAAAATAAAATGCGATTGTTTTGAAATTTTTACATGTTGTTATTTGTATCTTGAATAGTACACAAAAATATTTGTTCACTTAATTTAGCTAATTGCTCTCTTCTTTTGGCTATAACTTTAAAAATATTTTTAATTTCGATCTGAAACTTTTAGAGTATATTTTTGAGATGTTTTTCTTACAAAAAATATTTTTTTTTAAATCGATTTTTTTCACCCGTCATAGTGGGCTATAACTTCAATACATTTTTATTCCTAATAAAAAATTATTTTGGAAAAATCTAATGGTTTAGTATATTGAACACCCTCAAAAACACCAAAAATGGTGTACAGAAATTGGAGACAAGTACATTTCAAAAAGTATCTATGATCTTACAAAAAGTTGGGAAATAAATGGATAATACTTTTGAACACTTATTGCCAAGACCAGTATGATAACACATATTTTAAAAATATATATAATCCCTCGTATCATAGATTTAAATAAAATGCAAAAAATTTATAAAAATATAAACACCCTGCAAATTGAAATTTGCACATTGCTTCCTCATCTTTATCCATAGTTCACATAGCTTCCTTTAACACACGGTATGGCGATCAAATTTGGCTTCCTCATAAAGGAAGCTTTGTTAACTATTGAAAAATATTAGTAATCAATGTGCAAATTCGATCAATTTTCGCCAAATTTGATCGCGAACAAACCTTGATAGCTATACAAGTATTGTACAAAGTTTCTGTGAAATATATTGAGAATTGTGTGAGTTAGAGTGCTCGCGCTATTTTTCAAAAAATTCAAAATTTCATAAAATTTTAATCCCTCGATGGATTTTTTTCAAATTTAATAGCCAACAACCTTGATAGCTATACAAGTTCTGTACAAAGTTTTAGTGAAATATATTGAAAATTGTGCAAGTTAGAGCGCTTGCGCTATTTTTCAAAAAATTCAAAATTTCATACAATTTTAATCCCTCGATAGATTTTTGCCAAATTTAATAGCGAACAACCTTCACAGCTGTATTACCTCTGTACAAAGTTTCAGTACAATATCTCAAAAATTGCGCAAGATAGAGCGTTTAGGCGATTTTTCAAAAAATTCAAAATTTCATAAAATTTTAATCCCTCGACGGATTTTCGCCAAATTCAATACCAAACAACCTTAATAGCTATACTAATTCTGTACAAAGTTTCAGTGCAATATCTTGAAAATTGCAGAGGCTAGAGCGTTTACGCCATTCTGGCAAAAACGAAAAAAGTCGATAAAATCTGAACACCCGTTATAATAAAAAAAAAAAATTTTCATAACGAAGAGCAATTCGTGCTCGACAAGTGTGCCAAATTTTAGCTTTATATCTCGAAGCGTTTTCGAGTTATTAATCATTTACATCTGAAACTCAGGATACATGCATACACACACACACACATCCGGACATTTTTTGTAAATATGATTTCTCGATGTTTTAGGACATTTTGAACATATTGGCATAAAAATCGCGAAAAATTTTTTTTTCACGAAAACAAAGCTTCCTTTATGAGGAAGCAAAAAATAATAATAAGTACTTGGCGCGTTCATTCATTTTACACGCTATGAAATTCTGTGTGAGCCCTGAGCTAAATATATACTAGAAATCGTTTGTACTTATTTCTTCTGTTGGAGGTGAACTCGGCAAGTACCTATTATTATTTTATTTTATTTTTATATATATATATTTTTTCATATATATTTTGCATTTTATTTAAATCTATGATACGAGGGGTTATATATATATTTTTTAAATATGTGTTATCCTACTTGTTCTTGGCAATAAGTGTTGAAAAGTATTATCTATTTATTTTAGTATTTATTAATGTTATTATTAAAGTATTATCTATTTATGTCCCAACTTCTTGTAAGACCATAGATACTTTTTGAAATGTACTTGTCTCCAATTTCTGTACACCATTTTTGGTGTTTTTGAGGGTGTTCAATATACTAAACCATTAGATTTTTCCAAAATAATTTTTTATTAGGAATAAAAATGTATTTAAGTTATAGCCCACTATGACGGGTGAAAAAAATCGATTTAAAAAGAAATATTTTTTGTAAGAAAAACATCTCAAAAATATACTCTAAAAGTTTCAAATCGAAATTAAAAATATTTTTAAAGTTATAGCCAAAAGAAGAGAGCAATTAGCTAAATTAAGTGAACAAAAATTTTTGTGTACTATTCAATATACAAATAACAACATGTAAAAATTTCAAAACAATCGCATTTTATTTTGTTATTCAAAAATTAATTAAAAATTAATTTCACATAATTTATCATTCCATTTAATTATATAATTTAATATTATTTATAAATTCATGCAGTTATATAATTTTTATACAATTTTTCAAAACTCCTTGTGTCCATTTTCCGGGATAGGCTAAAAGTCTCGAAAGGTAATTCTCCATTTTAGATGGAAAAACTTATCACGCGAAGGGAAAGTACTTAATATTAATATTAAGGACTGTAACTTTCAGGGAATTTTCTATCAGACATTTACAATAAAATTTCGGTTGAGGAGTGAAAGAAAAAAATAAGTCGAAAAAAAATCACCCTAATATAGATATACTTTTGTGTATATAAACGAGTTGACAGGGGTATAAGAGTCTTGGAGCTCCTCTCGACCTGTCGCGTCGGGGTTAGGGAGGAAATGTGCTTATCTCGAGTCACTACCGCGACTCTTGATTCTATTTAAATAGAAAATAATAAATTTACTCGATTGTTGCTTTAGCTAAATCCATTTTTTTTAAATATGCGATTTGGGATTAACCTCGTCTTCTGAGACATAATCCAGTTCGTGCAGTGTGTCGGCTTTACTTTTTTTTTAATGGAAATAATCTTCAGGTCTTTTGGCATCGTGCTTCTTGGCGCAAGTGTTGAAATATCCATGTCGAAAAATAAAAGTGACTAACAAAGGCCAATCTGGGGAGCTTATAGACTTGGCCAAGATGATTCGCTTGCGCGAGAGTATTCCGGCCGTAGCCACCTGGCGGATTTTTGGGGCACTGACAAATCTGCAAATATGTTTATAAGAGTATTCAGTATAACAATTTGAATGATCAACGATAATTTTATTGTTAGGACGACGAAAAATGTGGATATAATTTATTACCATAGATGTTATCGAATGGATGCAACTTTTAATAGATTGTAACTGTTGAAGACACATTGATATATTGGGGACAAATAGACGGATGTTTCATTGAAACACAATTATAGTCGATTCAAACAAAAAGAATTAAGTACCCTAATTCACTAGATTTTTTTTTCAGCTACCCAAAAATTTAGTTACATCAAATAAAAATTTTCACCAATGACAGCCAATGTGAATAAACAAATATACACCCAGAAAAAAGATCTAGTCGTAGCTACTATAATCGTTTATTTGATCATTTTTTAGTTACATCAAAGAAAATTTTCTTTCCATCCAAGTTTGGGTGATATTTACTTCCACCATATTTATTTATTTGAATTCACTGTCATCGAAAAACAGGCGTTGAAGAAAAATTCTATTCGTTGTTACTAAATACCTATTCATCAGTAATCTCATCCGATTATATCTGCAGATTTGTCAGTTCCCCAAAAATCCGCCAGGTGGCTACCTCTCGCACAAGCGAATCTGCCTCTCGACGCCTATAATCTTTCCAAGCTCGTCTATATTTGATATCCATATTTTTCAGTATGGATATTTAATACATTGAACATTGCGGTGAAACGCAAGATGGTCGAATCCCCGAAAAGGATTCCCATAAAAAAGGGTCTTTTTTTCTCTTACCTTCTGTTAAAGAAAAGATGAAGCTTTACGAAATTGTAGACTTGTGTAGCTATTAAAATGTTTAAAAATATATATTGAATAAATATTTAAAAAAAAATTATTTCATTTAAATACATATTTGTTCAGTTTAAAAAAATATTTATTCATATTAAATAAAAATTTATTAGATCGCAATATATTTTCCTATTGGATCATTAAAAAAAAAAAAATTCGTTGACATGGAAAGAGTTGTATTAGGCCGGTCTACAACTAAAAAACTTTATTTGGCTTGACTAGGATTTAGTTAAGTGTACCAGATCTTTTTTCTGGGTGTATTGGAATTAAATATCGCTCAATCTTGGATCAAATATGCACACAGTGATGGAAAACAAATTTTTGTTTATTCAAATAGAAAATAATTAAATTAAATTAAATTAAACTAGATAGCGAAAATAAAAGTCACGAGCATTGCAAGTACCGATCGAGTACATTGCAATTTAAGTACAAACGAGTACCCTGTGTGCCAATTATCCACACGTGTTCTTGGTGAATGCATCAACCAGTTGCACATGTACATACTTCGAGTAAAAACGAGCACGCATGCACTGAAATTATGGTATTTGAGTATTATTTAAGCACAATTGTCGGCAATAATGAAATTCATTGCATATCTACTTGAAGCGACAACAAATTATAGGTATTCATCCATGAGGAATTTTAAATATTTCTAGAACGGTATTCAAGTGCCAGCATATCACGATTTAATTTCTTTATGGAAATATATGGATGAAACATATAAGCAAAATACAACCCCCCCCCCTTTCTCCGTTCAAAAGTTTGGGTACACCAGGTTTCCGCACAAAAAGTTGCATAACTTCGGAAAAAAAAAGATAATCAAATTTCCAAAAAAGCATTTTGATGGGAAAGAATTCAGCTTCGTTTTGCTTTTTAAACATATTTTTTATGATTTTTTTTTCGATCCGGTACGCACTTTTGTACGTGATTGTTTTTTGGCCTTTTTTTGACCATCGCGAATTGGGAGCACAGCTTGAGGACATTTTTCGTTGTCTTTTTTATCCACGGTACATTAGAAAGGGTTAGCAGACGCCCCATTTTCTTTTTTTAAAAATTTTCGAGCGATTTTTTCTCGCGAAGTTATTTAACTTTTGGCTAAAAAAGACGAATTTTGGAAGATGCAACGTAACTCAAAAACTATAGAATTTAAGAGAAGCTGTCAAGTATTAAAAAAATGATGAATAAATCGTGAAAATTGGAAAGTTGCACATACCTTCTCATTTGTTTCCGTCTATCGTCAAGCCTCCTCTATGAGAACCTTCTTGACCACCTTTATTTCATGTATGTTTATTTTCATGGCTTCCTCATAAAGGAAGCTTGACGATAGACGGAAAAAAATGAGGAAGCTGTGTGCAAATTTCCAATTTGCACGATTTATTAATCATTTTCATAAAATTTTAATATTCTACGATCTCTTGCTGCTCATTCAATATCAGTTCATTCATCACCTTATGCATTTGTGCGAAGTTTCATCTGGATACTTGCAAAATTACGAAAGTTGAAACGCTGATAATAATTTTTTAAAAATTTCAAAAATTTTTTTCAGCCAAACCCCTCATGCAATTTTTCCGAAATTCTATATTGTTTTTCCTTGGTATTGAATGTATCAGCATAAAACAATTCACCTCGATAAATGCAAAATTACAAAAGCTACAGAGCTTACTCATTTTTTGCGAAAAATAATAATTTTTTTTAAACCAAACCTCTTGAGCAAAGTTTCCCAAATTTAATCCAAATAGTCCTTATTATAAAGTGTATCTACACATAAAATTTCAGGGTGCCAACTGCAAAACAGCTGCTTAATTACGAAAGTGTTCACAAGCATTTTTCTGGAAATGTCTAAATTTTTTTGAGAACAAACCTCTAGCGTTTTTCATTAAATTTGACCCCAACAATTCTTATTATCTAGTGTATTTGTGCAAAAACTTTAGCCCGATACTTGCAAAAAATGCGAATGTATGAGCGTTAACAAAATGTGTTTGAAAATTTCAAATTTTTTTTTTGAAACGAACCTCTCAAGCGATTTTTCTGAAATTCAATATTATTTTTCGTTTTCATTGAATGTATCATCACAAAAAAATTCAGCTCAATACATGCAAAATTGCAAAACTTTGAGAACTTACAAATTTTTTGCGAAAAATTAACATTTTTTTTTAAACCGAACCTGTTAGGCGATTTTTCCCAAATTCAATCCCAACTGTCCTTATGATAAAGTAGGGATGGCCGATGTTCAAAAATAATCGATGTAAAAATAATCGACATCTGAAAAAAAAATCGATTCCAATAATCGATAACTTCGGAAAAAGCATCGATGAATCGATACATCGGTGGTAACAACTTTACTGTTAAATGTACACGTAGAAAAGACAATTAGGGTACTTTTACCGACAATTTTTCGAACAAGTCTTTTTGTAAATATTTGAGAAAGAAATAGTTTAGAAAGGAAATTAGCGGAATTGGTGGGATTCAAGACTTCTTTCGGTTCTGGGTGCGCTAACGCTGGTTATTATTATTCTTTCAGTCAGTTCCGTCGGCAACTTACCGACCGATAATTGTCGACCGATATTATGTAAAAAGAATCGCGTATCGATTAATCGAATGGCAAATACATCGTCCAAATATAATCGATTAATCGGGCAAAAATATCGGTGCTTTCGATGTATCGACAAACATCGGCCATCCCTATTATAAAGTGTATTTGTACATAAAATTTCAGAGTGATAACTGCAAAATTACGAAAGTTAGACGACCCACAAACATTTTACAACAAATTTAAAGTCCCGCCGAATTGACAATTATTTTGCAATTTAAACAAAATTTGCCCTGAGTATAGGGATAAACATGGTCTACTTGTATACGTAATTTCAAGTCGATCACCCAAACCATTCTCAAGATATATTCATTTTAAGGAAAGCACAAAGCGTACACACACACACGCACGCACGCACGCGCGCGCACACACACACACACACACACACACACACAAACACGCACGCACACACATACATACACACACACATACATACGTCCGGATATTTTTTCTAAATGTGTTTTTTGGACGTTTTGGGACATTTTGAACATACTGCCATGAAAATCTCGAAAAAAAAAATTCATGAAAACAAAGCTTCCTTTATGAGGAAGCAAAAGTAGTGTACGTACACATGAAATCGCCTGGAATTGTTTCAGAATCTTCCTATAAAATATTTTTTAAAACTATTTTCGCTCGAAACTCTGATGATGTCCCAGCGAAAAATTGTATCCGATTGAAATTTCCGTATTTCATGAAAGAATAAAAATCCGAGAAAATTCACCAACGCTTGGCATGATATAAGCAACAATGATCGATAATAATTATTTATTATTGTTCATTAATAATAATATTGCCCAAAAGTCATAAACAAATAGTTTAAACAATTGTGTAAAAAAATTATGAATAACTCTCGGGCCATATTATTATTGATCATTGTTGTTTATAGCATGCCAAATATTGCTGAATTTTTTCATAATTTTATATTTATTGAAAATAACTCCTTTTTTTTAATAAACTTCGCATCGCATTGTATTTTGTGTTATGAAGTATTTATTCAACGATTCAAACAGTGCGCGTGCTCCTTGTGGAATAAACGGAAGATACCTAAAACACAGCCTACGTTAACTCACTCGATAAATTTGCGGAGAAACCACCAGTGGGACGCGGTGGGAAGGTGTTGGCGCGGTTTAGCTCGGGAGCGTCGTCGTTTCTTCGCCCTTTCGCTTTCAAAATAAAAGTAATCGAGCAAAGCGTCCCTCGCTCTTTCTATTCCTCCCATCCTCTCGCTCGTATATCGCGCCAAGAGTGCGAATACGTCTCGAGCGCGCGAAACGATCGTGCATTCAAGTTTCCAGCTGTGTAGCTCAATGTTGTGAGATTCTTGGTCCTTTCCCTCTCGGAGGATTTCGTATTGCGCACGCGCTTCTCCCCTACCTTCTCTCGCACCTTTCTGATAAACTTGCCGTCTGCTCGAGACCCTCACTCCCATTCATCAGTTTTTTTTGCGATGTAATTGGTTTCGCAAACTACCAATCTTCAAACAATGAAAAGTCTCCAGGGATCAATGAACTGTCCGATATTCGGTTGAAGTTTGAGAGAGTCAAGTGCCAACGCAGCACTTTGTTGGATCATGTTGCAACCAAATATGAAGAAAATACGAGATTGTTGAGCTTTATGGCAATTGAGCACCAGCGAACCACGCACGATTTGTGAGACGTTATGGCAACTATAAGTTCCAATGTAGGATGCTGCACTTTGTTTCACGTTATTGCACCTATAAGTACAAACGGGTTGTTTATGGCAACAAGGAAGAAATAAGTACACAGACTTTGTTGAACTTTACGGCACTCAAGTATCCATTAAAGTGGACAGCACTTGACTACTATCTCACGGAAAAAACGACTTAGTTGACCTAACCAAAGACTTAGTGCTCTGCACGCCAGAAGAGAAGTTGGTTGGATGAACTAGATACTTGGTAGGATCAACTAAATGGTTAGTTACCACAACTAAGTCGACTAAATAACTAGTTGATCCAACCAACTATCTAGTTGATCCAACCAACTATCTAGTTGATCTAACCAACTATCTAGTTGAACCAACCAACTATCTAGTTGATCTAACCAACTTCTCTTCTGGCGCTCAGAGCACTAAGTGTTTGGTTGGATCAACTAAGTCGTTTTTTCCGTGGCTATTGTACTTTAATACCAATAAAGTACACTTCAGTTCGCTGATGTCATTGAACTTTACGTCCAAGCCGCAATTAAAAAAGCCGCAAAATATTATTGGTGTGCTTTACTTCATAGTATTTTAGTGCATCCGAGTAGTATTGACATACAACTTACTTTACCATGCTTAATGGTGTCCCGTTATTGAATTAGATGTTTGAATATATCGTTCGAGTGGCTCGAGTATTATTAAAGTACTCCTTACTTTGCACTCAATTGATTGCACTCAAGGATTGTTGTAGTGCATGCACTTTACAATATTCAATTGCACTCAAGTGCTATTGAAGTTATGTACATTATAGTATTCCATTATTCCTACCCATGGAGAAAATTACAACAGGCCCAATATTGCAGCATTGGTGGTCATGTAATGGCATGATAACGGTATAGCCACGACTGGTCCAGTCATGGTTCGGAATCAGATGATAACTTGGGCCTTGGCCACCAAATGAAAACAATACTGGCCCATGGTTGCGAATAGTATTGGCCTATTAATGAGTGCAATATTGGCCCATGACCGAAAATAGTATTGGCCCATTAGTAAATGCAATATTGACCCATTAATAAAAAATACTGTCCTTACAGTGATGCCCCCTGCATCTGCCAATGCCAAATTCACCCTTAAATTAAATAAATCATCTAAATGATAGAGGTTATATTTTATAAAGTTTATTTTGCTACTCAAACACATGTTTAAATTATGTATGATATGATTTTGATTCGTTTAAATTTAATAATAAATTAAAACATGTGTTAATATTTGCCATCTGGCATGTTTGCCATATATTTTTGCCACATTTGCCATATGGCAAATATAACATATAACAGGCAACAGACAAACTTAACATATAACATATAACACATAATGCTGATACATGATAGGCAACTAATAATGGCCTAAAATCATTAGATATTCTGCGACCATGATTGGTTATCGTGTATTAGCCATATGTTGGTTACACAATGGCAAATTAAAAAAAAATAAACAATGGTAAATAATTGGCAACCAATAACGGCCCACAATAGGTAGTCTCTATTTGGCCAATCATGGGCAGTAGTACATTGGCCTAGTGTCGCTTGGATAATGGCAATTATAACAAAATAATAATGGCAATACTAATCCAATAACAGCTCAGAAATAAGTCAGTTACGCTTGGCCTATTGTCAATAAACATATATTGGCGAGGACTTGGGCCTGTCGTCAGTCTTGACAATCTCTACATGAGTACAGCTGAAGTATGTCATACTGTATTGGGTACACCTTATGCAAATATTTAGGATGCAAGCCTCACTATATCGTACTTGATTGTTTTTAGGTATTCCTTGCGGTACTGTCTTCTACTATGCCCAAGAACAATTGAATTGCTACTAATGAAGTACACAACAATTTGTCGTGCATTATTACATTGAAATATTACGGAACTTTTTTGTATCCAGGTTCCAATTCACTACAATATACGTTGAAGCTTTTTGTTGCCAAACTTCGCCAAACTTTGAGTACGCACCCTTGGAAACCTCTAATTGGTTCATAGGATTTCTGCAGGATTCTTCCTTAAGGGCAATGAATTTACTTGACAAACAACTAGCAGGGCTCAGATGGTATTATGGTAACGAAACCCCCTTTCCCTATTATTCCCAAAGCCATTACTTTTACAGTAGAAATGAAATTTCTTATCCTATGTCACCGTCCCCCAACAGAGGTTTTTTAACCCAATATAATTTGGACCAGAGAATGGAGAATTTCAAAAAGGCTTCAAAAATTCATGTCTATGCGCAGGTGGACAATGGCTCAAAGTCATACACAATCGTCCCCATATTATTAGCATGCTCGATGTGTATACATATATACATGACTTTGGTTTGCAGCATTGCTGGATCGTCGCGTTTCGTCCACATTTCGTATAGACGCTCGAAGAATCTTAACCTCTTCGTGTGTGTCGTGACCGTTGTGTCGTTTTGAAATTGAGAGAAGAAAAAAATGAAGAAAAAATTCTGTCGTACAATCGTACAGCGTTTAAGTCCGTCGCTGTCCTTAATTCGCGACGACTCGAGTTCGCCAACTCTAGAGATATCTCTCTCTCTCTCTCTCTCTCTCTCTCTCTTTCTCTCTCTCTATCGAACCATGCGGCGCGGGCTACGTCACGGATAATTAGTTCTTTGATTCCATCCCACTCTTTCTCGATCTTTTACCATCCTCTTCTTTGATTCCTTGGTCTCTGCGATGGCGCTCGCCTCCACACGACCATCAACCGTGTACTTCACTCCATTCCCTCTCCTCGCCGCTCGTTCTTTCACTTGCTCTTCCATCGAATGCCACTTTTTATTTCTCTCTCTCTCTCTCTCTCTCTCGCTCCCTGTCGTCAATTCCCCTCTCGGGAACGAAGCGCTTATCTCACCGTGGCTAAAAATAACCGCTGTCACGGCCACCGGCGTCATGTTAAAACGAGCTCGACGGGCAATATATACCCGTGTACACGGTTAACCTGGCCACGGGGCCCTGAATCTCGACGCTGAGCTCAGACGGCGCTACGATCGTCTTTTTTCCCTTTCCTTTCCGTTCCCTTCCTCCTAAAATTTTGCTCGCGCGGCGCGAAGCCTCGATCCCCCCCCCCCCTTCTCTTCTTTGTTGATCCACGGGTGTCGCCGGACACGGACACTTAACGCCATCTCGTGATTTCTTCGCTAAACATCTAACCATTATGATTATTTCGTCGTTTAATCTCGACCTGTCTACAGCCGCGCGCGCATGGCTCATAGATCAGTCGGTAAGACAGGAAACATGATGAATTAATCGATTCTCTTCACTTTTGTTTTCCTTAAGATTTTGAGGCATGAAAACCTCATCACAACGCGATGAGGTTACTGCGAAGCGTGGAAATCTTTGCTTATGCTATAAGCAATAGAATCTCGAGAGTTCGGTCGATCACGTAGATCTGATGATACAACGGAATGCTTTCGCTTCGAACGGTCATTTTCTCATTACCTCGCAACTCGTTGCTTTCTCATTACCGTTAAATTAGAGTCACGAGTGCATATAATGTGTGTAATAGATTGCTCCATTGTCGTTTCTCGTCAATGCGCATTCTATTTTTAGCCTTCATTTCGCGTTTTCTATTGCGGTACTCATTATTATAACACGATGACATGTAATCGCATTCGATCTTGTTATCTTCACACTTGTTATTCTTTACGTGTACAGGTCGTGTTACCTATCTAATCTGACGAGGTAACGAGATTTGTAACACTAACCCAGTAGAAAGATCGCAGGAGTCTGTCTTTCGTGGCGACAAATCGTTTGAAGAAATGTAAAATGATTATTCGGAAAATTGATGCTAAAGACTTCAATTAATTCATGAGACTTTATTTTAATCCCCTAACGCATCACAGGGGTAAACATTGAACCCACCGTTTTTATTACTTGTAAAATTGATCATGAGTTCAAACTTTCCATTGAACTGAAGTTGGAACTTACGATCGAACTTAAGTTGAATCTTAAAATTAATTTTGAGTTTGAACTCAATGTCACCATAAGTTCATACTTAAGTTCAAAGTTTAGTGCGAAATTCAGATGGATCTTCAGTTCAAACTTTAACTTGGTTTCAAGTTTAATCTTAAGATCCATCTGATTATTATATTCTGTCTTAATTTTTTTCAAAGCTTTTTTTTCTATAGACCTAGCGGCATCGGTCACTTTGCTCTCTATCACTTCATTGTATTTTTTCTAAATGCCTGAAAACACTTTTCTTCGAAGGAGTGTAACGCTTTCACATTAAAGTCAAATTTATGACATTACTTAGACTTATGAGCGGAGAAACAAAACACGGTCGAAAGAGACGACGAAAAAAGTTCGATCGAACTTAAGTACAAGCTCAAAATGGATCTTCAGATCAAACTTTAAACCGAATTTAAGATTGAGCTTAAGATCGATCTGAAGTTTGAACTCAAGTATGAACTTATAATGGCACTTAAGTTCAAACTTAAGATTCATCTTAAATTGGAACTTAAGTTCGATCTTAAGTTCAAAATTGAGTTCGATGTAAAGGTTGATCTTAAGATAGAACTTATGACCTGAAATTCGGCCCAAAGACACTCAAGAACCATCCGAAGATTTCAAAATCGCGCATAGATTCCACATAAAAGAACCTTAAATAACGATGGAAATAAATGAAGAAGCTATGTGCAAGTTTCTAAGGCCCAAATTTGAAGTTCTTAAGATCTATCCTGAGATAGATTTTAAGATCAAACTTTCCATCGAACTCAAGTTGGAACTTAAGATCAAACTTACGTTCCAATTTAAGATGAATCTTAAGTTTGAACTTAAGTGTCATTACAAATTCATATTTAAGTTCAAATTTTAGTGCGAACTTCAGATCAATCTCAAGTTCAAACTTAAATTTGATTTGAAGTTTGAATCCATCTTGAGCTTGAACTTAAGTTCGGTCAAACTTCTTTCATCACCTCCCTCGATCGGGTTTTTTGACATTAGTTGTCCAAATAATTAAGTTCGATCGAACTTAAGTTCAAGACCAAGATGGATCTTAAGTTTGCACTAAAGTTTGATCTTAAGTATGAACTTATAATGAAACTTAAGTTCCAGCTTGAGTTCAATAGAAAGTTTGATCTTAAGTTTGATCTTAAAATAGATCTTAAGATCTCAAAATTTGGGCCTAATTGTTCCGATTTTTTAAATTACTTTTTGTCAAATATGCAAATTTCAGAAATTCTGAACCCCACAACCGATTCTTTCCAATTTCACTGCCCACGGTCTGTATCACTACATCTATGCCAAAAAATGTCAGCTCCTTAAGGGGGTCGTCTAGTGTGAAACCGGTTTTTTCAATGTTTTTTTTCGAGAATTTTTTTTTTTTTTTGACAAACCATTAAAATAAAATAATTTATGAATTGTGTATCATTTTTATTAACATTTGAACCAACTTTGTGAATGTTTTTGAAGTGAATGTATTAAATGTAATCGGAGATACACTGCCCAACAGGAACACATATAAAAAAAAAGTGCCCCACTGCTGCCATGATTCCGGCCGTTCTGCTTACCCGAAATCAAAAAACCAAACGCCATTTCAATTATGAGACTTGAGGCTCTACCGTGAACCAAAATAAAGTCAGAATTCCAAAAATTCATTTTTTTGCGCTTAAGAAAAAAAATTCAATTTTTCGCATTGAATATTTTTTCTAAAGCGTGAAAAAAATGATTTTCTTGGAATTCTAACTTTATTTTGGTTCACGGTAGAGCCTCAAGTCTCACAATTGAAATGGCGTTTAGTTTTTTGATTTCAGATAAGCAGAACGGCCGAAATTATGGTAGCAGTGGAGCACCTTTTTTTATATGTGTTCCTGTTGGGCAGTGTATCTCCGATTATATTTAATACATTCACTTCAAAAAATACACAAAGTTTGTTCAAATGTTAATAAAAAATGATCCACAATTCATAAATTGTTTTATTTTAATGGTTTGTCAAAAAAAAATCCGAAAAAAAACATTAAAAAACCAGGTTTCACACTAGACGACCCCCTTAAGGTAAAAATAAGAGACTTGGCAAATTCTTGACAAATAATTTTTACAAATTATGCAAGGCGATTCGAGAATTATTGCCCAAGTATTTCCGAAGACTCCATTTTTCGTCACACCCAGAAATAAGATCTAGTCATAGCTACTATAATCGTTTATTTGATTATTTTTTAGTTACTTTAAAGAAAATTTTCATTCCATCCAATTTTGGGCGATATTTACTTCCACTATATTTATTTATTTGAATTACATGTCATCGAGAAACAGGCGTTGAAAAAAAATTCTATTCGTTGTTACTAAATACCTATATTCACCCGTAATCTCATCCGATCATATCTGCAGATTTGTCAGTACCCCGAAAATCCGCCAGGTGGCTACCTCTCGCACAAGCGAACCTGCCTCTCGACGCCTATATCCTTTCCAAGCTCATCTATGTTTGATATCCTTATTTTTCAATGTGGATATTTAATACATTGAACATTGCTGCAAAACGCAAGATGGTCGACTCCCCGAAAAGGATTTCCATAAAAAAGGATCTTTTTTCTTTTCCCTTCTGTTAAGAGGAGGCTAAATACAATTTTTATTCAATCCCTACATTATCGACGTATCATCGTCGTCCGGTCTTTCTCCGACAACCGTGGATGAAAATTAATTACATTTTGATAATTAAGAGGGGGATAAATTAATTAACAATTAATTGTCAATTGAGAGGCTAAAATGCGTTACAGCTATAATGCCAACGAACTCATTCGAGCCCCCTAAATATTATAGGTTACTCGTCAGAGTCCATGGTGCTGCCCTCACTCGCACGTCTGTGAACTACATTTCGCCATTCCGTTTTTCAATAAAACTACAATTTTATCGATATTTATCTCTTGATGCGCTATCCAAACTTACGGCGTGTCATTTTGATAAAATAATGTCGAAAACGCCTCGATATTTGTACCGTGGCGTTCTTCATGAAGCCTCACTCTTGGTTTTACCCGAAATGCAATAAAAGTTTAATAATTTAAGTTTTTCAATTACACTTTCTTGGTGGTAAATGAATCTGTAAATTTTTTTTTGTTTTTCGAAAAAATTTTAGTGAGGCTCCTTTCCTGCCATTGTTCCGATGATGTTGTTAAAATTTTATTCAATTCCATCCATTTGTATAAGAGCAAGTTTGGATGGCAATTTCGAGGTGTTAGTGTCGGTATTTAGCCTCCTCTTAAGGACAAGACGAAGCTTTACGAAATTGTAGACTTCATATGTGTAGCTAAACATTCAAAGATTGAAATGTTTAACAATATATATTGTGTAAATATTAAAAAAAAGTTATTTAATTTAAATACATGATTGTTCAGTTTGAAATAATATTTATTAATATTAAATACAATCTTATTAGATCGCAATATATTTCCCTAGTAGGTCATTAAAAAAAAAAAAAAAAAGTCGTTGACATGAATAGAGTTGTATTAGGCCGGCCTACAACTAAAAAAATTTATTTGGCTTGACTAAGATTTAGTTAATTGTACTAGATCTTTTTTCTGGGTGCAATGTTGAAATGAACGTTCTAAATTCCAAGTGGATAAAATGAGAGCAGAATAATTTACGACAGATGGACACTTTATAAGTGATCGCTACTGGAATTCACTGACAAAATGATCACCATTTTAATAGATATATATATATACCATACGGAAACAAGCTCGATAACAATTTCGTTTTCTCAATTCTCATTCGAGGTTATTTCAATTCTCTCCGTGGCATATTTACTTTTAAACGATTATGTATTGCGATGGAATATGACTATGGAAAAAAAGAAACTCACGCTGCTTATCACGAGTGTCGATCGGTAACTGATCTATCGGCATCAAGACGAAAAATGCGCGGGTACGGAAATATTCGAGCTTGATTTTCGTCCGATTATGTCTTTTCATTACACAAGCCACACACATACAATTGCATTCGCGAGATTCTCTATGAGTAAGCATCGAGATTAGGCAATATACAACAGATATATCACATATTGATAAGGCGAGCCGAATCGAGATGGAGAAAAAAAATTCAATAGTCGCCCGTAGGTCTCGCCACGGTTTGGACGAGTCTCCTATGGAAAGTTCGCGCCTTGTCGTTTTTTTGCGATTTTTTTTATCGCAATAAAAATAAAAATAAAAAAAATGTCATTAAGACGTTGATACAATTGACATTTTTTGCCGGTCGAATTGCGATCAATCGTCGCATTTTCGTATTGACAATGTGTGACACGAATTGCGTCTCCGTCGCCGTTTCTTTTTCTCTTGATCGTTTGTATTATTGAGGAACCACGCCTCCTCGTTCAGCGATTATTGAAGAATTTCCAAGGCAAAGATTCTCGTCGATCCGCGAACCGTACATATATGAATAGTCTCATTGCCTCGTACACCTAGAAAAAAGATCTAGTACATTTAACTAAATCCTAGTCAAGCCAAATAATTTTTTTTAGTTGTAGGCCGGCCTAATACAACTCTATTCATGTCAACATTTTTTTTTGAATGACCTACTAGGAAAGTATATTGCGGTCTAATAAATTTTTATTTAATATTAATAAATATCATTTCAAACTGAACAAATATGTATTCCCACACGGAAATTTATATATTTAAAATATATGCAAAATTGCGTACGAAATATATTCAAAATATAATTACCGTATATAAATGAATATATTTAAAATATATTTTAAATATATGTAAAATGTACGGCACATACATACAATATATACATTTTATATATATGGTGCATACATCTGAAATATAGATTGAATATATGTTGCATGTATTCCAAATATAGTTGAAAAGTGGGCTGCATACATCCCGAATATGGGTTGAATATGCGATACCCGTGTAGAAATTTCCGAAAAATCGGAAATTCTCTAGGAGAATTAAATATAAAAGTACGAGTTCATGAGAAGCCGGCCAAACTCTTTATATGGCTTCATTTTCATCTACGCCGGACTTCTGTTAATATTCCGTTCTCGCGGCCACCTTTATAAGCATACTCGTCGCATCCTCCGTATGGGGGTTCAGCGGTTGCCGCTCTGCGACATCTCGCGGCGAGTCTGGAAACTATCGCGATGCTGCCTATACGTTACGAACATGTGGCAGGCGCCCGATCGCTTGTTCTCACGGGATAAACATTATAATGTAAATAATAATGAAAAGTATGAATACAATAAACTTAAATAATTAAATAAATATTATGCTAGTTAGTTAGTTAGTTATGCTACCATGTATGTTGTACATATGGTAGCATATATTGATTATGTAGAATATATGAGAGATATATGTGAATCACACCTATCTCTCAAATATGTTGCATATATATCAGCATATATTAAGAATATATGCTAATATATATGCAACATATATGTGTGGATTAAAAATATATGTACATAATTCGAAATATATCCACATATATTTTGCGTATATTAAAAATATATAAATTTCCGTGGGGGTTTAAATGAAATAATTTTTTTTTTAATATTTACACAATATATATTTTTAAACATATCAATCTTTGAATGTATAGCTACACATATGAAGTCTACAATTTCGTTGAGCTTCGTCTTTTCTTTAACAGAAGGGAAAAGAAAAAAGACCCTTTCTTATGGGAATACTTTTCGGGGATTCGACCTCTTGCGTTTTGCCGCAATGTTCAATGTATTAGATATCCATACTGAAAAATAAGGATATCAAACATAGACGAGCTTGAAAACGATATAGGCGTCGAGAGGCAGGTTCGCTTGCGCGAGAGGTAGCCACCTGGCGGATTCTTGGGGTACTGACAAATCTGCAGATACGATCGGATGATATTACGGGTGAATATGTATTTAGTAACAACAAATAGAATTTTTCTTCAACGCCTGTTTCTCGATGACAGGGAATTCAAATAAATAAATATAGTGGAAGTAAATATCGCCCAAAATTGGATGGAAAGAAAATTTTCTTCAAAGTAACTAAAAAATAATCAAATAAACGATTATAGTACCTACGACCAGATCTTTTTTCTGAGTGTACAAAGTCAAAGACTCGATGTTTACATAAAGTTTGTCTCTCTCGTGTCCATTTAAAATATTCTCGTCTTGTCGATTTGTGAGCAAAAAGAAATGAAAACGAAAATTAAATTGCGTGTCCGTTTTACAATCCTCGAAAAGTATCACTTTCGCGAAACGTGCTTCACAAATTGAAATGATTTCGACATTTGCTAGTTTTGAGGGGTCAAAATTTACGACGTCCAGCCAAAAATTGTATTTGCTTGAAATTTCCGCACTTCGTGATACGATAAAACTCTGAAAAAATTCAGCAACATTTGGCATGCCATAAACAACAATTATCAATAATAATATTTTCCAAAATTTATTGATACATTTTTTAAACAAATAATTATTCAACAATTTTTCGGTAAGTTCATTTTTTTTTAGACAAATCGAATGCGTTGATTTTTCTAAACGCATATGAATTTTTTAAGAATTTTCTCTCTATTTTGAAATTCCCGTTTTGAAATTTTTGGAATGGCTGTGTTTATTTATTTTTCGGTCTATTGTCTCTGAAACTTTTTAAAGCTGACGATAAACCTGTATGTGAAAATATATACAAAATTGGCAATTTTTTGTTTGTATTTCAGAATATTTTTATAATATTTCAAAATAGAGATAAGATTCTAAAAAATTTTACATGCGTTCAAAAAAATTAACGCATTCGATTTGTTTAAGAAAAAAAAGAACTTACCGAAAAATTGTTGAATAATTATTTGCTTAAACAATTTATTAATAACTTTTGGGTAATATTTTTATTGATAATTGTTGTTTATGGCATGGTAAATGTTGCTGAATTTTTTCACATTTTCATTGTATCACGAAATACTGAAATTTTAATCAGATACCATTTTTGGCTAGGAAGCTATAGGCAATACATTCTTGAGCGAAAAACTATGCTATTTTTTTTATTTACTCGGAAACAGATACAAAAAAATTTCATGATTTTTCAATCGTTATCTTAGCGGTCAACAAAAAATTGCGTACAAATTGGAAATTTGCAGATGGCTTTTTATTTATTTTTTAATTGTTTGCGAAGCGTTTTTATGAGGAGCTTCTTCAACTTCTTATGACAATTAAATCCATTATAATGGCTTTCTCATTAAAAAAAACTTAACGAATGACAGAAATAAATCAAAAGCTATGCGCAACTTTCTAATTTGCATGATTTTTTTTTAATCACTTTTGGAACATTTTATAAACTTTGAACTCTGCAAAGGGTTCTTTCGAAATTTGACACCAACCATTTTTGTCATGTGGTAAATTTGTGAAAAAAAATTGAGCTCTATAGCTTCGAAATAACGAAAATTGAAATGTTTGCAAGCAATTTTTGACAATAAAAAAAATGTATAGACTGAACACAAGTGATTCTTTTTAAGCTCGATACTACCAATTTTTGTCACTTGGAGCATTTATGCAAAAAAAAGTACAAAAGTCAAAGCGTATAGATAAGCATTTTTTAATGTCAGTTTTTTCTTCGCAATCATAAGCATCGAGTGATTCTTTTTTCATTTAAACCCGACTGGCTTTTTTATCGAGTCTGCAGGAAAAATTTAAGTTCCATAACTACAATGTTAAGACCAGAGCTGAGAAAGTACCGGAAAGTACTTCAATTAAAAGTACAAAGTACCGTAAGTACTTGAAGTGTCAACTACCGGCAGTACTTGAAGTACTACGTACTTATTACATGAAGTACTTAAGATCTAAAGTACTTGAAGTACAAACTTGAGATTTATCTTAAATTGGAACTTAAGTTCGATCTTAAGTTCCAACTTGAGTTCAATGGAAAGTTTGATCTTAAGTTTGATCTTAAGATAGATCTTAAGATCTCAAAATTTGGGCCTAATTGTCCCGATTTTTTAAATTACTTTTTGTCAAATATGCAAATTTCAGAAATTCTGAACCCCACAACTGATTCTTTCCAATTTCAATGCCCACGGTCTTTATCACTAAATCTATGCCAAAAAATGTCAGCTCCTTAAGGGGGTCGTCTAGTGTGAAACCTGTTTTTTCAATGTTTTTTTTCGAGAATTTTTTTTTGACAAACCATCAAAATAAAATAATTTATGAATTGTGTATCATTTTTATTAACATTTGAACCAACTTTGTGAATGTTTTTGAAGTGAATGTATTAAATGTAATCGGAGATACACTGCCCAACAGGAACACATATAAAAAAAAGGTGCCCCACTGCTGCCATGATTCCGGCCGTTCTGCTTACCCGAAATCAAAAAACCAAACGCCATTTCAATTATGAGACTTGAGGCTCTACCGTGAACCAAATTAAAGTCAGAATTCCAAAAATTCATTTTTTTGCGCTTTAGAAAAAAAATTCAATTTTTCGCATTGAATATTTTTTCTAAAGCGTAAAAAATTTCTGGGAATTCTAACTTTATTTTGGTTCACGGTAGAGCCTCAAGTCTCACAATTGAAATGACGTTTGGTTTTTTGATTTCAGATAAGCAGAACGGCCGAAATTATGGTAGCAGTGGAGCACCTTTTTTTATATGTGTTCCTGTTGGGCAGTGTACCTCCGATTATATTTAACACATTCACTTCAAAAAATTCACAACGTTTGTTCAAATGTTAATGAAAATGATACACAATTCATAAATTATTTTATTTTAATGGTTTGTCAAAAAAAAATTCCGAAAAAAACATTAAAAAACCAGGTTTAACACTAGACGACCCCCCTTAAGGTAAAAATAAGAGACTTGGCAAATTCTTGACAAATTCTTCAGAGCTGAGAAAGTACCGGAAAGTACTTCAATTGAAAGTACAAAGTACCGTAAGTACTTGAAGTATCAACTACCGGCAGTACTTGAAGTACTACGTACTTATTACTTAAAGTACTTAAGATCTAAAGTACTTGAAATACAAGTATTTGAAAAATCAAGTACCAAATATCAAGTACTTTTCATGTTTTCAGGTATATCTCGTAAGTTCTAGTACTTACATTTAGTTTTTTATTCTCATTTGGTTTTTGTTCGAGTACTTTTTGTATCAAAACATATTTTCACCTTGTGCAATACACTGAAATTAGGCTATTAGGCAGATTGGAACAGAAGTATTTAAAAACAGAATTAAAAATAATTCAAAAATAGCATTGCCGATTGTAATTACGATTTATTTTGATACAGATTTGAAAAACAAGAAATAAAAAATATAATACATTGATTGTTAAAACTACTTCAACTTCGTGTTCGTCTTCAAAAAACATTTCCAATTACATATTTCCAATTACATATTCAAAAGCAACCATGCAACCATCAGCAAGGCACATTCAAAAGTACTTGCTACTTTTACTTGAAAAAGTACTTGAAGTACAGAAAAGTATTTGAAGTTTTAAGTACAATACTTGAAGTACAGACCAAGTACTTGAAAATTTAAATATTATATTTGAAGTACTTTTTAAGTACTTCAAAAGTACTTCAAGTACGACGCAAGTATGTAACGGGTACTTCGAGTACTGCCCAGTTCTGGTTCAGACAGTTGAAATAACGACAAACATTTTGCGAGAAATTGAAAGTTTAGCCAAATTGACGGTTGTCTTGAAGTTTTGAGAAAATTTACTAAGTGGGCGATGGATGGATGGTCGTTTTGTGTACGACATTTTTGCACATTTTTAGGACTTACTGGCATGAAAATCTTGAAAAAAAATTATGAAAACAAATCTTCGCTTATAAAGGAGGGGAGTAATGAAAAATTATGATTTTTATTTTGCAAGTGATAAAATATTCACAAGCGAAATGAGAATTTATGGTAGCTCATTGACTGTCTACGACCGACGCATGTACACGAGCACGAATTGTTACGAAATGTATGTGTATATATATGATTGCTATTAAGGCCTCCGAGATATACAAAAAAGCGAGTGTTGAGCCCATGGTTGACCGTGTGTTTTAAATAATTCAAAGTGCGGCTCAAACATTACCCAGATTTACTCCTTTACATGTCTGCATTAAGGGGAGGTTAAATACCGACATTTGCACCTTGAAAATGGATTCCAAATTTGCTCTGGCACGAATAGATGGAAATCAATAAAATTTTGACAGTATCATCAGAATTATGGCATAAATGGAGCCCCACTAAAATTTTTTCGAAAAACAAAAAAAAAATTACAGATCCGATTATCATCAGGAATCTGTAATTGAAAATATCAAATTATAATGTTTCTACTGCATTTCGGCTAAAACCAAGAGTGGGGCTCCATGACGAACACTAAAGTACGAATATCGATACGTCTTCGACATTATTTTATGAAAAAACCACGACGTAAATTTGGAATCCCAATCACGAGATAAATGTTGATAAATTTAGTGTATTATCGAAAAACAAAATGGCGAAATCAAGTTCACAGAAATCCGAAAGAGGGCAGCCCCATGTGGGATTTTCATGAAATAAATATTATTCTCATCAGATTTTGCATTTTGCATTTTGCAATTCATTCATCATTCATTCATAAATTTAATTGATATTCATCCACCGGTATTGAAAAAAGTTTGGACAGTGATTTTGAGTCGATAATATAGGACTTCAGAAATAATGTCGGTATTTAGCCTCGCCTTAAGGGGACGGAGTCAGCGTCAAAACGCCGACTTTTGAATACAAACTCCCCGTGAGGCCCGATTAGGCCCTCAAAGGGTTGCCTCGTCAGTGCCATGTTTGAAATACTTAGGGCTCCGATACTTTCGCCTTTTTCGGGCCCGATTTGGTTCTGTTGTAATTATAGCAAATTCTTTAAATATGGGTTGCCCGATCGAAGCCCGACAAGGTCTCCAACGGGTTGCCATATTGTAAGTAAGCCTGGCAACCTTGGCATTGCCCTGTCGCGGCCCAACCTGGCGGCGTTATGGCAATTCATGACAGGGCATCCACATTTAATCCCGACAAGGTCCTCAACGGGTTGCCTTATGTCAGCCATATTGTAAATAAGCCTGGAAACCTTGGCACTGCCATGTCGGGGCCCAACCTGGGGGTGATATGGCAATTCATGATAGGGCATCCACGCTTAAGCCCGACAAGGTCCTCAACGGGTTGCCTTAGGTCAGCCAAATTGTAAATAGGCCTGGCAACCTTGGCATTGCCCTGTCGGGGCCCAACCTGGTGGTGTAAGAGCAATTCCTGACAGGGCATCCACATTCACGCCCGACAAGGTCCCAACTTAAGTCAGGGCTTCCCTAGAATTTTCACGCACGGGACGGTACAATTTTTTCTAGATCCAGATCTCAAAAACCTGTGCACGGAATTCAATCTTCTTTGTAAGGTAGTTGCATATGGTTGTAATCTCTATGCCCAAGAAGTTTAAATGTAAACGGGCACTGGAAAACAAAGATTTTTGAAAAAAATAGCCATTTTTAAACAAAAAAAAAGATGTTTTATGACCATATGTAGTTGAAACTTAGAAGTTTACGAATGAATATTTTTCTAACTTACAGAATGTCTGTATATGTCTGTAAACAAATGTTTCATGAAGTATGAATCCAATCAGACACCATTAAGCTTGCAATTTTTGCAAAAAAAACACTATTATTGCACTCCGTGCGTAAAGGGCCACTTTGCGCACGCTGCGCGTGCTCAAACTGGCACTTTGCGCACTCGTACAATAAAATTTCGTATGATACTATAGTGCGAGAAACTTTTCTCGTGTGATTGCAACATTCGCCTTCGGCTCATGCTGCAAACTCACACTCGTCAGAAAAAGTTTCTTCGCACTAGTATCGTAATATACTATTTTTAATAAAAAAAGGCTATTTCTGTTCATATGCACTTTTGGAACTCGGAAATTCACGAACGAAATTATTTCTAATTTACACAACGTATGTATATGATTGTAAACAAATGTTCCACGAGGTATTAATTCAATCGGACACCATGAAGTTTGCAATTTTTGCAAAGAAAACACCATATTTAAGGGGACTGAGTCCGTTGAGAAATTGCAGCTGCGAGACTGCAAGATCTTGTCGCCAACTCTGCGTAGAAATATAACTGACAGGTTTTATTCGTCTACGCACTCCAAGCTTTCTTTCAGCTAAAAAAACCCTTAAGGGCCACTATCACCCTGATGCGCAGCATTTTGAGCTTTTTCAGTCTGCGCGTGATTCAGAAAAGACCGGTCAACGGAACGAAATTAAAAATATTGACAAAACGGCTAATGTTGAGTATGACTTTTACAGCTCGATACACCCACAAAATCGCAGTAAAGTTTGAATTTGATCTATCGGACGGTTTTTTTGTTTCAAGCAATCAAATTTTTGAAAAAAATTAATGGATCATGTTTATTGCCCCTTGACACTTCATAATCATTATTAAAATGAAAAAGATAAAAAAAATTTCGCGCATTTCCCCCAGTTTTATCACAAACAGCTTTTAAATTCATGGACATTTTTTTTTCAAATTTTTTTTTTATTATTATTTTTTTTTAATTTAATGATTATGTTCATTGCCTCTCAACAATTCATAATCATTATTAAAAGGAACTAATTTTTTTTTTAAGCTTTCCTACATTTTTATCGCAAACAGCGTTTAAATTTATGGAAAAACAATCGACAACATTTTCAAAAAAAATTCAAAAATTCTTCGAAATTTGTTTTCTCCATACATTCAAACGCTGTTGGCGATGAAAATGTGGATAAAGCAAAAAAAAAAAATTTCCACATTAATAATAATTATGACGTTTACGGGCAGAAACATGATCCTTTAATTTTTTTCAAAATTTTGATTGCTTGAAACAAAAAAACCGTTCGATAGATCAAATTGAAACTTTACAGGAAGTTTGTGGGTATACAGTATATTTTTGTTGCATTTAAGCGATGCGAATGTCAGCATCATATTTATTCTTACTAATAGTTGATAAAATAGAATATATTATATGGGGCATTCCATGTCAAATCGACCACTTTTACACCCGACCCCTTTCGATTTGGCTGAAATTTTGTTTTTCTTTTCGACCCAATTAAAAACATTTTTCAGGAAATTTTCAAATTTTTTATCCAACCCAGAAGAAAAAGCTTTTATTTTTTAAATGACTATAACTTCTTCAAAAATTGACTAATTGGGACGTTCTTTTTGTTGAAAATTTTCGTTTTTAACTACACTTTCGAAAAAAATACAAAAAAAATCCTAAGACATTCAAATCTAAGAAATTTTTCACTTTTTTTTTAGAAAAATTATCTTTTTATCGGAGTTCGCCTTTTTTTTCATTCAAAAAATACTTTGATCAATTCCGGAAAAAATGCCGCCCAACCTGGAGTAGGTCGACATTTCCTTCTATTTTTTTTTAGAGATTGAAAAAAAAAAATTTCTTAATTGGGCTTACTTCACAAAGTACCACTCTGGAAATTTTTAAGGATTCATAAAGAACCTCGGAATTTAAAAAATTGAGAAGAAATAAAAAATTGAAAGTGGTAATCGCCGATTTTTTTTTTTATGTGACAAAAAATAGAAGGAAATGTAGAGCCACTTCAGGTTGGGTTGCATTTTTTCCGGAATCGATCAAAGTATTTTTTGAGTGAAAAAAAAATTAAAAATGGCGAACTTCGATCAAAAGATAATTTTTCTCGAAAGAATGAAAAATTTCATAGATTTTAATATCTTAACATTTTTTTGTATTTTTTTCGGAAAGTACATTCAAAAATGAAAAAATTCAAAAAAAAAGTCCCAATCAGTCAACTTTTGAAGAAGTTATAGTCATTTAAAGAAAAAAGCTTGTTCTTTTGGGTTGGATAACAAAATTTGAAAATTTCCTGAAAAATGTTTTTAATTGGGTAGAAGAGGAAAACAAAATTTCCGCCAAATCGAAAGGGGTTGGATTGAAAAGTGGTCGATTTGAAATGGAATACCCCATATAGATTCTATGAAAGTTATTTCGTTCTTAAAATAAAATTGTTTGTTATCCGGAACACATTACTAATTGCAATATCCATAACTATCGAATTTTAATTTTTCGAAAATATTTTCATCACTATTGCCATTGGTAAAAAAAATCACGTGAGCACAGCAGGGGGGGGAGGGGTTCAACAAAACCTCATGGATGATCACGGAGAGGGAAGGGGGGGGGGTCTAAAATGGATTTAAAATGCATCACGTGATTAATGGACGCCCCCTAGGCACTTTTTGTCATAATTGAGTGAGTGCCTAAAAATTCTTAATTTTTTGTGTTTATCGCATAAGATTTTTGTACATATTGCAGTTGGATTAGCGCTTTTTTCGAAGATATGTAATCGTATATTTCATATGAAGAGAAATTCACGGCCGCTAGCCTGAAAATTTTGACAATAAAATTTTAATTTCGCTCGAGATTTAAGTTCTGAGATTTTCAAAATTAAATGAAAACAAAATATTTTTAAATTTGAGTCAAAATTTTTGTGTAAAAAATGCCAGATGCTGGAAAAATCGTATTTTTTAATTGGGTGGGAGTTGAAAAACCTTAAGATCAAAATTCATAATGACCGAAATTTAGAAATTTATGTATTCCAAAAATTAATAATTCGTACGTGCATTATATAAAAGCTTAATAAAGGAGAGATTGAAAAATGCAGAAAATTAATGAATGAAAGTCTCAACTACTAGATAAATAATATGTAGGTTAAATGAATTGTCGAAGAGCCAATAAGGCGCATTGTTCAAATTCCATAAACTGGATGAATCGGAGAAGTCATTCTAACATATGTCAAAATTCCGAAAATTCAAATACCGAACTGAAAGTACAAAATTTCTGGGATAGCGAATGGTCAAAATACCGAAAGTTCAAAATATCGAATGGTCAAAATACCGACTGATCAAATTGTAGGCACCAGAAATGGACGATCATTTCTGGTGACATTTGGGGCGGGGTCGAAGAGTCGACTAACCAATATTTCGAATGGCCGAAGTCCCGAATTTTACGATTACGAGCGTTAGAATAACGAAGCGCCGAAATCCCGATCGCCAGAAAAGAGAAAGTCGAGAGAGCCGCCCCATGCGTAAGAGAGAGAGGAGGCGCATCTCTCTCTCTCTTACGCATGGGGCGGCTCTCTCCGCTGTCGCTTTTCTAGCGTTCGGGATTTCGGCGCTTCGTTATTCGAACGCTCGTAATCGTGAAATTCGGGATTTCGGCCGTTCGAAATATTGGTTAGTCGACTCTTCGACCCCGCCCCGGACATTTATTGGGGTTATATTTCGGGATTTTCAGTTTCTGTATTTTGAACTATCTGATCTTTTAGTATCGATAGATTGATGTTCGAAATTTTTCTCCATCGTGATAATGCCTGTTTGGAAATGAGATATTTGGAATTCGAATCTGCTGTTGTCATACAATGACGAATTTTAAATTATGATTGATAGACTATTCGTTGGTAATGGTATTCGGGTATCCGATTTTCTGAATTTCGGTCATTATGAATTTTGATCTTTAGGTTTTTCGACTCCCACCCTTTTAATTCCTCAAGAATAAACCGGGTCTACCGTATACATACGAAAATACGGGCGAGAGTGAAAAAAATGTTCCACACGTGCGCGAGACTCCATGGCGCAAAACCATTTGGATATTAGGCCACGTGCCTTTTTTGGCGAGAATCGAAAGTGAAGCAAGGCCACGATCGCGCGAGAGCGATTCTTTTTACGCACAAGAAAGATATATTTGCTCTTCGCTTACTCCGATGCTTATTACCGAACACTTTCGTTCCACTAAATCAACGGAGCATGAAAAAACTCATCTTCAAAACCTTTTTTCTCCACCATTCCACACTTACAATTCTTACAAATCGTGAGAAGAAAATAAATAATTTGTATGCCGTATTTAGTGATTCAAAAAAATGGTGAAAAATGGAAATTTGTCCGTGGCTTTTTCATTTTTTATGCATCTTTCAGAAAGTCTTGTTTATAAGGAGCTCTTTGAACTCCAAAACATGATAAATTGTTCAATTGTGACTTAACAAATGGCGGGAAAATGTGTTGAGAGCTAACTTCTACTTTGCACGATTTGCATCAATTTTTAAAAATAGATATTGCAAACGTCACTTAGTGCTTGTTTGTTAAAAGAACGGAGATCGATAGTTGCAAAATTCCAAAAGTCAGTAGGTTCAAAAGCAATTTATTGAAAATTAAAATTTCTTTAAAGAGTCGCATCTCTGATACGATTTTTTCCAAATTTAAGGAGGTCAAAGGCACTTTGCACTAGTCAAATCATTGCTAAAATTTGAAAATTGTTTTAACGAATAACCCACACAACAATAATACGTCCCAAGTACGTCTTTCGGACATCAGGTCAATTGTCCCGTGATGGTAATGGGATAGTCCCATGGGATTCCCATGGGCTCTAAAGTGTCCACAGTGATTACCGGAATGGGCTCGTCTCATTGTCGTCCCGGGATGTCTTCGGGACGTCTCTTGGACTGCCAAAATAAATTAATTTTTTTATTTAAACTGAACCTCCTGAGTGATTTTTTCCAAATTCTATCCTAACCATCCTTATTATAAAGTGTATCTGCATTTAAAATTTCAGGGTGATAACTCCAAAATTACGAGAGTAAGACTTCAAGTAGTGTTCAAAAGTATTTTTCGAAAATTTCAAAAATTGTTAAGAACGAACCTCGCGAGCGTTTTTCACCAAATTCAACACTAAACATTCTTATTATCTAGTATATCTGTGAAAAATTGTTTAGCTAGATAATTCGAAAGATGCGAATGTGGGAGCATTAACAAAAAAAATTTTTAAATTGAATTATTGAAGATTAAAAAAAAAAAATAACCCAACCTCTTAAACTATTTTTCTGAAATTCAGTATTATTTTACGTTGTCATTGAATGTATCGTCACAAAATAATCAGCTTGGTATAGGTGCAAAATTACGAAAGTTAGGGTGACAACATTTTGAAAATTGTGAAAAAATAAATTTCGCAAACTTCCTTTATGAGGAAGCAAAAAAAATAAACGGAAACGAAGACAAATTCAAATCGGTCTTTACGGCAACAATATATTTGACCAAATGATTATAAAATTCGTGGGAACTGCATTGTCGTGGTTGAAAAAAGTTGACCTTGCTCCCTTAAAGTTGAAATCTATAATTGATCCTCTTTTTAAAGCAGTCTAGTCTCGTGGTCTATCGAGATCGAGCAACGAATTGGAAAAAAAAACGTAGGGCCTCGAAGAAAAATCGCTTTGGGCGTTATCGGAATTCAGGACATGTGTGCAGATTCCCCCTCTTTACATATAATATATACATTACAAGCATGTAGGTACGATTCGCGCTTTTGTGAAAGTGAACAAAAAAAAATATGCCGTAATCTCTCGATGGCCCCCGAGGCAATTGGAAAAAAAAAAAAAAAAAAAAAAAAAAAACAATAATGCGAACGCGACGAGCCACGAAATGAGTTGTGCGAGTTGATGATGAATAGTAAAACCTTAGTCGAGTTAACGCGTTCACAGGCCAAACATCGAAATTCGCGACGCGATTGTATTTCATTCGCTTTTAAAACTGTCGAACGAAAAATAATTCATTTGTTTACAATTCTAATTGCTCTAACATTGTGCGGTATAATTACAATGTGATTAATTAGGATTTAGTCAATCAAAAAGTTTGACAATTTGCATAAAATAATTAATTATCTAAATTCGTAATTTTTTGGTAGTTCGCTATCATGAAAAAATTTGTGGTGTATTGTAATGCAGTGATAGAGGATCTGCAACCTTCGGTCACAGTGATTAGCACTCAAAGACCTTCGAACACACTGAAAGGCAATAGATAACACTCATAAGTAATCCAAAACATTGTAGAACACTTGGAGGCACTCGGGTACTTCCGAAGGCACTTATGAACACTCGGAAACAGAGAAAAGCAATAAAAAATACACAAAAGCTACTGAAAGACAAGTAAGAACACTCAGAAGCACTCAAGAACACTCACAAATTCTAATGGGCACTCGACGATACTCAGGCACTCAAGGAGACTCAGGGATACCCGAAGGCACTTGAAAGTACTCAGAAGCACTCTAAAACACTTTGAAACATTTAAACGCACTCAAGGATCCTAAAATGAACTCAGAACATCGCTGAGGGAATGAAACAGAAATCAAAAACTTTGAAAGGCATTCAAAAACTCGGAGAAACATTCTCTGGAACTCAAGACACTCGGAAACACTCAATAACGCACTCAGACACTCAAACTAATCCTAGAACACTCAAAACGCTATAATTGCAACTCAAGAAGGCTGAGAGATACTTAAAATATTGAGTGATTAGCACTCAAAAACCTTTGAATACACTGAAGGCAATAGATAACACTCAGAAGTAATCCAAAACATTGTAGAACACTTGGAGGCACTCGGGTACTTCCGAAGGCACTTATGAACACTCGGAAACAGAGAAAAGCAATAAAAAATACACAAAAGCTACTGAAAGACAAGTAAGAACACTCAGAAGCACTCAAGAACACTCACAAATTCTAATGGGCACTCGACGATACTCAGGCACTCAAGGAGACTCAGCGATACCCGAAGGCAGTTGAAAATACTCAGAAGCACTCTAAAACACTTGGAAACATTTAAACGCACTCAAGGATCCTAAAATGAACTCAGAACATCGCTGAGGGAATGAAACAGAAATCAAAAACTCTGAAAGGCATTCAAAAACTCGGAGAAACATTCTCTGGAACTCAAGGCACTCGGAAACACTCAATAACGCACTCAGACACTCAAACTAATCCTAGAACACTTAAAACGCTATAATTGCCACTCAAGAAGGCTGAGAGATACTTAAAATATTGAGTGATTAGCACTCAAAAACCTTTGAATACACTGAAGGCAATAGATAACACTCAGAAGTAATCCAAAACATTGTAGAACACTTGGAGGCCCTCGGGTACTTCCGAAGGCACTTATGAACACTCGGAAACAGAGAAAAGCAATAAAAAATACACAAAAGCTACTGAAAGACAAGTAAGAACACTCAGAAGCACTCAAGAACACTCACAAATTCTAATGGGCACTCGACGATACTCAGGCACTCAAGGAGACTCAGCGATACCCGAAGGCAGTTGAAAATACTCAGAAGCACTCTAAAACACTTGGAAACATTTAAACGCACTCAAGGATCCTAAAATGAACTCAGAACATCGCTGGGGGAATGAAACAGAAATAAAAAACTCTGAAAGACATTCAAGAAATCGGAGAAACATTCTCAGGAACTCAAGACACTCGGAAACACTCAATAACGCACTCAGACACTCAAACTAACCCTAGAACACTCAAAACGCTATAATTGCCACTCAAGAAGGCTGAGAGATACTTAAAATATTGATTCATTTTTTTTTTTAGTTTGGCACTCAAAACCACTCAAAGACACTATCCGCCCCTTATAAATTATACAAGCTCAACTTTTTCCGTTAACTATTCTCATAAAGTGGCAATAAATGAAAATTAACTTCGTTGCTCGGCCGCTCTCTCTTTCTCTCTCTCAAGAAACTCTTTGCAGCTACAGACGCGTTATTAATATTAAAAATAGCCACTACAGCACATTAAAAAAAGACCGATGGGAGTCAACTCGGTTGAGGCTTCTCTACTGGAAACATACGCAGCTTGACGCATACTTGGTGTGCTTTCCGTTGAATTTAGTTCAACGCCGGTTCTTCGCCTCGTCGGTTTCGTTTCTCCTCTTTGACTCCAACACCGTTTCTAACCCCTAGTGATTTCTCCATGAAATCCGCATATAGTGCCTTCACGAAAAAACGTCGCATTTTAGAGCATGAGCTATCATTAGCATGCAGAATTGGGAAACTCAATGACTCCGCCCTTAATTCAATCGCTCCGTCATTTTCATTGGTGACAATTTTTAGGAATTCAGCATATCTTTGCATTTGAATATTGGTTTGATTTTTTTTTTTCAAGAGTGAACAATCATTGCGATTATCTTTCGTAATTAATTGTCATCGTTGATTGGATTTGGATTTTTTCCTGATGCCTTATTTGGTATGTTCAGTTAGATCCGTATTTTGCAATCGGAACACAAATTAAAACTGCAGCTTTACCCGGTAATTAGTCGACAGTTTACTGGTGATTAGAACCGGAAACTATTTTACATCACTGAATAATCACCATAATTTCGTGATTGTTAGTCCTCCATATGAGGAGTTCTTTTTCAACCAGGCCACTTTTTTTTCACCCTCTCCAATTTTTTTCTAAATCTGCCAGTTTGAAATATTAGTCAAAAGGAATGTCTGTGATTTTTTTAAAGATTTTTTCAGGATTTTCAATTTTTCATTACTAATACTGTATCTCAAAAAATATTCATCAAACAAAAAAAATATGAGAATAAAAACTTTTTTATTTTTTCCACTTTATCGAAAAAAATTGAAATCATAATTTTTCTGCATTGAGAAAATGAAAATTTGGCGAAAAAATGAGAATAAAATTTTTTTAAACCTAATAACACACATTCAATTTCGGTACAATTTTTACAGAATGTCTGTTATTAGTTAAAGACTCTGCGAAAAAAAATTCAGAATGGCACCTGCAATGGTTACGATGAAAAAAAATAAAAACCCTGCAAAATCTCATAACCACATACAGATTTCGCAGGGTTTTTATTTTTTTTCATCGTAATCATTGCAGGTGCCATTCTGAAATTTTTTTCGCAGAGTCTTTACCCAATAACAGATATTCTGTAAAATTTGTACTGAAATTGAAAGTGTGTTATTAGGTTAAAAAAAATTTTATTCCCATTTTTTCGCCAAATTTTCATTTTCTCAGCGCCGAAAAATTATGATTTTAATTTTTTTCGATAAAGTGGAAAAAATAAAAAAGTTTTTATTCTCATATTTTTTTTGTTTGATGAATATTTTTTGAGATACAGTATTCGTAATGAAAAATTGAAAATCCTGAACGGACGCCTAAAAAAATCAAAAAAAAAATCACAGACGTTCCTTTCGACTAATGGCAGATTTTGAAGAAAATTAAAGAGGGTGAAAAAAAAGTGGCCCGGTTGAAAAAGAACTCCTCATGTACGAGTGACAAATTTTGGACTTGCTGTAATTTCATGTGGTCAAGTCTATGAAGTATGAAAATTTCAAAAATCATTCACACGCATTTTAAAAAGAAACAAATGGGAATTGAGGTGGGTATGGATCAAAGGGGTTTCTACCAGAAGGAGAATAAAATGTTTAACTATGAATCTGTACATGGAAAAAATTGAATTTACTTCAATGAAATAACAGGTATATATTGATGCAGTTTTTGTGGTGTCAAGTGTTTTTTTTTTTTCAAGTGAGTAGAGCAGTTTTACTTCGATTGAGATGAGAGTTCATATTGTTTTACCATAATATTTATAGTTCATAAATTACAGCAATTTGTTTTTACAAAATCATGCAAAACATGAAATATAAATATTCTCATGGTTCCCTCATTTTATCGTTGAGCGAGCCTTCTTCGACGGAAAATGAGGAAGTGATGAAAAATTTCTAATTTGTAGGATTTTTTCAACACTTTTTGGAAATCTTAAAAGATCTGAAACCCACACTTGACTGCTTACAAATTAAAATATCAATGGTCATTCTTACGTAGTGCCCTTGCATTAAAAAGTTGGCTGTGAAATTTCGAAAATTGAAGCGTCTAGGGATATTTTTTGGAAATTACATTTTTTCTTGATTGATTCCCTTAAGACATTTTTTCCAAGTTCAATACTGAACATTTTTATCATTTAGTGTTTTTGTGCAAAAAAATTAAATTCGATGACTGCCAGATCACGAGATTTTCCAAAATGAATGATTTTTCTCAAAATCAAATCCCATGACGCGATTTTTTCCTAATTCAATTTTAATCATCCTAATTATTAAGCATATATATATGAAATTTGAGCTTTATAAGTCCATTATTACTAAAGCAACTATAGCAACTATAGCAACTGCAGCAATTTCACGAAAAAATTGAAATCTCCAGATTCCTCCATTTGAATTTTTTGAGACCAGCGCATAAATTCTAGGATATTCAGTCTAAATGCAATTCTTGATTAGTTGGAACACTTTCAATATAATTCCATTAAAACTTTGGAAACAATTTTTTTTAACGAAAATAAAGCTTCCTTTATGAAGAAGCAAAAAATATACCCATGCACTTAAACTGCACCGGAATCCGAAAATTTATTGCATCGAACAAAATAAATATTTACTCATCGAGATAATTATCAGATCGAGATTACGAATTCGACTACACAAAAGCTACGTCAATGTATTTCCATGGCTGAATCGGTTTGTTTTGCTGTGAAGTCACTGTTCTACATTTTTTTGTACCTCATGCAGAACCTCTCAAATCCAATTCCACTTGGTTCACACTTGTTTCTCTCCCAAAACATTTACGATTAAGGATGTATTGCCTATACAGTCTCAGCAAAAAATTGTATCTGATTAAAATTCCCGTACTTCGTGATACAATAAACATCTGAAAAAATTTAGCAGCATTTGGGATGCCATAAACAACAATTATCAATAACAATATTGCCCAAAAGTTATTAATAAATTGTTTAAGCAAATCATTATTCAACCAAGTTTTGGTAAGTTGTTTTTTTTCGTCAACAATATTGATTTTATTAATCATTTTTTCGAAAATTAATAATTAGTAAAAAAATATGACTAATTTTTTATACAAATTCGTAATTAGCGGAAAAAGATTCGTAATTTTTCTTAAAAATTAGTAGTTAGTGAGAAAATACTTCCAATTTTTCCAAAAAAGTTAGTAATTAGTGACAAAATATTTCTAATTTTTTCAAAAAAAATTAGTAATTAGTGACAAAATATTTCTAATTTTTCGAAAAAATTCGTAATTAGCGAAAAAATATTTCTAATTTTTCCAAAAAAAATTAGTAATTAATGAAAAAATGTTACTAATTAATTAAAAAAAAACAGTACTTTGTAGAAAAGTATTGTGTATTTTTACGTACTTGTGTGTACGGGAGTCATGGTTATAAGCTCAAACAACTCTATTCAAAAAGTTGTTTTATTTTTTATAATAACTAGATTTTTTGAACATTTCACACATTAGTATCTATTGTATCGAATGTCATACGATACCACATAAGTTATTATTAATACGAATATTTAATCAGTATCCATTAAAAAATGCATTAGTAATTTTTATTTTATTTATTACTTTTTCCAAAATTAATACAACTTTTCTTCACAAATTATTGATTTTTTTGATTATTTACCAATATCTTTCTCGCTAATTACTAATTCTTGGAAGAAAATAGTAATATTTTATCGTTAATTACTCATTTTTTGGAAAAATTAGAAATGTTATGTTACTAATTACTTATTTATTAGGAAAATTAGTAATATTTTGTTACTAATTACTAATTTTTTAGAAAAATTAGTAATATTTTGTCACTAATTACTAATTTTTAGAAAAATTAGTAATATTTCTTTGCTAATTATTAATTTTTCGAAAAAATTGGATAATAAAAATAGATAGATTTTTTTGCCGATCACTGTTTAAGGGGAGGCTAAATACCGACATTAGCACCTCGAAAATGGATTCCAAACTTGCTCTGGCACGAATGGATGAAAATCAATAAAATTTTGACAGTATCATCAGAATTATGGCACAAATGGACCCCCACTAAAAATTTTTTGGAAAACGAAAGAAAAAATTACAGATCCGATTATCATGAAAAATCTGTAATTGAAAATATTAAATTATAATGTTTTTACGGCATTTCGGCTAAAACCAAGAGTGGGGCTCCATAACCAACACCAAAGTACGAATATCGATACGTCTTTGACATTATTTTATGAAAAAACCGCTATGTAATTTTGGAATCCAAATCACGAGATAAACGTTAATAAATTTCGTGTTTTATCGAAAAAAATGGCAAAATTAAGTTCACAGAAATCCGAAAGAGGGCAGCCCCATGTGGAATTCCTATGAAATAAACATTACTTCCATCAGACTCCTATCCAAACTGTCTGACAAGTCAGTGACAATTAACGAAAACGTTGATTTATGTCTCGCTTTTGCATTTTGCAATTCATTCATCATCAATTCATAAATTTAAGTGATATTCATCCACCGGTATTGGAAAAAGTTTAGACAGCGATTTTGAGTCGATAATGTAGGGTTTCGGTGATAATGTCGGTATTTAGCCTCGCCTTAATAGTAGATCAAGGTATACTAATTGGCAATCGAAATATTGCGAATTCAACCATCGCAACGTCTACAATCCGTGTCAAAATTCCTCGTGTATGACATCCAATAATGGGGGTCACGTATGTCTTCCCAAGGACCCACGCTTAAATGGGCCTATACATCTCTCTCTCTCTCTCTTTCTCTCTCTCTCTCTCTCTCTCTTTCTCTCTCTCTCTCTCTCTCTCTCTCTCTCTCTCTCTCTCTCTCTCTCTCTCTCTCTCTGTCTCTTCTCTCTCTCCCCATCACCGATCACCATCATTGATCGACGTCAAGCTGCGATCGGGAGTGAGGGAATAAATCCGCGAGCTACGTCAACGAGAGCGTTCAAGTATTACAGTGATCTACGAGCATCTAACAGTTCAAGACAGTAGAAGTAGTACTTGGTCTGAAACCGCAATTGAGAGTATACCATTCGTCACAACAACAAAAAAACGCTAGCTAGAGAATCGGAAAAACGATTGTGTGGAGGAAAAAGACCGCGTCCACGAATCGATTAGTCCGCTGGAGGCCAAAAAAATTACCCATCATTCCGAAGTGCATCTTCGATTCGTAAGGTTCTGCATCGCATTACCAATTTTCCGAAGACCAAATTCGGGACGTCTCTCAGCGTTCGATTCGGGATGTCACGACGGTAGCGATTCTCCATCTCCAATTTTCTTCCAAGAAAAACAAATTTTCGCTCACTTCTGGGACCAAAACGATTGGCGGAATTTTCGCATCGATGCCTCGAAGACATATTACGCAATTGGCTACGCAAAGATTCTCCGGCACCAAATCGCCTTGGGTTTACTCAATTCCGCAGTAATTTTGCTCTCCTATATAGACCACGGAAAATAAATACCGTCGTCCGGTGGTGTGCGCTTATAGTTTCCATATTATTCGGTGAGGCATCCCGCCTTTTCCCGGATCGGCGGACATCATCCGCGACGTTGGACATAGTCCAGCACTGTTTGGAGCCCACGACTTCCCTGGCTTCTCCATTGTGGCTGCGGAGTCCCTCGCAAGATTTTCCATCAAACCAGATTGTCAGAAATGTTTCCAGTTGAGTTATCGTCATTTTTGCGAAAAAAAGTTGAGTGCCCAATGAGTTCTTGAAACTTTGGATGGGATTTAAGTTTCTGCGAGATTTCGCGGAGTTCTGAGTTCTTGAGTTCGTGGAAGTTTCAGAAGACTTGGTAACAGTATTGGAATCCTCGAGTTACCGATATGAGATCCAGAGTTTTTTTTTGTTGTGAATTTTGGCAGACTTTGAGTGCATAAAAGACTTTTTGAAGTCCTGGAGATTGTGGAGACGTTTCGAGGGCTTGGAGCAAGTTCCAGAGTGCTTTGGAACAATATCGGGATTTTCAACTCCCAGATCCGAGATCTGGTGGTTTTTAGTTCGGTTCTAGAGGATTTTCAGTGCTCGTGAGACTCGCCGGAGTCTCGGAGTTTTTGGGAAAATTTAGAGTGCGTGGAATGAGTTTCGAATATTTCGAAGAGACTCTTTGGAGTCGAGGAGTGTTTGAAGAGTTTTGAGTGTGAGGGAGTACTTTGAAAAATTATCGGGATTTTTAAGTGCCCGGCTGAAGTTTCAATGTATTTCTCAGATAACTCTGGAAGATTCTTAATATCTGCAAGACTTTTTGGAGTCTAGGGATTTCTGGGAACTTTTTGATGAGTGGACCGAATCCACAATTGTTTCTGGCAATACTGCAATTTTTGAGTGCTCGATTCTTTTTTCAAGGTGGATTGAGATTTTACGAACAATGAGAAATTTGAAGTGTATGAGAAATCGTGGAATTTAGAGTTCCCTGAGAGATTTTGAGACTTTCCAGACATTTGGTGCGCTCAATGCGGGATTTGCGATGCTTTACAGGGAATCTGGGGGAATTTTGAGTGCCTGGTACAGAGCCAAGTGAATTTATGAAATTCCTGAAAAATTTTGAACACTCAATGGCGAGTTCGTTTCGAAGATTTTCGAGAAAGCTTTAAGGTAAAGTCCGGAAATTTTTTCGGAGTTGTCTGGAAGGTTTTGAGTGTCAATTAAGACCTTGGTTAATTTTAGGTACTTGTGGAGAATTTTAAATGTCCAGTGCGAAGTGCACTGTGGTTCGAGAAATTCTGAAGACTTTGTGCTGGAAAAATTTCCGAAGGATTTTTGAGTGCACCACCCAAGTCTAGTGGATCTTTCGTACTTATGGGGAATTTTGAATGCCTGACGCGAGGCTTAGCGTGTATAAGGTAAATATGAGAAATTTCGGGCATCAGATGAAAGCCTAGGGTGTTTTTTGTGAACGCCATAGGAGAATTTGAGTGCCGCGCTAATATTTGGCAGAATTTTTTTGTAAAAAATTTTTTGTTGCCTTCTGGGATACACGTACAGTGGAATTAGACGTATTTTTACTTACGGGGCGAAAATTCAGCACGAACGCGATATCATCGAGATGGATTCGATCAGGGATTTGAAGAGACTGTTGTACGAGAGAACGGAGGCTCTGCGTAACAGGGACGAGGCGGTCGAGGCACTAGAAAAGGCACTCGACGAGCGCGATGCAACGATACGTTATCTGCAGAATGAGATTGACAAATTTCGTCAGATCGTCGAGCTCAGCATGTCAACGGGTCCACTGGGACCTGGACAGAGATCCAAGAGACAGGCCATATCGGCTGAACCATTGAGACACGATTCCAAGCCCATCGTCAAGTTCAACAAGCCACAAAGGTAGACGAAAAGTTCTCGAAGATTATTAAGGTTATTAAGGTAGTTCCTCCGCGACAACCTCAACAAAAATTATGCAGCATGTGTATATTTACAGGGTTGATGACTATTTCGATTTGTACACTGAGAAAATAAATTTGTTGAATCATTGAAAATTTTGTTGGCTGGACTAAATGCAGCGGCCACGGGCTAGCAAGAGAGTGTACAGTATGCTGAACTGAATATTTTGTTTGCTTGAAAGCACGAAAAACTGTTGGTTTAACGAAAGCTATTTTGAACCAACTGAAGTAGAGTTGCATCTAACCGGCGATTAGTCCAACCAATGAATAAAATTGCTGATTCAATGAAAAGCTATTTTGAGTTGACTGAGTCGAGTCGCATCTAACGGGCAATTAGTCCAACCAATACATAAAATTGTTGATTCAATAGGATATTATTTTGCATTAACTGAAATAGAGTTGTATCTAACCGGTAATTAGTCCAATCAACAGGAAAAATGATTGATTCAATGAAATGCGTGTTAATTAATTGTTGCTAAACATGTTATAAAAAATATGAAACCCTTGCAAAATAATTTAATATGCATAGTTTAGTGGTCCCAAAAAGAGATAAATCGAAAAAAAAGAAAAATCTGCGACCTAATTTCTCTGCCCGACTGGGAATCGAACCCTCGACCCTGCCTACCATCATACCTATCGTACCTAACTACCTGACACGCTACCAATTACGCTATCGCCTACTACTATGCACTTGAAAAAAGTTAGGGGTTATGAAGATTCGAATTTTTTCCGGCAAGGGAATATCTATTTTGTTTATGAATACCTTTTTGTCATAAACACTTTCAAATATGTATGAGAAATATACAATTCATGTATGCCAAGTATGAATCATTATCGCAAATATATTAGAAATATATGAGAAATACATGCATTACATATACATGAAAAATATATTTTATCATACTTGTCTCGTGTATGACGAATATACAAATTTTTGCCGTTTTATATGACATATATTAATTATATATCTGGGATATATGACAAATATACTTTTTTCCGCGTGGGAACAATGCGTTCAGTTGAATCGACTTTAGAAAAACGAACCCATTGTCTAGGCTATCCAATCGATTATTCAGTTTCCTGAACTACTTACGTGAATTGAAGCGATGCAGAATTGGATTGTAACAAAAAATGTCATTCAGTTATCACAACCTATCAACTTTAGTTGTTTCAACAATATATCAGTCAGGTCACCATTTCCATCCAGTTCCGACAATGCGTCATGCATTGTTGGAACTGGATGAAAACTTGAATCAACTATATGAAGTCAACTGCTTATATTAGTATACCGAATCATTTATTTCGTCAACTCTAATAAATATTCCGTTACTCAGACTATTCCAGGTTTGCGTCAACCAATTCGAAGTCAACTAAATTTATTTATTTGATTTGACTATTTACTTTTCTCAGTGTAGTAGATGCATTTAAAAAGCACACACAATATTAATTTAGTGCCAATAGATAATATAAAGGATGCATTTTACCGTCGCGAAATTTATTACATTAAGTGTTCTCGACCTACAACTGCTTCACTCTGCGAGTCAACTTTTTGCCGAAACTGTCCCGGCTCTGCTCCAATACACAAAAGAGCTACATATACTGACGACGCATTCTTCTGTATGTGTGAGCACGACGATCGTTCCGATTGGTTCCGATTGGATTGTAGCAACTTTCCGATTGGTTCCAATCGCCGTTACGTTTCCCCTCCACGCGCTTCTTCGTTTGCAGAATTTAGGTTATAATACCAAAACCGTCGGGTTCTAATGGTTATATCTTGGAAACTAGACGGTAAATCATCCTAATTTTTTTTCACGTAATTCGTGAAATTCCGTTCGAGCTTCCCTCAGTTTTTTATCAACTTCGCAATTTTTGCTTTGACGGTGGAATTAATAACGTACCTGTGCATCACGCGTCTCCAATGCATTACGTGTTAATTAAGCCAACTTTGAGTGTGAATATCTCGGGTTCGGGACGGTCAAACTTATTTAAACTGCACAGATATTTGGATAACATATTAAATAAGCTGTATGCCAAATTTCAACCATTTCTTAAGTAAACGACCTCATGGAGGAACTACCTTGAAGAAACAAAAAATTCGTTTCTGAAAAAAAAACATGTTTTAGCAGAGTAAAAAATAAAAATAAATGAAGACGAATATTACACATGGTTAGTGGGTTGTTTAAGCGTAGAAATTTTTTTATTTCACTCAATTTTTATAAAAATTACTTGCTAACGAATGGCGTCATGTCTTCAGTAAACGTTGATCGATGTAAAAAATTCAAACAGATTCTTGAAATGTAAGGTTGTAGTTATAGTCCATCGAGCCAAATTTTCCAATTTCTGAAAATTACACAATTCATAGCAGTTTGAAAAAACTCATGCGTTTTCCGTTAAAAATTTTACAATTCAATTATTGATAGAAAATGTTTAAATCAAAATATCGAAAATTCAGCTCGATGGACTATGGAGAAAATGATTTGGAATATTTTTAAAAAAGAGCATTAAAAAAATATTGAAAACTATGATTTATCGTGCCGAATGTGTCGGAAAAAGTAGCTTCGAGAAAAAACGCAGTCAAACGTTCAAGTGCGTTTTTCTCGAAGTTGAACTAAAGCAAACGCTTTGTAAATATCTTTAATGTTCTGAAATAATAATAATAAATAAAAAGAAAAAGGATTAGGAAAAGCAACGCGTTTTGAGATAACATGTAGCTTTAGAAATTTATTTATTGATCGGCTATGATAAAATTTTCAAATTTTTTGTAAATACCGAAGGCTTCAATTGATACTTTTTAGGTCAAAAACAAACACTCTCTGATGAAACTCTTTTTGTGTAGAAAAATTCAGCCAGATAGCTCCAAAATTGCGAAAACTAAGAGCGTTGAAAAACATTTTCGAAAATAAAAATCATGAAATTCGAATGAGCGATCTCTTTTCGTACACAGGATCAATTAAGTTTTTTTTTCGAAATTTTCGAAAAATATCTTATGAAATCTACCCGTTTCGATTAATGTTTTGAAATTCAATCACACACGATGTTTGATGATGTTCCATGTGTGTAGAAAATTTCTATTCAGTAATTTAAATTTGAGTTGTGGCATTAACGATCATTTTCGAATTAAAAAAAAAAAAAATAGTTAAATTCGAATCAGCAATTTAATCTTCTTCAAAATGATACCACCCAAAGTTCCAAAATTATAGAAAGTTGCTTTTAGCCAGTAAATCAATTTTTTCATGAGAAAATTCTTTTCATAGAAATTTCTTTGCATAAAGAAGCAAAATTAATTTCTTCACAAATTTTGAAAAATTACGGGTGAATTTCGTTAATGAGAGCTTAGTGGGTTAATTGACTGATTACGTTTTTATCGGGATATCTACAAGTATTTTCATTGAAATGTTGTGATCTGAAAGAATAAGAAACACAAATAACTTTCCAATGAGTCATGAATTTATCGATTTGCTCGTCGTATTTTCAAATATGCTTCTATCATTGGGTCAAGGTCGTACCGCAAAGATAATGAATCAGGGAGTAGCAAAACACGAATGGCGAATTTCAGTCACTTTCTTTTGTGATCTTTTCAGAATTTTTTCACTACTTGACTAGTTTGCGTCACTTCTCGAAAAGATTTTTTGGGCACTTATTTGAAATTTTGTAAAATCTAACCATTTTGGAAATTACGTATTTTTTCATATCTTCTATAATTTAAATCACAGAAAAAATATTATTCCCAGTGAAAGGTTCAAGTTGTTTTTACTCAATAGACAAAAGTTCCATAGCAATTTAATAAGTTTTGCAAACTAAATTTTGTTGCAAAAAAACTTAATTAAGAAAAAGATCCTTCAAAAGACACCACTGTTAATTTACCACCAAATTCGGGCTAGAAAATCTTGGAAAATGTGTGTAGTCAGTGAAAATTCATCAGTATATCATAATCTAGAATTCTGTACCGAATAAAAAATTAACGTCAAATTAATTCAATCATTTTCTTGAGCGTCAATTTTTTATATCATCTCAAAAAATATTTTTTTTTAATCCTACAGTGTGATAATTCTTTTTGGAAGATTTCCTTACAAGGTTTAAATCTGAGTTTTTCTCATCGATGTTCGCGAAGAAATTTGCTCCTCGTACTATTTTTTTCTTCCGAATTATTATCCCACATGGAAATAAAATATATCGGCAAATATTACGGAAAATATATTTTTGGATATATTAAGTATAATTTGTCCGAAAATGTATGTATTACAAATATGATTTTAGGTATATTTTTAATTTATTTAAAAATATTACAATATAAATATAAAAAATGTATTGAAGATATATACTAAATATATCAAACATATATATTGAGTGCATGTTCTATATATTTTAGATACATTTTTAATTGGTGTTTAAATATACACAATATATATGTAAAAAATATAATTAAGATATATACTAAATGCATCAAACATATATATTGAGTGTACGTTTTATATATTTTCGATATAATTTTAATATATGTTTACATATACACAATATATGTTTTTACATATATCAAAATGTTTCAAAATGTTTTTACATATATTTCAAAGAAATATTTTCTGCCGAAAATGTACTTATCACGAATATATTTTTGAGTATATTTCTTATATGGAATATACATATTATATATTTAATATATATCTTATATATATTTTAGATACATCTAAAATGTATTTAGAATATATAATGTACACTTCAAATATATTTTAAATATATTTTTACGTATATCGAAAAATATATTTTCCGGTATATTATATTTCCGTGTGGGATTATTGTAATTAAAAACCATTCTGGCGATTGGTTTAATTAAATTTATCGGCAGCAAAATAAAAGTGGTGTTTATTGAGAAGTGGATCATTCCATGTCAAATCGACCAATAGTTGGAATCGACCCCTTTCAATTTCGACGAAATTTGGTCAGAAGTTTTGTTTGATTATAAAACGAAGTTCCACCAAAGGAAACAAATTTTAAATTTTTTACCAAAATTCAAAAATTCATATTTTTGAAAAAAAACGCAATTCTGAAAATTTCAGGATCTTGGAAAATCAGTACAAGGTATTATATTAAAAAATTGAATCAAAAATTTAGGATTAATCAGGGATTTTCACCATTTTTGAAAATTCAAAATTCTCAAAATTCATCATTAAAAAAAAAAATTAAAATTTTTTTTTTCGTAGCCCTAAGTATACTCTTTCAGACGAACCCAGAACGATTTTTTCGTATCTATAATAGTATTCGAGATATTTAAAAAATAAACTCGAAAAATTGAAAAAATGGTGAAATTTCGAATTTTGCATAAATTTCGAAAAAAAAATTTAATATTTTTCCTTTGGTGGAACTTCGTTTTATGATAAAAGAAAACTTCTGACCAAATTTCATCGAAATTGAGAGGGGTCGATTCCAACTATTGGTCGATTTGACATTTGGCATTTGAATGACCCATGTCCTTTTGTAACTTTTCCTTTAGCCCCAATTAAAAAATGCCATAGACTAATGGCTTTATGATGATAATTTCATTAAGAAAGTGAGGAAAAGCTACTGCTTTTATTTCAGAGAATATTTCAGCCTCTTAGATTTTTCAAGATATCCTACTTGAAAAAAATATCATTCGGTAATATTTGATTTCCGAAATCCGAATGTACTTGAAGTTCCGAACGATCAGTTGAACGAAAAATCAGAAAAAGTATTTATTTAACGAAAAAATAGAAGAGCTTACGAATAGTTGGTAAGTAGTGATTTAAAAAATTCAAAGATATTTCAAGAATTATTTCCAAAGTGTTAACAAAGTCCCAAAATTGTACTTCAAAATATTTTGCAGGACAATTTTGACAATTTTTCGTTCACTTCGAACTTCAAGTCCATAAATCCGGAATAATTCAAATGAAGCCTGTTCGTGTAGAACTAAAAACCACTTAAGGTTGTTTAGAAGCAAATCACGTTTAATGAGAAAATTCTGAAAATTTGGTATGTTTTTTAATGAAGTATTTAAGAGGTCGTGTAAAAATTTCACGACGATTTGGAAGCTCGTTATCGAATAATTAAGATTAACAAATTAAATAAAATTAAATGTAGTCTCATGGAAACTGATATAACTTTGCGATAAGTTTTTTTTTGACCTCTCAATTTTTTAATATCCACAATATACTAAAAGCAACGGAAAGAAAACGAAGTTTATTGACAAAAATTTTTTTTATTTGTTTAAAAAATTGTTTTTAACAAAACGTTAATTTCTTAATAACGAGCTTCCTAATGGTCGTGAAATTTTTACACGACCTCTTAAATACCTCATACAGAAACATACCAAATTTTCCGAATTTTCTCATCATTTTTTATTTTAACCCTTAAGGAGGTTGAAGTAATGATGATAGAATTCTGAAAATTTAGTATGTTTTTACATGAAGCATTCAGGAGGTCGTGTAAAAATTTCACTACGATTAAGAAGCTATTTATTGAACAATTAACATTCAAAGGTTTCATAGCTTCTAAAAAACCTTAAGGTTTCCAAATTTTTTAAGGGGCCATAATGAAAAAGTAACACGAATAGTGGAAAATGTTCCATTTATGACATTCTTGAGTCATGATCTGTGAGGAAAAGCTATTTATAAGGTTGTGAACCTTATAAGGGTGGACGAGAGAAAAATCACGTTGCTTACCGGCGATATATTAGCCTCGAGCTATGCCAATCCTTCTCGTACTTGATTGGTTTTTTTTACTCTTGAGACCTTGCACACTGCAACAGATATTCCCCCATCCACAACAAAAATTTCGTCGTTTTTTTCATAATAGATTTTTCCAGTAATTTATTGTAAAAAAAAACAATGAATTTTTTATAGGAATGATTCGTATCCTAAATCCATAAAAACAGTCTAATTTTGACAATTTTTAATGAGAGTAGATTAATGAAAAAACAAATATGATAAAACGCCCTTATCAGGAGACGTGGCCGTTTCTCGACGCCAAGTATTTTGAACATATTTCAAAGTATAGCCAAAAAATTCAGGCGCCAGAAATTTTCAAAAATTCGCTGTGAAAAGATTATGGCTTGTTCCTCCATCGCCTACTCGAATCATAGTCAGATTTTCCGATATAACTCACCTCCAGATGTTAAAAATAAACATGAGAGATTTCTCGACGTTTTATGACACCTTAATGAATCTACAGCCACATTCACAACAAAGTCAAATTCATTGGGGTAAAATGATTCGGGGATCATTTTGTACACGCGGTGAGGGATCATTTTGCCCCAATTGACATTTATACATGTGATTTTAAAAGATCCTGAAATTTTCAGAATTGCGTTTTTTTCAAAAAAATGAACACTTAGATTTTAGTAAAAAAAAAATGGTAACCTCGAAAGTAAGTTGAGGAATCATGTAATTTTTATTGCTCAAAATTACAAAGTTACATGATTGCTCAACTTTACTTAATTTAGTCGTAACAAAAAATTTTTTTTACCAAAATTCAAAAATTGATATTCTGAAAAAAAAGCAATTCTGAAAATTTCAGGATCTTTTAAGATCAGTACAAGGTATTATATAAAAAAAAATTTAATGTCGATCGTGGATGTTCACGATTCTAAAAAATTCAAAATTCTCCACATTCGTCATTTTTCAAATTTTTTTTTCGGAATATTTTTTTTTCGTAGCCTAAGTATATTCTTTAAGACGAACCCAGAACGATTTTTTCTTAACGATAAAAGTTTTCGAGATATTTAAAAAATAAACCTGAAAATTTCTTAAAATGATGAAATTTTGAATTTTGCATAACTTTCGAACCAAATTTTTTAAATTTTTCTCCTTTGGTAGAACTTACTTCAATGGTAAAAGAAAAAATCTGACCAAATTTCGTCGAAATTGAAAGGGTTCGATTCCAATTATTGGTCGATTTGACATGGAACGACCCATATATTATTTTCGTGTTGTCTCAATTTGAGGTTTTTGTCATCTTTTTCGTCCTTCAGTTGCAAACGTGTTTAGCGTACGTGCCTTTTTTTGACGTCTATTCTGCAGTATTAAAGACGAATGTTTTTTGTTTTCCTTTCTTCAATGTATTTTGAAATAAAGCATCGCGATTCCAGCTGATGTCCGATCGTCGGTCGGACTGTCAGACGCGTCTGACGTCAGAAATAATAATAAATTATCCAAGTATCCGTGAATTACGATTTAACAGGTGAATACTTTTTCTTTCCCAAGATCACGAGAGCTCATCAAGGCGGCGATACTTGACAATGACTTCATGAAGAACCTCGAATTGACGCAAATACGGGAGATCGTCGACTGCATGTATCCGGTCACATTTCCGGCTGGTTCAATTATCATCAGGGAGGGAGATGTCGGCTCTATCGTGTTTGTCATGGAAGGTAAGGCAGAAAACAATAATCTTTAAGAGGGTCGTCTAGTGTGAAGGTTAGTTTCAATTTTTTGCATTGATTTTTTTTTGTAAAGCGTAAAAAAAAAGGTTTTATTGCACTCCGTGCGCAAAGTGCCACTTTGCGCACTTGTACAATAAGATTTCGTACGATACTAGTGCGGGAAACTTTTTCTCAACTCGTGTGATTGCAACATTCGCCTTCGGCTCATGCTGCAAACTCACACTCGTCAGGAAAAGTTTCATCGCACTAGTATCGTAATATACTATTATATCACTCAGTACAATAATGGACGCTTTTACGTCCGAAAACGGACGTTAAAACCTCCATATTGGACCTCGTGATATAAAATATCGTACATCACTCGGCGTAATAGTACATTACATCACGAGCACGTTGGACGTTTTCACGTCCGCTTGCGGACGAAAAAGCGTCCATTATTGTACTGAGTGATATAATAGTACATTACGATACGAGTGCGTGGAAACTTTTTCTGACGAGTGTGAGTTTGCAGCATGAGCCGAAGACGAATGCTGCAATCACACGAGTCAGAAAAATGTTTCTCGCACGAGTTTCATACAAAATTTTATTGCACGAGTGCGGAGAGTGCCATTTTACGCACTGAGTGCAATAAAAACATTTTCTGACTCGTGCGATTGCACGATTCGTCTTCGGCTCGTCCTGCAAACTCACACTCGTCAGAAAATATTTTTACGTCCTCGTGATGTAATGTACTATTTTTGGAATTCTAACTTTATTTTGGTTCACGGTAGAGCCTCAAGTCTCACAATTGAAATGGCGTTTGGGTTTTTGGAAACAGATAAAGAACAGCCGGAATCATGGCAGCAGTGGCTTATGCTTCGATTATATTTAATACATTCACTTTAAAAAATTCACAAAGTTTGTTCAAATGTTAATAAAAATGATACACAATTCATAAATTATTTTATTTTAATGGTTTGTCAAAAAAAAAAATGTCCCAAAAAAGCATTAAAAAAACAGCCTTTACACTAGACGACCCCCTTAATTATCAATCGATTTTTTTTTCCTATTACGGAGTCTGAGGACTTTTACGAATTTTTGTAATTTTGGATTTTTTTTCGGGATTCCCTTTTGTCAGATATCGAGCGTGAAATTATGTGAACTTATGCAAGTGTTTATTTTTTCGGGGCAAAAATTCAAAATCTCTAAAGCGACGAGTAAAACTGTAGATTATCTAAAAAAATGTTCAATTTTTTGTATGGAACAAAAAATAATTGTGCTAATTGGGAGTTAATTTCTCACTGTTATTCCATTATTTTTTAATTTCCATTTCTGAAAAATTAATGTAAATTAACATGAATCAATTAAGATAAATGTAAATTAGACATTTCTTTAGCCTGCCTTAACGCACTATTTGCCGAAACTAGAGCGACCAAATTTTTTTCGAAAAACTCACATTCCATCAAATTTTATCCCTCTAAGCGAGGTTCACAAAATTTTGTATGAAACAACTTCATTCTTTAAGGTTATTTAGAAGCTATGAAACCTTCGAATGTTAATTGTTCAATAAATGGCTTCTTAATCGTAGTGAAATTTTTACACGACTTCCTGAATACTTCATGTAAGAACATACCAAATTTTCAGAATTCTATCATCATTACTTCAACCTCCTTAAGGGTTAAAATAAAAAATGATGAGAAAATTCCGAAAATTTGTTATGTTTTTGTAACAGGTATTCAAGAGGTCGTGTAAAAATTTTACGACGATTAGGAAGCTCGTTATTAAGAAATTAACGTTTTGTTAAAAACGATTTTTTAAACAATTAAAAAAAATATTAATGAATAAATTTCGTTTTCTTTCCGTTGCTTTCAGTATATTGTGGATATTAAAAAATTGAGAGGTCAAAAAAAAATCTATCGCAAAGTTATATCAGTTTCCATAAGACTACATTTAATTTTATTTAATTTGTTGATCTTAATTATTCGATAACAAGCTTTCAAATCGTCGTGAAATGTTTACACGACCTCTTAAATACTTCATTGAAAAACATACCAAATTTTCAGAATTTTCTCATTAAACGTGATTTGCTTCTAAGCAACAGACGAGTAAAAATATTTACCTCGATATAGTGAAAAGGCCGGAGCTGTCAAGCTGTTTTCTTTTATTATTAAAAAATTATTATTATTATTATTATTATTATTATTATTATTAAAAGATATTATTATTTATTATTATTTTAGCAGTAACCCTCCGTGGCCACACGTGGGTCATTGTGACCCCAGTCATCTTTGAGCGCTTGCCATGTCCAGACTGTTATTCAAAATGACTCAAAAAAAATTCAGGGTGATATTTTCAATCATCCTCAATATGCAATGTACCCTGATTTTTCGTTTTTATTTTTAAGATGGTGAAAAAAAATCACAACTAGTGAATACGCAAAAAAAACACTTTATATCACTCAGTACAATAATGGACGCTTTTACGCCCGCAAGCGGACGTGAAAACGTCCATATTGCACCTCGTGATATAAAAACTCGCCTTCGGCTCGTCCTGCAAACTCACACTCGTCAGGACATGTTTTTACGTCCTCGTGATGTGATGTACTATTTTACGAAAAAAAATCATAACTCATGCAATTTTTTTTTTCATAAAATTTTAGAATAACACTCTTGAGATATGGAACTTTTACGAAAAAAATAGCTCCATAGTAGGCGTTTCAAAATGTTATCTATTTGGGCATTTGAAGAGGGGCTTAGGGAACTATTTCGGAGTAAAAAAAACACAATAGATACCAAAAATCCTTCATTTATTTCAAAATTTTCGTATATAAAAATGAAAAAATTGCGCGTCCTTATAGAGAAATGAACATAATTTACTGAAATATTTTAAGACTTTGAAAGCCCTGAAAATTCCGTAATTTTCATTTTTGGAATTTCGGAGTAAATTTTAATAGTTTATAAAAAAAAAACTCGACTTTCATGATGGTACCTTATATGCTGATGTTCAACACAGGAAAAAAAATCAAAATTTCTCGCACAAAATTACATCTTTATATGGCAGGCCAGTGCTCTTGGTCGCCAAGAACAGTTTGAAATTTTTGTTCAAAATGGCACTGGGGTCATTTTGACCCCCGGTGACCAAGGAGGATTAAAAAATTCCTCTAATTTTACCACCATAAGCGATTTTTGTGAACTTTAATATTGAATAACTGTATGATTGCGATTGTATATTTAATATCGTCACATTTGTGAACGAAAGAGAGATCAGGCACTATTTATTTAAATTTTCTAATTCTTATTTTCTAAATTTTTGAATTTCAACACCGAGGGGTTGAATTTTTTTTCTTCTTCGCATCCCACAGTAGGAGAAAAGCCCAAAAACCTGGCCAAAACCTCAAATGACCTTTGACGGGAATGAAAATTGGCTTACAGGGGTTTTCAAGGTCGCTGATTACGAATCTGAAAGCCAAATTATCGTAAACAAAATGGCCGATCCAATATGGCTGACATGAATGTTAAAAGGTTGCCAGATGTCGACAAAAATTGGTATTTACGGGTTTTCAAGGTCGCTGATTACGAATCCGTAAGCCAAATTATCGTAAAAAAAATGGCCGATCCAATATGGCCGACATGAACGTTAAAAAGTTACCAGATGTTGACAAAAATTGGTATATACGGGTTTTCAAGGTCGCTGATTACCAATCCGATATCTATTGTTTATAACTTGCAACAAAGAGCTTACAGCAAATTGTTATAAACAAAATGGCCGAGTATCCTGCTAAATAGATAAATTAATATATAAAAAAAAAATCATCATAATAAAATAAACGTGAACTTGGAAATTTTTTCTACCATAAATTCGATCAAGGAAGCGGATTTATCGGATAAATGCTCGCTGATTATCAGAAATACTTCTTTCCTTGTCAGCACCAATTCTTTGTAACCGGATCCTGTAATAAAGACATAAAATTGTAGAAAATTGGTGTTAAAGGAAAAGATAAAATTTTCAATTAATACAATAACTTGAACAATGTACATTATTTTACCAAATAAATAACCGCAATAATTGAAATAATTTTAAAAAAATTAGACAGAAAATATTGACATGGATTTGGTTAAAAGAAAGCTTTGCTTACTATATAATATATATATATATATTCAAATATTTTATTTGAATGTTATAACATTTCATTCATATTTAAGAAATTTGTATGTGGTTGATTTTAATATATATATATATATATATATATATATATATATATATATATATATATATATATATATATATATATGCATACGTATATATCATAATTAAATCACAGAAAATTTATATATATATATATATATATATATATATATATATACACATACATATATATTAAAATAATTTATTTCAAGCGTATAACAGCCGTCTTGTCCGTTATGATGCTACTTCACCCATTCTCAGGTAGAGGCGCAGAGGCTGCTCAATAGTGCCGCGTGCACGCTCGGCTACCGCACGATGCGAAAAAAATCATAACGGACAAGACGCACGTTTTCCGCAGGTAACTCTTGTAAATTTCGAAAGCTTATACATTAAACTAAAGGCCGAGACTAGGAGCTTTGCAAAATGTGACAAAATATATAACTTTTCGGACCGTTGAAAATATAAGTTTTCAAAATTATTCAATTTTATTTATGCCGAAGGCTATACTACATTTCAATCATTTATACATAAAGTTTAGATTCAACCGATGTAAAAATATGTTCTACATACCTCCAGAAGTCGTATCCATGTTGCAGAATTGAAATTAAACCCGTCACTTTAAAGTTATGGGTTTTTGAAGTCAGCGTTATTTTCGTCTGTTCAGCGCGTGACACGTACACTCTTCACGAACGCTAACTACCAACTGACGCTGCGGCGCAGGTACGCACTTAAAGGGCTTTCCCTTCCACAATAGAATGCAGCTACTAGTCCTCTACCTGAATGACTACTCAACTGACCCTATTTCGAAAATTTATTTTTTGGGGTTTTGGCCAGGTTTTTGGGCTTTTCTCCTACTGTGCAACGGCGTGAAATTTAGATCTTTTTGACCTTTTACCAGCTTGTTTAGATCATAAAGTTGTATGCGAAGTGTATATTTTTAAATCGACGTTAGTTGAACCGTGATCTGGGGAGTGAAATTTGTTTGTTTGTTGACTTTTTAGTCCCGGACATGATCTGGATAAAATCTTGATTCAATACTGTGAAGAAAACGCCGTAAAAATTCGGATCCCCTCGATCCAAAAGCACAAATGTACGCATTGACGAGGATAGTTGGTTACGCGTTTAAGAAGAATCGTTTGCGGGGTTCGTTGTTGACAAATTATTGAGAGTCCCGAAAAGTAGGTAAAAAATTGTGCAAATTAAAAGTTTGCATTAAGATTATTCCCCATTAATTTTCGACGTTCGTTAAGCTTCTTTCATCAGGAAGTTTCAATTGAACTACACTTCTTGGAGAAACTCACAATCAGAGAATTGGTAATCGAGGTTTTGGATTTAATTAAATGTTTTCAGAAGTTAAAAAAAAAAATTTTATTCAAACATTTTTTCTGCCAACGAGAATTTTTTTTTATCTCATACGATCGAGTATTCTTATCTCATCTACACGGCTTTTCATCGAAAAAAAACTTATTTGCACAGATTTTTGAAAAAAAAGTTTCGAAATTTTTTTTGAAAATTTCATTGAATCCAGATTAATTGTATGCAACTTTTTACCTTCCTAGTGATTTCACGAAAACCCAGTAGTTTCAGAGTTACGCTACATTTTATATATATGGGGCGTTCCATCCTAAATCGGACAGTTAGAAAATCTTTTCTTTTTATTTCCTTAATTTTTTTATATTTTTTAGTACTCATCAAAAGGCCTTTCCTGTTAAATTTTGAGATTTTTTTGATTACCCGTTCAAAATATATTAGATTGACAAAAAACCGCTCTTTTTTTGGTGTTTTGGTCATAACTTCTTTGATAATGATCCAAATTGAAAGCTTTTTTTCACAATTTTTGTTTTTTTATGGCCTTTTCAGAAAACAATACAACAAAAATATTCGACGAGTTTTTGAATGAGTTTTTTCAATTTTAAACATTAAATCGCGTTTTTAAAAGTGAGTGACATTTTTTTATTTTTTTTCAAATTTTTTGCTTTAAGCAGCTATCTATTCAACAATTTTTAAGACTAATTCGATCGTGGGATTTCCATAAGTACTATTTTTTTCCATTTTTGAAAATTAAACATTTTTTTTTAATAAATTATTATGAATTCCAATTTTCGTTACTGTATAGTATTTTTTTCAACATTCAGAATTTATTTTGACACTTTCTTATTGTTAACAGGTTCTTAAAATCAATAATTAATCGTTAAGTTTATTTATGAACAATAATAACAATAGTTTTCATTTATTCACGTATTTTTTTGATGATCTTACATATACGATTATTTCTTGAATTAGAATATTCCTTTGCCAATATGTTTCCGTTGCTCATTGGAATAATTGAATGAAATTTTTGTGTCAAAATCTTTCTTTTGCATCTAAATAATATTTCTCAGGTGAAAATTTGACAGCAATATTCGGTAGACTATTTAGTATTTATAGGTTTAATGCCCACTCATACAATTCTTAAACTGTTGTTATTTGCTCATCGATTAATTATTAATTTTGAAAATCTGTTAACAATCTAAAAGTGTCAAAATTAATTCAAAACGATTAAAAAAATTCTACACAGTAACAAAAATTGGTATTCATATTAATTTATGAAGAAAAAAAATGTCATTTTCAAAATTCGAAAAATAGTAGTTATTGAAATCCAACGATCTTACCAGTCTTAAAAATTGTGGAATACATAGATATTTAAAAAAAAAATTTAAATAAAAAATGACACACACTTTTAAAAACACGATTCAAAGTTTAAAACTCAAAAAACTCATTCAAAAACTCGTCGAATATTTTTGTTGTATTTTTTTCTGAAAAGGCCATAAAAAATAAAAATTTGATATAAAAACTTCCAATTTGGACCATTATTAGAGAAGTTATGACCAAAATACCAAAAAAAGAGCGGTTTTTTTGTTAATTCAATATCTTTTGAACGGGTAATCAAAAAAATCTCAAAATTTAATAGGAAGGGACTTTTAATGGGTACTAAAAAATATAAAAAATTGAGGAAATAAAAAAAAGTTTTTCAAACTGTCTGATTTGGGATGGAACGCCCCATATATATATTGTCGTTTTTTGCGAAAAAATTAAATATTTATGGGGAAAAAACGCACGAAACTTAAAAAAAAGAAATTGAAGCTTGTATTCCCCCTCCCCCCACAAGTTACTCATGCGAAAAACAATTTTAAAAAAATTTCATGGGTCACGTGCCAAAATTTCAACGCCAAAAGAAAACCATGTTTGAAAGGGTGTACCAGGTTAGAAAAAAGTCAGCAATTTTTTTCAGAAAATGCAAAATGAAGCCGAATATGTCCTTTTTGAAATGCCACTTATTGAATTAAAATATCTTAAAATTTAAAAGAGCAGTAAAACTTTTTGTGCGTGTTCGACATTTTTTTTTCGGGACGCCGATTTTTTTCAGTTACTTTTCGACAAAAAAAAGTATACGTATGTCTCAAAAAAAATTATTTTTTTTGCTTCCGTTTTAACACGTTTCAAAGTACAATTTTAACTTTTTCGATAAGACCTTCGATTTTTTTCAAATAAATTGACAAAAAAGTAAATGTAAAACGGCATCTCTTGATCGCTATCCCATCATGGAGAAATCGTTTTTCGATTTTTTCTATGTGTTCGTATTGCTTTGTTATTTGTTAAAATGTGTTTTTAGGCACTCACTCATTTATGACAGAAAGTGCCTATTGCAATCGCCTCGAAATCTGTGTCGGATGTCCGTCCAGACCCAGATCTCAGAAACCGGTGTACGGAATTCAATTTCCTTTGGAGGGTAGTTGTGTATGGTTGTAATCTCTATGCCCAAGGAGTTTAAATCCAAACGGATATTGTAAAACAAAGATTTTTGAAAAAAATTGCCATTTTTGAGCAAAAAAAGACGTTTTATGATCATATGTAGTTGAAACTTGGAATTTCTCTAACGAATTGTTCTCTAACCCACAGAATGTGTCTATATGATTGTAAACAAATGTCTGACGAAGTATGAATCCAATCAGACACTATTAAGGTTGCAATTTGGCAAAAAACATGATTTTAACCAAAAAATGCTATTTCTATCTATATGCACTTGGATCTCCGAAGTTCACGGACGAATTTTTCTCTAACTCACACGATGTCTGTATATAATTGTAAACAAATGTCCCACGAAGTATTAATCCGATCAGAGACCATTAAGTTTATAATTTTTGCAAAGAAAACACAATTTTTAACGAAAAAACAGCTATTTCTGTCCATATGCACATGGATCTCCGAAGTTCACGGACGAATTTTTCTCTAACTCACACGATGTCTGTATATGATTGTAAACAAATGTCCCACGAAGTATTAATCCAATCAGAGACCATTAAGTTTACTATTTTTGCAAAGAAAACACAATTTTTAACGAAAAAACAGCTATTTCTGTCCATATGCACATGGATCTCCGAAGTTCACGGACGAATTTTTCTCTAACTCACACGATGTCTGTATATGATTGTAAACAAATGTCCCACGGAGTATTAATCCGATCGGAGACCATTATGTTTACAATTTTTGCAAAGAAAACACAATTTTTAACGAAAAAAGGCAATTTCTGTTCATTCGCACTTGGATCTCCGAAGTTCACGGACGAATTTTTTTCTAACTTACAGAATTTCTGTATATGATTATGAACAAATGTCCCATGAAGTTTCAATCCAATTAGACACTGCTAAGTGAATAACTTTTACACAAAAACAATATTTTTAACAAAAAAAATACTACTTTTCTCACTGACAGAATTTCTATATGACTGTAAACAAGCACATTAACACTCTCACGTTTTCACGTAAAGCATAGACCGGCGCACGCGATGTCGCCACGTACGTCACGACGCCGCTACGCCACGTACAGAGAAAAGAGGAACTAAACACGACCTGAGCGCGCCAAATTCAAAACCCATATTTCGCTCTTATAAAAAGTACATGGTTCTTTTGTGTGCTTACGCTCTATTGGCAATATGGCGATCACCCACGCGTTTTAAACGTGAAAAAACAGAATCTGAGCATTGATTAATAACCGAAAGCTTTTTTTACTTATTATAAATGGACTAATAATCATTAAATGATTAAAGTGTTATGATAAATAAGCCCATCTCAAATGTCACTAATATTCTTCATTACTGCCTAATATTGTAACAATTCTGTGAATATAATCTATCAAAACATTTAAATAATATGATTGTCTAGATACTTTTATATCATATTGATTATATTCAAATCTGTCTTTTTAATTATAATTAATAGAATTTATACGACTACTCGATGTTCACAATGAATCAAAGAGTTTAAATAACGGTGTGAGTGCCTATTAAAACGTCCCTAAGGGACATGTTAACCAACATTCAAAATATATCACAAAAACAAAATATATGATTATAATATTATGAAATTGTGAGTGCCTACTAATATAATTCTTAAAATTCGGTCATTACCTTTATGAATCATTGCCCCCATTGAGAATGAAAAATGTGACTCAATATTATCAAAAACAATGTTCAATAACATAAAAACAATATAATATTTACATACCGAATAAATTAAGATAATGGTCAAGAATACGGAGCGCAAAGCCCCCCAACAAAACGTTAAGGGGGGTTTGGGGGGCGGAGCCCCCCAATAAAACGTGAGCGCTCCGCGCGACGCAACATTGTCGCGCGAAGCGCGACAATGTTGAGTAGCGCGGAGCGCGGGGGGGCTTGGGGGGCGGAGCCCCCCAACGAGTACGCGAAGCGAAGAGGATGAAAAATAATTTTTTTTGAGAAATACGTATGTTTTTTTGTCGAATAGTAACTGAAAAAAGTGTGCGTATTTCTCAAAAAAAAATTATTTTTCATCCTCTTCCGTTTTAACACCTTTCAAAGTAAAATTTGTATTTTTTCGACAAGAGTGTATCCTCCGATTTTTATCAAATAATTTGACAAAAAAGTACATTTAAAACCGCATCTTTTGATCGGTATCCCATCATGGAGAAATCGTTTTTCGATTTTTTCTATGTGTATAAAACTCCTTTTTTACGAATCAGAAATCATTTTTCGATTTTTTCTATGTGTAGACACTTTAAAAAATGTGTTTTGATTCGTAAAAAAAGAATAAAAATACATTTTAGTAAATAACAAAGGAATACGAACACATTTTTTAAAGTTTCATACACATAGAAAAAATCGAAAAATGCATAGAAAAAATCGAAAAACGATTTCTCCATGATGGGATATAGCGATCAAAAGATGCGGTTTTTTACATGTACTTTTTTGTCAATTTATTTGAAAAAAATCCAAGGATACACTCTTATCGAAAAAGTTAAAATTGTACTTTGAAACGTGTTAAAACGGAATAAAAAAAAAAATTTTTTTTTGAGACATACGTATACTTTTTTTTGTCGAAAAGTAACTGAAAAAAAAAATCGGCGTCCCGAAAAAAAAATGTCGATGCAATGGCCGCTCGGTTATAGCTGGAATGCCTCATATACTTGGTATACATTTTTTACAGTAAATATTTGCCGAATATATATTCCATATAATTTTATCATAATTTCCATACTTACTATTAATATGCAACATACATGACGATTTTTTAATTTTTACATATCACTTATAAACGGCCATTAAAAAAAAATCTATTTCCATAATATTTTTCAGCTTTGTTTTACGTTTTTAAAAATTGAATTTTTTTTTTCTAATTTATGAAATATATTTTTCATATGTTTACAATGTATGGCAATATGCGTTGCATATCTTACTCTAATGTAATACAACTGAAATATATTTTCTGCGTATTACATCGATAAATTTCCATGGGGGATACAGCTAGATGTCTAATATTTAATTTTAGTTTCTATTTCTAATTTTTACAACCGTTGAGCAATTTGCATTCCCCACAAAATTGTCTTCCAAGCCCGAGATCGTAACTGTGCAGTTACGTTACAAAATCTCGAATAATAGTGTCTGGACGACTATTGGGGCTGGATCGATTAAATCACGACCTTCGGGTACATTCACCGCTCGTTTTGTGACGAAGTCTGCCCGAAGACAGACTTCGTACATCACGATTCTCCTCCTCGGAGAATCCCTTTCTCCGTGGTCCTTTACGAACGAGTGTTTAGCTGAGGCATCGAGAATCGGCGGGAGCTTGGATGGAAAATCACCGCAGGTCAGAAAACCCGGATGAGATTTGCCAGGATTGCCATATGGCGTTGAGGTTGTTCAAGTTTCGAAATTCTCCTGGAGGGATAAAAACGGAAGAGTCAGTAAACTCGATATCCGATCAAGGACAGCTGGTTCGAAAAATGTATCCACAATAAATATGTTCTTCATACGCAGATTTATCACGTCCGAAGAGGTCGGAGCCCTTTAAATTGATCATATAATTTTTTTCAATGGGAAATATTAATTCCAATGAATTTGCAAAAATTCAGTAAATTTTCAGTAATATCTATTTTGATTCGATTTTTTTTTAATTGATCCGCAATTTTTGTTCTCTGTTTTGGATTATTCAGAGCATATTCTCAGAATTTTTACAAAATAAAAAAAAATGGAAAAGCTCAAAAAACTTTAAAATTAGTGCTTATAATAAAACTTATTCGAAAATTACAGTCCTTGACTTTCTGTTGTGATTTTTTTGCATTTTTCATCACCCGTAATGACACCAAAAAAACTTTTGGAACCTTTTTATATATCTCTTGAATTTTCATTCATTATGTATTTTATTTTTTGCTGAATTTTTGGCACTAAAACTTCCATTGGAAGTGAAATAATCAATTCTCACAGCATAAAAGTCTTATAAAATTAAAAACGGAGCAATTGATTATCGACCAATTTAATACGATCATTTATTTATCATTAATAATAATTATTTTCAACTTGAAGTTTATGTCAAATCTGCCTGGACCAACTGCCCTCAACGGGGGGTTTTATATTTTTTCAATATCTAACAACTCTCATTTTTTCATTGAAAGATTTTTTATTTATTCATTATGTAGGTTATTCATAAAAAGTTATTAATAAATTAATTCATTCATTCATTGATTCATTAAAAATTGAATTATTCGTTTGCGTGCCAAAAAAAGTCACAAGAACCTATTTTTTCAAAGATAATTATACAAAAACAATCTCACTGATCAGTTGACGAAAAATCATTGAAAGAACAAAATGAGCCGTGAATCACCAAAACAAGACAAAAAATCATGATGTATTTTCAGATAAATCTGAACGAAAATAACTATCACTCAAAATCAGTGCAAAGTAGTCGATATCCCGTGCGAATTGATCGTTATTCGTATTTCCCTAAATTGGGAACAAATGCTACAGTGCAAATCGAGTGTCACAATTGTCAATTTAAAGTTTAAAATAAATTGTCAATTGTCAATTTGGAGTAAAAAGTTAAAAATCTATCGTCAATTGTTAATTTACAGTTTAAAGTTAAAAATCTATCGTCAATTGTTAATTTACAGTTTAAAGTTAAAAATCAATTGTCCATTGTCAATTTAAAGTTTAACGTTAAAAATCAATCGCCAATTGTCAATGTAAAGTTTAAGATTTTAAACGCATGCATTTATAGAAACGATTCCCGAAATTTAGCACCTCTACTTTCGACTGGTGCGAAGTGCTTCAGGATCCTTAAACTCCCCCGCATTGTCATGTTGTTCGCTCGGCAATGCCACTGCTGTGTCCTGTTTCACACGGAATAATATCTTCAAAGATATGAGAACCCCTGTCCTTTCTCTCACGTCGAAGAGAGGCGATCGAGTGGGGATTTGCGTGAGCGAGGCCTGCAACAAACACGCTCTCTTGTGCTACGTGCTTTTGCTGTTCTCCTCCGCGTGTACTGGATAGGATTGCCCGCTTCGTTATGCCGTATGCTCGGCTTTTCTCTGATGGTCTTTGTGTGTATGTGTGTGTGTGTGCGTGTCCGTGTATACGTTTGTGTGTCGAAGTAGAGGGGAAGAGAACGGAGTCCCGCTTGGAGGGCTCTCTTCTCGACTGTGTGTTACCAGCTCTCGTGGTTCACTGGTTCCTCGAGCTCGACGCCTCGTTCTAGCTATTTCACCAGTTAGTTTACTTCGGGGAGCTGTCAGTGAAAAGACGCGTGGTTGTGCATCGTTACAACCGCGTGGACCCCGGAATTGCAAGCCAAAAATTGAGTCCCAGACATGACAGAGTCAGTGGTTTATTCTTCTGCTGAATGCCACGTCGTGATGACTTCATCGACAAGTTGCTGAACATAAGATTGAAACAGTCAGCCCCAGGGTTACTGCATTCGTAGCGGACCGTTCTGTCGATGTGACTCACGCGAAAGGTCGTCGAAGTCATTTCATACGCTGAACCATAGAGAGCCTTCGGCACAAGGTGAAAGGTCCTGGTCGATTTCCCAGTGGCAATCGGTTCAGGCGTTGGAGTCCTTCGAAAAACTTCTTGTGATTGAAAAGTGTTTGGTGTCTCCGTCATCGCAGGCTTCGATCCTGTTCTCAAAAGTCCACACAAAGGAGGGACCACAGACTGAATTAACCGAAATGTGGCCTGGACCATTGCCAATTTCGATTTGTCAGCGGTTAAATGTGATTCCCTGACTTCAACACCAATTTGAATATCGCAAGAATTGCTCGTCGGCCCCGGGAAGATGTCGTACTAGTCTGCGATAAATATGATGGGCATGGTAAATACCGATTGTTCGCATTGAAGAAAACAGTGATAGGCTTTCGGATCGGTGTCTTCGAAGGGAATTCGATAGGATCATTCCCGGGGAAGTAGGGAAGCAAAATGAAAGTGCGAAGCTATCCAGGTCGCGCAGTCCTCGAGGACCCGGAACTTCTGTTGGATCCGGATGCAACTAGGGGTCGGGCAATGGAATTGCTGTACGAGGCTAGTTGGCGAGAATGCGGCGTCAATTGGACCAGTGGAACGAGAACCAACAAGGTCGCGTCTTCCGCAAGGAGCAACGAGTTCAGCGATGATAAGGAAGTGGTTCCGTGTCGGATAAGACCCTATGCGGATGTGATATCCCAATTGGAGGGAGTCCTCGAGGGTGATTCGTCAAGCCCGAGTGAGGATAGATCGCCGAGAACGAGCAACGGAACAACGAGCAGCGATGAGGCTCCAACTTATCCAGGATTAAATGGCCAACGGAAGGACAAGGAGGAACAGCAGACCCAACTGGCGAATCCAAGCGGATTTCTCATACCGCGACCGAGGCTCATTGTTCCTGTGCACACCTACGCCAGAAGAAGAAGAACGGGAGCGCCGCAACCCACGAGAAGACGACAAATTCGTGAAGGTAGCGAACTCTATGAAAGATTTATACTGTGGCTCGGAAGAAAGCCACTGATTGAATCCATTTTTGTTGGCTTCAGCATAAGCGGTAGTACTAGGCCCAGCTTAGCCATTAGTTGTATTACTTAAAAGGGCATGCATATCCCTTGGATGAACTAAAGTCCAATTGCAGGCATGAGAGTCCCAGACCAATTGGAACAATGGGACAATCAATCCTGAAGAGTCAGGCAAAAGCTTATAACGGTTTCTCTAATGACTTCCCACAGTTTAGAGTGCGATATGTCTACAGTCGGAATTTCTAAAGCGTTTTTTTCAAAAATGATCATTAGTCAGGCTTCTGAGCAATTCTGAGTAAACCGCAAATTAAAAGTGCGTTCAGAAATTCTCTGAAGTAATCGATCCTGCGTTATATCCATAGTGCACGACAAAATGGACGATTACTACGAGTCTTTAGTTCCCAATCCATTGTTCAGTCATTGGTCGAGCTAGCTATGATCAATGTGTGTTTTTCTAGGCCTGTCTCTTTTTTTCCTCGGGGAACGATGATCTAATCGTTTTGTCGGAGAATAGCCACAGTTATCTATCCCTCGTACCGTTTCGCCTCGTTATTACGACCAGTTACTATCTCTCTATATGCGTTTTGAAGAAGGAAGGGGGGTTAGGGAGCATAAAGCAAGAACGGGACCGTGGAGAAAGTATACACGCGGCGGAGAATGGATCAAGGATAATGGAGAAGAGTTGGTTTGTGGCGACGATATGGTGCTACAATGCCGGGTGACAATCGAGACTGTCAACCGGTAAACTTAACGAACTCTGTAATTTGAAACTGCCGTGTTCGGAGAAGGATTCTCTTTCGCTGGGTACTTACATCCGGTTTCCAAACTTGGAGATATTCACGAACGATTTCGAATCCCAGATTGTGAGGCTCAAAAAATGTTCAATGCATTTTTGCACATGCTGCAAGCGAAGGAATTATTTGCTGCTCTTTGGGACAATTGTGAGTCACACTCGAGAGTCAGTTCTAATTTGGTCATGGTACTCGACTCGGTCATCGTACAGGACGATTGCTCTTCAACGGGTCACTGTTACGGTCGTATACCAACGACCTCAGTCACCATATCTTTATTTGACGATGCAGTTTCTTTGAAAATGTAAGCGGAAAGGTCCGTGTGAAAAACGAGCAGTAGTTGGAGCTAATTGCTTTTGTTATGTTTGGATGGCTTTGGTGATGACATCTCGACGGAGTCATTAGCTTTATTTGATCAAGTAAAACTTACATTGAGTTTCTGGGACTCAATTTCAAAATTGTGGGAAGGTGATGAATATTATAAGACTCGCTTGATGACACTCATAAATGTACTGGTTGTTAATGGAGTCGCGAGCGTGCACTTTTACTCATAAAATATTTTTATAAGGATACGAAGGATCCCTACCAATTTATATCTCTACAAGAGAACGTCTCTCCAAAAGAGATAAGGTTTTTTCAAAATATTACCAAAAGACATCCTTTGGTAGAAGTGCTGTTTCAAAGGGATGACCTTGAAAGCTGATATTGGGGTAGATTTTTCTTGACAGAGATTATCACCAGGGATTTCTCTTGGTGGAGTTGGCATTTGGTAGAGTTTAGTGATGGCAATATTTGATGAATGTATCGATATTTGGTATCGATACGTATTGGTGGTCTGAGTATCGATACAGGTGTAATATCGGGAATGCGACATCGATATCACCGATTACGATACTCAAATAAAAATGCAAACAAACCTCAGTTCGAAATAAAAACAGTAGTTTTATACCTCAGTCGGTAACAAAAAACTGTAGTCTCTTACCTCAGTTGGTAACAAAATGTCGTTTGTACCTCAGTCGGTAACAAAACCGGTAATTTTTTGCCACAGCCGGTAACATAAACTCAATAAAAATCGGTTGTATCGAAATTTCGATATTTATGTATTGCGTATCGATACTTGAAAATATCGTAACGCCAAGAATCGATACAAAATATCGATATTTGGGTCGAAGAGTATCGATATTCCAAATATCGATACTGTATCGCCCATCACTAGTAGAGTTACTCCTTGAGATTTTGGTTTTTGGTAGAGTTGTTGAACCGCGGAGTGGTGACTGGTCAGGACTCGCCAATCAACGTATGATTAATTCATACGTATAACATTGTTATTTGTAAACAAGCTTTTTCGTTGTTGACACTTCCTCGAAGACTTCGCACGTCCGATGATTCGTTGTTTTTAGAAGCAACGCAGACAGGTCTCCGATATAATTCAACAATGCGATTCGCATGGGATTTTTATTTCCCCCATGTTGATGCTACTAACTGCATACAATGAACGTTGCTGCAAACATAACCCCACTCAATTTCCTGCTTTCACATGACTGACTTGAGCATTTTTCTACCACACTCGCGATATTATGTCGAGAGATCTTCGTTCTCTTTCGCAATGAAATAACTCAGGTCCCTCGAACGCTTTCTACGTGCGTCAATATCCTCGCGACAGTCCATCGGACCTTCGTGACATCCTGTTTGCGCTCCATTCCTTCTTTGCGATTGGAAATGTTTTGCTGTATCGCCTATTCCGGCTAATTTTAAGGACTTCCATGCGTCTAGCAATGCCAAAAATTGTCTTTGAACAAAATTTATTTAGCAGGGATAACAATTAAAAAAAATAAAGTAAAAAAATAAAAATAAATAAATAATATATGTGTCACTCCATATCAATTCAACGAAGTTTTGACGGTGACCCCTTTGATTTTTTAAATTTTTTAATATGTTATTATAAATGCTAAAAGAAGTATCCATGCGAATTTTTAGCTCTCTATCTTAAACCATACCGAAGTTATCGATTTTTCAAGAATATACTTAAAATAATCATAACTTCTACATTAACCAAGATATTGTAATTTGTCAACAGGTCATTTTTTTTTGTTTTTCAAGGTGCTTTTTGAAAAAAATATTTAAAATTGAGAGAAACAAATTTTTAATGTCTTTTTAACTGTTTTAAGCTAAAAAATTCGATTTTCTTTCAATGAGACCCCTTCGATTTTTTTCAAAAAAAATTATAAAATTCTACGTAAAAAAACAAAATTTTTGAGATTTTATCGAAGAGGGGATTCAAATAACTTTTATCGAATTTTTTTTTCTACATTCTTCTACATTCTACAAACTTCTACATTAACCAAGATATTGTAATTTGTCAAGAGGTCATCTTCTTGTTTTTTAATTTACTTTTTGAAAAAAAAATTAAAAATTACGAAAAACAAATTTTTAATGTCTTTTTAACTGTTTTGAGCTAAAAAAATGGATTTTCTTTTAATGGGACCCCTTCGACTTTTTCCAAAAAAATTCTAAAATTCTACGAAAAAAAACAAAATTTTTGAGATTTTACCGAAGAGAGGATTCAAATAACGTCTTATAAAAAAAAAATTTCGATTTTTTTTTCGTAATTTTGAACTTTTTTCCTTCTATGGCTACAATAATTGAAGTAGGTATAATCAATGAAATTTTTTATTAGTGTCAAGAGTCTATAAACTAAATTTTAGAATGTAACTGTCGATATATTGGAAAATTTATGAAATTAATTGAATGAAGTGAAAAACGTACTTGAATTGTAATTTTTCATGTTAATTATTGTAATTCACAATGGAAATATGTGAGGCAAGTTAGATTATTTATTTTAACATAATTGAAATCAACTATTGTAGTCATAGAAGGAAAAAAGATCAAAATTACGAAAAAAAAAAATAAAAAAAAAAATTTTTTATAAGAAGTTATTCGAATGCCCTCTTCGGTAAAATCTCAAAAATTTTGTTTTTTTACGTAGAATTTTGTAATTTTTTTTGAAAAAAATCGAAGTGGTCCTATTAGAAGAAAATCCATTTTTTTAGCTCAAAACAGTTAAAAAGACATACAAATTTTATTTTTCTTAATTTTAAATATTTTTTTTCAAAAAGTATCTTGGAAACAAAAAAAAAATAACCTCTTGGCAAATTACAATACCTTGGTTAATGTAGAAGTTATGATTATTTTAAGTATATTCTTGAAAAATCAATAACTTCGGTATGGTTTAAGATAGAGAGCTAAAAATTGGCATGGATATTTCTTTTTGCATGTATAATAACATATTAAAAAATTAAAAAATCGAAGGGGTCACCGTCAAAACGTCGTTGAATTGATATGGAATGACACATGTATATCAAAAAATATAAAAATATATATCAAAAAATCGTTCAAAGGTACTTTAAGTATAGAAATCATGTTACAGAAAAAATTTCGCTCAAAAATTACTCCGGTGATAAATGACGTCATTCATAGCATTGAAAAAATTGTGGCTTTATGGTTGGCATCATATCTTAAGTAAATATTGATCGATCTAAAAAATTCTAAACGCTTCCTATAATATAAATCTCTAGTTATAGTCTATCGAGGCAAGATTTTTAATTGAAAAAAAACAAACTATTTATCGCACCTTGAAAAAACGCATGCGTTTCGCGTGGAAAATTTTGCAACTCAAAAACTTACATAAAATGTTTACATCAAAATATCAAAAATTGGATTCGATAGATTACAGGGGAAACAATTTCGAATATTTTAAAGAAAAGTACCGTAAAAAATATTGAATATAATATAATACAATTATATTTCATAAAATATTTTTTTCTAATTTACGAGATGTTCCAGTATTTTTTGTCCCTTTTGTTGCATTTATTCGTACGTGTTTTCACGTGATCGCGGTCACATATCATATTGTAAAACTTCGGAACCACGTGAATTTTCTGTAATTTACTTCTAATAAAATGAGCTTAAATAATTAAAGAATAATAATCTATATTTAAAAAAAAGGTAGGAAAGCTTAATGAACGACGAAGAAAACGGAAATTATACGCACAAATTCCTTATTTTAGCACAATAGCTGCAAAATTACAAATAAAAAATGTTTTTAAGCGTTTTACGAACATTTCAAAATTACATGTAATTCAAACTCCTTAAGGGCGGGGTAAAGTTAATTCGGCTAAAAAAAGGCATGGTTTTAAGATTTTTTTTTGGCGTAACGGATGAGGTTCGTTTATTGAAAAATTTACATATAATAAAGTAACATTTGAACAACATTCTCCTAAATTTGCATTGCAAAATATTCAAAATTGAGCGAGTGAAAATTAAACCCCGGAGGCGCCTCGAAAAAAAGTTGGTTTGCGGTGTACACCATAACTCGCAACAGAATCATCTGAAACAAAAAAATCAAAATGCATTTGTTAAAGGAGATGTTTCTGGAGGTAATGACGGGAGGATTTTTTTTTTCGATTTTTCGATTTTTCGTGGCACTTGGGAGCCAAAAACCCGATTTTCGCTAAAAAAAAACGGCTAATTTGTTGTTGAAAAATTAGTAATTATTAAAAAAAAAAGCTCTCAGCAATACCTGGTGAATTGTGTGAAGAAGTACTGTGCAAAATTTCAAAGCGATTGGTCCAGTAGATTTTGAGTTATCGTGTACACGGACTTTAAATATGACAAGTCTCAGAAAAACGGTTTGAAAAACGCAGAAGAGTTTGGTCGCTTAGCGCTCATTGCACATAAGTTTGAGAACACTTCTCGATTGCATAAAAATCTGAGAAAATTCTTGCATATTAAAGGTACTCAAAAGATTAATTTTGCATAATAATAATTCCAAAATGTTATTAACAAAATTATGAAAAAACAATAGCGCATCGCGCAGCTGCCGCCCAGATATAAAACCCGGCATGGAGCAATAGACGCTCAAATACTCATAACTTCGTCAATTTTACTCCGATCGACTTGAAATTTTAACACAATATTCTTGAGATATTATGCATTCATTTAAAAAATGTTAAAAAAATGAAAAAAAAAATTTAATACTTTACCCCGCCCTTAATAATGACTCCAGCGATAATTCCTCGAAGATCTCGAATTCCATAATAAATTCTTGACTAGCTGAATACTTGATACTCGATGAACATTGAAACTATGATTTCTTTTTTATCCATAATTTCTGCGGTCGAAGAAATTGGAACATCAATAATGCCGTATTAAATATAATGACATGCATTTAAGATTCAATGGCATTCACTCTTCCATATCGAGTAACAATTAACTCGATGACCAGCCAGATTTTTAAACCTAAAAATGCTTGAACGTCTTTATTTGGTGACTTTTCCAACATCGTGGAGGTCATACTTAATATTTTTATACAGATCGTATCCTGTCTGCGCGACCACTTTCGTTTTCAATTAGTAAAAGAACCCCGATTACCGAGATGGTAATTTGTTGCTTTTCTATAACGGTGTATTTTGCCGAAATGCATTTAGCGATAAAAATTATTACTGAAATTTTCAAAAGATAATTCAAAAAAATTCGTAAACGCTCTAATGTTCGTAATGTCTCAACTATTAGTTTCCAATTTTTTAAACAAATGTACTACATATCTAGCACTGTTAAACTTCTGTGGTCACACGGGGTCAAAACGACCCCACGACTACTTTTCTTTTTTTCTTTTTTATGAATTATTTGATTTCTTATAAACTAATTTTTAATACATTAACTGGAATGTTTGAAGGATGTTCTGTAATTTTTTAAGATTTTTCCGACCCACAGTTTGGTCAAAATACTTGTTCAAAAATGAACAAGATCATATCGACCCAGATCAGTGTGACCATGGAGGGTTAGTAGTGAGTTTGCAAAAAATCGCTTGTAGGCTTCAGAACTATAAATATGTCAAAAGTTTTAACAAGTAACGAGCAAAAATCGTGGAGATTAAAAAATTTGCACATAGCTCCGTGATTTGTATTCGTCATTTCTTAAGGCGATTCTCATAGTTTTGAAATTTCCGTTTTGGGATTTTTATGTTTCAATTTTTTTTTGTTTACCTTGTATGCAATATTTATGTTTTTTTGACCTAGTGTCTTTGAAACTTTTCAAAGTTGACGATAAACCTGCATGCAAAATCATATGAGGCATTCCACGCCGTTTCGACCTGGGTCTGACCCTTCACCTCTTCCATTTTGTTCGCAATTTTTTATGCTTTTGTAGTACCTCTGAAAAGCACTCAGGATTTTTTTCAGATTTTTTTGGCGCGATTTGACTTCATTATAATTTTTGGAACAAAAAATTATACGAAACTTAAAAAAAATGAAAATGGAGCTTCTGCTGAACCTTCCAAATGTATCATAAATAAAATAGAAAAAACTGCCCTTAAGTTATGCGCCTAATTCATGTTGGATAAAAAAAAAATCATAAAACATATTTAATAAAAGCTGAATTCCTTCCCACCAAAACGTCATTTTTTAAACTCGATTATCTTTTTTTTTTTGACGGAGTTATACAACTTCTAGTGCGGCAAGAAATGTCGACTGGTGTATCCAACCTTGAGCGGTATAGGGAATATTATAAAAATTTGAGCGAAATCGGTTCAATATAGTATTTTGAAATATCATGGAAGTCAATTTGAAAAATGCTATTTCAATAAAAACGCATTCAAAGTAAGCGTGCGATTCCCACAAAGAAAATGTTTTCTCACCAATAATCTGATATACCAGGCAGGGATGGGCGGACTCGAATCAAAAAGTATTTAAATACATGCTTTAAATGATAAATCATTTTTGACTCGTGATTTAAACGGGCTCGGAGTATCAAGTACTTTCGGACTTGTGATTTAAACGGGCTTGGAGTATCAAGCCTTTTTTGACTTGGGATTTAAACGGGCTCGGAGTATCAAGTCTTTTTTGATTGGTGATTTGAACGGGCTCGGAGTATCAAGTACTTTTGGACTTGTGATTTAAACGGGCTTGGAGTATCAAGCCTTTTTTGACTTGGGATTTAAACGGGCTCGGAGTATCAAGTCTTTTTTGATTCGTGATTTGAACGGGCTCGGAGTATCAAGTACTTTTGGACCTGTGATTTAAACGGGCTTGGAGTATCAAGCCTTTTTTGATGTGGGATTTAAACGGGCTCGGAGTATCAAGTCTTTTTTGATTCGTGATTTGAACGGGCTCGGAGTATCAAGTACTTTTTTACTCGTCACTCCTTTCGATTAAGAGTGACAAATTCTTTTTAATTCTGAGTATATTTAAGCTTTAAATTCATTTTAATTCCTTTTTTAATCGAATTAAACGACGAAATTCATATTAATTCCTGAATATTTTTTAATTGTACCATGGTCAAATCGATCCCGGTACAACAAATTATAACTCCGCATACGGAGAATAATAATTAGTGACAAATAAATAAATAAATAAATAAATAAATAAATAAATAAATAAATAAATAAATAAATAAATAAATAAATAAATAAATAAATAAATAATTTTTTTTTTTTTTTAATTTTTTTTTTTTTTTTTTTTTTTTTTTTTTTTTTTTTTTTTTTTTTTTTTTTTTTTTTTTTAAATACGGGCCAGTATGCTCGCGCGTAGACTCAACCAAACCAAATCCGGATTTGGTCGATACTGGCCCGTATTTAAAAAAAAAAAAAAAAAAAAAAAAAAAAAAAAAAAAAAAAAAAAAAAAAAAAAAAAATTTAAAAAAAAAAAAAAAAAAAAAAATTATTTATTTATTTATTTATTTATTTATTTATTTATTTATTTATTTATTTATTTATTTATTTATTTATTTATTTATTTATTTATTTATTTATTTATTTATTTATTTATTTATTTATTTATTTATTTATTTATTTATTTATTTGTCACTAATTATTATTCTCCGTATGCGGAGTTATAATTTGTTGTACCGGGATCGATTTGACCATGGTACAATTAAAAAATATTCAGGAATTAATATGAATTTCGTCGTTTAATTCGATTAAAAAAGGAATTAAAATGAATTTAAAGCTTAAATATACTCAGAATTAAAAAGAATTTGTCACTCTTAATCGAAAGGAGTGACGAGTAAAAAAGTACTTGATACTCCGAGCCCGTTCAAATCACGAATCAAAAAAGACTTGATACTCCGAGCCCGTTTAAATCCCACATCAAAAAAGGCTTGATACTCCAAGCCCGTTTAAATCACAGGTCCAAAAGTACTTGATACTCCGAGCCCGTTCAAATCACGAATCAAAAAAGACTTGATACTCCGAGCCCGTTTAAATCCCAAGTCAAAAAAGGCTTGATACTCCAAGCCCGTTTAAATCACAAGTCCAAAAGTACTTGATACTCCGAGCCCGTTCAAATCACCAATCAAAAAAGACTTGATACTCCGAGCCCGTTTAAATCCCAAGTCAAAAAAGGCTTGATACTCCAAGCCCGTTTAAATCACAAGTCCGAAAGTACTTGATACTCCGAGCCCGTTTAAATCACGAGTCAAAAATGATTTATCACTTATTTTTTTTTTAAGTTCTTTATGCCCATCCCTGATACCAGGTCGATACAATAAATCTTATAGAAACAACCCAGGTAGGAATTGACGATAAAAAAAGGGCTCGCCAAGCCCTGAAACAAGGCTTACATTCTTTAATTCAGGCTGAGCACCAACCTGATTTTAAGCCTAGGAAAACCTCCGAATGATAACGGGGTTTCAGGCTCTTGCACACAGGCTTGACCAAAGGCTGGTAGAAAAGCCTGTACTAAGCCTGAAACGAGCCTTAATGAAGCCTTTACGAGCATTTATGACCCGTGCAGAATTATTTATTTTTTCCATATATTTATCAGTTGTTACGATAAAAATCAGTTCCATATCCATAATTAATAGTTTCTCAGGGTCAAGTAACGAAAAAAAAAAATTTTAAGAAAAAAAAATTTTGCCCCCAGTGGGGTTTGAACCTGCGACCCTCGTTTTACGCACATCCTTAAATTCAACATGAATTAAATTTATTAAAAAATTGATAATTTGAAAGTTCATAGATTTTCTCGACTGATTTAGTTTTCTTGCATATTCGCGGACCCTAGAATACGTACGAGACCAGACTGGGATTTGAAACCTACCTACCTATCGAGCCTAACTAACGACCTCAGACTGGGACGCTATCCACTACACCACCGACTACTTTTGATATACTGATGTAAATATCACATTTATAGAACCCAGGTCGAGAAATAAATACGTACCAAAATAGTATTAAGAATTTATTTTCATTACCCGAAGGCCATTTTTTGGTTCAACTTGTCTTTTAACTTAATTTAAAAAAATCAAATATTGAATCAGATGAACAATAATAACAATAATAATAATAATAATAATAATAATAATAATGATAATAAATATTATTAATATATTTGTTATAATAATAATATTAAATAATAATGAATATTATTATTTGATTTATATTGTTATTATTATAATTTATGTATTTGTATTATTGATAACATCTTTTTAATTTATGTATATGCATGGGTATGTATATCATATTGAATATATGTACTAAATTTTATTTTGATTATCTTATTCTTTGAAAGATACTATTCAGATATTATTCAGATACACAATTTCACAATATTCTCGCATTTACTGCTAAATTTTTTTTTCATAAAAATACAGAAAAAATATTATTTTAAACTCAGCTAAAAGGCTGACGATGGAAACAAGCTTGTGTGAGCCTTGTTTCACCGAGCGTGAGTGAGACAGACCTGGGCCAGGTTTCATTGCATAGTTTATAGCAGCCTGGAACGAAGACTGGCTGCTTAGCCTAAACTCAGGGTTATTTCAAGCTTTATTCAGCCGGTGAATTTTAAGGCTAATTATTTTATTTTATCACAACCTGAAACAAGCCTGCATCCAGCCTTGATTTTTTAGCCTTAAAATGCACCGGCTGAATAAGGCCTGAAATAACCCTGAGTTTAGGCTAAGCAGCCAGTCTTGTTTCCAGGCTGCTCTAAACGGTGCAATGAAACCTGGCCCAGGTCTGTCTCACTAAGGCTCGGTGAAACAAGGCTCGCACAAGCTTGTTTCCATCGTCAGCCTTTTGATTTCCTACCTGGGAATTTGTGTCCAAACATTTTTTTTTCTCAATTTTTGGAACTTTTTACTCATGCTCAGCGAACGGTAAAAAAATGATGTAATTGGTACATTTTTTTAGAACAATCGCAATTCCCACCTCTGCCCAAAATAAGCTACTGAAATGGAATGCGAAATAATTCGTTCAGGTTAAAAAAAGAAACACCTATAACAATTGTCCTAGTTTGCCCTGGTTCAGGTAGAAAAAAAGACCCATTCGAAGAGGTTAGCTTCGCGCAGGTAGACATCCGAGAAACTCAATCGCGAGGAATTATCGAATTTCGCACGATGGAGGGAGAACAAAATTTGTGATGCGAAACACAGGGTCGAAGGAGTCGAAAAAGGGGAAACTGACTAGTGATAGCAATATTTGATGAATGTATCGATATTTGGTATTGGTGGTCCGCGTATCGATACAGGTGTAATATCGGGAATGCGATATCGATATCACCGATATCGATACTCAAATAAAAATGCAAACAAACCTCAGTTCGAAATAAAAACAGTAGTCTTATACCTCAGTCGGTAACAAAAAACTGTAGTTTCTTACCTCAGTTGGTAACAAAAAACTGTCGTTTGTACCTCAGTCGGTAACAAAACCGGTAATTTTTTGCCACAGTCGGTAACATAAACTCAATAAAAATCGGTTGTATCGAAATTTCGATATTTATGTATTGCGTATCGATACTTGAAAATATCGTAACGCCAAGAATCGATACAAAATATCGATATTTGGGTCGAAGAGTATCGATATTCCAAATATCGATACTGTATCGCCCATCACTAAAACTGACCCAAATAAATGCGCGTGGAGGAGGACCGCTGGAATTCTTTGGGTCTGACAAGGAATATTTTACTTACGACACACCCATAAGGATGATCGGGCTGGCATCGGTATTTGTGTTTGTGAGGACAGTAACCATACACCGGCTAGCGTGACCACGCATGTAACAGGACAAAGAGTTCATGCCTCGCATACGATACTCTTGGATTCCACTTGGTCCGTAACCGTAGAGGCATCGTCGAGGGTGACCGGTACAGAAAAAAAATCCGTTGCTAAAAGATCAGCCGAACATACATTAATACATTTTTTATGGCGAATTCTGAAAGATTTAAATAAATGAATAATAAATAAAATTAATAAATAATAAATGAAATCAATAAATAATCAATAATAAATGAAATTAATAAATAATAAAAAAAATAAAAAGAGCGAAATTTTGAGTTTTAAACACGAGCCGAATGTGGAAATTGATTTGAGGTGCGAAACCTCTCTTATGGCTTCATTTATAAGTCAATTAATTTTGTTATCAGTATAGCCTTCAGAAGCGAAAAATGTACTCTTCCACACTCCCAAATAAATATAACTTGTTTTCAGACTCGCTGAAACTATAATTTAGTCTAAGAAGTATGTAAGATTGATTTTTTTTGAAAACTTGTTTAGATTTTTCTTCACATTACTGTACCACCATTTTTATTTTGTCCTACGTTTTTGTAAGGAAAAAGTTTTTGTAAAATTTAGTTCAAGTTTTTCCTACCAATATGATTGCAGTAAATGTCGGCTGACGATGACCATCGAGAGCAAATTTAGAAATTTTTGTGTATGAGTTCTTTTTTTACCAGGCCACTTTTTTTTCACCCTCTCCAATTGTTTCCAAAATCTGCCAGTTTAAAATATTAGTCAAAAGGAACTTCTGTGATTTTTTTCGATTTTTTTAGGCGTCCGTTCAGGATTTTCAATTTTTCATTACGGACACTGTATCTCAAAAAATATTCATCGAACAAAAAAAACATAAGAATAAAAACTTTTTTATTTTTTCCACTTCATCGAACAAAATTAAAATCATAATTTTTCTACATTGAGAAAATGGAAATTTGGCAAAAAAATGATCATAAAATTTTTTTAAACCTAATAATACACTTTCGATTTCAGTACAAATTTTACAGGATGTCTGTTATTGGGTATAAAGAATCTGCGAAAAAAAAATTCAAAATGGCACCTGCAACGGTTACGATGAACAAAAATATAAAAACCCCCCGAAATCTATATGCGGTTATCAGATTTCGCAGGGTTTTTATTTTATTGCACTCCGTGCGCGAAGTGCCACTTTGCGCACGCTGCGCGTGCTCAAACTGGCACTTTGCGCACTCGTACAATAAAATTTCGTACGATACTAGTGCGAGAATCTTTTTCTCAACTCGTGTGATTGCAACATTCGCCTTCGGCTCATGCTGCAAACTCACACTCGTCAGAAAAAGTTTTATCGCACTAGTATCGTAATATACTATTTTTTCATTGTAACCATTGCAGGTGCCATTCTGAAATTGTTTTCGCAGACTCTTTACCCAATGACAGACATCCTGTAAAATTTGTACCGAAATCGAAAGTGTGTTATTAGGTTTAAAAAAATTTTATTCTCATTGTTCTGCCAAATTTCAATTTTCTCAATGCAGAAAAATTATGATTTTAATTTTTTTTCGATAAAGTGAAAAAAATAAGTTTTTATTCTTATATTTTTTTTTGTTTCATGAATATTTTTTAAGATACAGTGTTCGTAATGAAAAATTGAAAATCTTGAACTGACGCCAAAAAAAATCTAAAAAAAATAAGAGACGTTCCTTTTGACTAATATTTCAAACTGGCAGATTTTGAAAAAAAATGTAAAGGGTGAAAAAAAAGTGGCCCGGTTGAAAAAGAACTCGTCGTATGTGTGTACATAATGCTGTAATAATTATATCTGCAGCATACATGATTTTTATCTTCACCCTAGAATGGTAACCTTATTTTTTTTTTGACTTTTTATGGTAACCTGGGGTGAAAATCGACCCCAATTTTGAAAAATTCATATCTCCGGTAAAATTTGACGAAAAGGGTTCAACTTGGGCTCATTCTTTTCATTTTTCAATGCAGAATCACGTGGACCTATGGCGCTTCCGCTCGAAGTACGAAAAGTTAGTAAAAAATGAGGTAAAAGGGTGAGAAACTTGAAAAATTTGTAAAAATTCGCGAGATTTAAACTCGCCTGGGGTCTTTTTCACCCCAGGTTACCGTTGTAGGATTAATTCTATAGGGTGTTCGATTTATATTGATTTGTATCCAATTGTCAATGTCAATGCCAATTGTCAATGATCGAGAGATGGTTAAGAATGTATTGCCAATACAGTCCCAGCCAAAAATGGTATTTGATTGAAATTTCCGTACTTCGTGATACAATAAAAATCTGAAAAAATTTAGCAACATTTGGCTTGCCAAAAACAACAATTCTCAATAATAATATTGCCCAAAAGTTATTAATGAATTGTTTAAACAAATAATTGATAAAAAAAAATTCCGTAAGTTGTTTCTTCTCTTAAACAAATCGAATGTGTTAATTTTTCTGAACGCATATAAATTTTTTCAAAAACTTCGCTCTATTTTGAAATTCCTGTTTTGAAATTTTTAGAATGGCTGTATACAGCCATTCTGAAATACATAATTATAATTATGTATTTTTTGGCCTAGTGTCTTTGAAATTTTTTAAAGCTGACGATAAACCTTTGTACAAAAACATATACAAAATTGACATTTTTTGTTTGTATTTCAGAATGTTTTTTATAATATTTCAAAATAGAGAGAAAAATCTGAAAAAATTCGTATGCCGTTCAGAAAATTTAACGCATACGATTTGTTTAACAAAAAAAAACTTACCGAAAAATTGATAAATAGTTATTTGTTTGAACAATTAACTAATAATTTTAGGGCAATATTATTATCGATAATTGTTGTTTATGGCATGCCAAAGGTTGCTGAATTTTTTCAGATTTTTATTGTATCACGAAGTAAGGAAATTTCAATAAGATACAATTTTTGCTGCAACTTTCTTGAAACAACGAAAAAAATTCAATAACAAGTACCGTCATTTTTCCCATCGAAGAAAAAACATTTGCTATCGGTTCAAAATTATTTTTGCATCAACTTAATAAATCCTTCAATACTTTAACCCTTGAATTTTAAGATGGGGTCAAGATGTCGTCACTGTATAAAATAAATGACAAAAATCAGCATCGCACCAATTAAAATCTTACCTGAATTATTTTATGCATTTAAAAATACAAATGTCAACCGTAGAACAACTATCGCCCGCGTGAGTTTTCGCCTTTCATCTGTCGATAAACATGCAACTCGTCGTCAAAATGTTTTTGCAATCTTGGAATTATCGGAATTTCGCAACGTTACACAAGACTCACGTGATTAATATGTTTAACGTAGAGGATACAAAAGTTGCAGACAAGTTTCTGGTTTAATTGTTTCATTTTTTTTTCGCTGTAAACACACTTGGCCGGATGATCGTTGTAAAACAACGCGAACGTACGGAGAATAAAATAATTGTTGGCCTTTTAATGTCACGTACGTGAAAACGTCGAGCAGCCACGCGTGAAGGCCATAAAGACTCGTATGTTGTCAGCGGAGCGTTTCAACGAGGCTGCGATTACGAATTTTATTGATAAAAGGAGTAGAAAGTGGTATCTCTTGAAAGAAAGTGGCTGGAAAAATTAATCTTCATAAACGGTAACGAATAAATAATTATATATACACACATGGAAATCTCGTTGGGAATTCATATTAGCAGAAGAAAAATAGAAAAATAAATGTTTTGAAAAAGCCATTACGATTCCCGTGTGGAAATTTTGTTAGTGGATTCATAGGGGCCCGATTAACTTTCCCGCTTTATTGAGCGGGGCCCTTAAAAGATTCCCGATCAGGACCCCTAAAAGATGCTGCATCGGGGCCCTTAAAAGATGCTGAATCGGATCCCTTAAAAGATGCCGTATCGGGGCCCTTAAAAGATTCCGTATCAGGGCCCTTAAGAGAGAATTATTTATTTTTTCCATATATTTATCATTTATTACGATGAAATTCAATTCTATATTCGCAATTGATAGTTTCTAAGGATCAAGAAACGAAAAAAAAAAAAAATTTTAAGAAAAAAAAATTTTGCCCTCAGTGGGATTTGAACCCGCGACTCTCGTTTTCACGCAAATCAACATGAATTAAATTTAAAAAAAAAATAGATAATTTGAAAGTTCATGCATTTTTCTGACTGATTTAGTTGTCTTGCATATTCGCGGACCCTGGAATATGGACGAGACCAGACTGGGATTTGAAACCTACCTACCTATCGATCCTAAAGTACCGACCTAAGACTGGGACGCTAACCACTACACCACCGACTACTTATGATATACTGATGTAAATATTATATTTATGGAACACAGGCCGAGAAATAAATACGTACCAAAATAGTGATAGGAATTTATTTTCATTACCCGGAAGCCAATTTTGGTTTAACTTATCTTTAAACTAAATTAATAAAAATCAAATATTGAATCAGATGAGTAATAATAATAATAATAATAATAATAATAACAATAATAATAATAATATTAAATAATAATAGTACATATAATTATTAATATTTTTAAGTATATTTATTATTATTAAATAATAATGAATATTATTACTTAATTTATATTGTCTAAGTATCCTTTGAAGTAATATGAAGTAATTACTTCATATATTGACCGGGCTCTGGCTTAATTTACGTATAAAGTCCTTGTTTAAATATATAATGGCAACCCTATTTAAATCAGATCGGGCCCTGCCTTGATTTACCTATCAAGGCCCTATTGAATTTTAAACTGGAAACCTATTTAAGCCAGACCAGGCCCTGCCTTGATTTCCCTATCAAGGCCCTATTAAATTTTAAACTGGAAAACCTATTTAATCCAGACCGGACCCTGCCTTGATTTGCCGGCCCTATTGAATTTTAAACTGGAAACCGTATTTAATTCAGACAGGGCCCTGCCTTGATTTACCTATCAAGGCCCTATTGAATTTTAAACTGGAAACCTATTTAAGTCAGACCAGGCCCTGCCTTGATTTCCTTATCAAGGCCCTATTGAATTTTAAACTGGAAAACCTATTTGATCCAGACCGGGCCCTGCCTTGATTTCTCTATCAAGGCCCTATTGAATTTTAAACTGGAAAACCTATTTAATCCAGACCGGGCCCTGCCTTGATTTACCTATTAAGGCCCTATTGAATTTTAAACGGGAAAATCTGTTATTGCCTTATCAGGGCCTTTTCAGGCTGTACCCAGGAAAATCATATTAGGGTTTCCACACTTAAACCGACCCGGGCCACGATTATTATCAGGGCTTTCCTAACTATTTTCCACATGGGTTGCGATCATTTTGAAGAAGAAATTACTATTCCGCGAATCTTGCTAGATAACATAGAATTCATTAAAGCGGTATTCTGGTCCAGAGACATACATTTTGAGCGTTCGTCGAGCTCGATAAAAAAAAATATTGTTATCATTCTTTTTTTACAGCATATTTATTAATTTTTTAAAATACACAAAAAAAATTTCGAGAAAAAAATGAAAATTAAATAAGTTATAATAGCTGCTAAAGTTGGCGAAAAACGGGTGCTGGTCGACACGTTGCAACCTTTCTAGTCATCCGATGCAAAATTTGAAAAAAGATTCTTAATTAGTAAGAATGTTGTTATAACCCCTACCTCAGAGTAAACGAAAAAAAAATCGCAAAATGGCGGCTCTCTGAACGAAAAAAGGCGGTTTTCGACTTTTTTTTCATAGTTCTTGATTTTTTTACAATAGTAATAAAAATAATGTTGATATCAAAGTAGTAGAGGCAATAGACAGTTATGCATTGAAGATTGGTAAAAAATTTAAAGTAAATCAGTTGTTGAGAACTTGTCTATAAGTCATAGAATGGTACGTTATATGAAAAATGATTGGCATTTAAAAATTTCCGTTCGAGGATATTATATTCTCAAAGCTCTAAACTTTAAGAATATGCGAAAAAATTGATTCAAAATTCATTCAAAATTCTAGACCAGAATACCGTTCTAAATGTAACTAGAAATTCAATCACCAGTCGAAGGATCTTATAGAATAAATGTATCGAAAAAATTCAATTGTTGAACGCGTGTTAAACAAATTGCTGAATGATACTCCGAAAATTGATTAGGATCCACGTTTTGAATGAATTTACTATAATATGGTTATCTCCGAAAATTCATTGGGCAAACAACTATTTCGAAAGATGTAGCTGTAAGATAAAGTGTTACATATAAAGAACTGGAATATTCACTGCAAAATCCATTTTTAGAAAAAATTATTGAAATACCAATATTTTGGAAAAGTTCCTAGAAAAGTTGGCTAGGAAATAAATTCCCGAAGAAAAGTAACCAGAAAAATTGGCCCCTGGTCAATATCTAAGTAGCTAAACTTAACAAATTTAAATTGGCATACTCTACTTTAGGGACAGAGCTGGAAATAGGCAATAAGTATTAAAAACACTCCTGAAAGTCATCGTTAATCAAATATATATAATTTATCAGAAATATAGTGTGTAGTATATAAATGTATATCTTCTGTTTATGGCAATTTCGCATTAGTAATAATAATAATAATAATAATAATAATAATAATCAATTAGCTATAGGCATCATTAAAGTTTGTTATTAGGCACGATATTCTCCAGGGAGTTTTCGTTCGGGGAAATTTATAGTCTTGTCACTAGAAAATTATAAAAACTTAGCTAATGAAAAATTGCACGCTGCTTTCTAAAATTATTTCGAAACTTGTGCAAATGAACTGTCTGTCTGAAAAGTTTTTTTTCCCTCGCTTTTGCGCCATTTGTAGATTAGAGGTACACACATATCCTTTCGCTAATTTTTTCTACCGTAACTTTTCTACTTGCCAAACATATCTGAGTACTTTGACGTTAAAGAATTTGTCTTTTTATTGTTAATGAACAATAGAAAAATTTAGCTGGAAAGACGAATTACACGAAATAACGAAAAATTCAAAAAATCAGGTCAAAGTTATTAGAAAAAAATGTCTTAAGTAGTAAGTAGGACAGTTCATGAAAGAAAGTAAATACTACTACTAATAATAATAATAATAATAATAATAATAATAATAATAATAATAATAATGTATCTGCTAGGCATCACTGAACTTTGTTATTAGGCACGATATTGTAAACTAAACCTAACTAAATTTTCAATAAATAGCAAGCATTAAAAAATCGCAAAAAAGAAATTAGGAAGAAACTTCTAGAAAGCTTTGCCTCCTTTGGCTTCGTTACAGGATCGAATTTGAAAAGAATCTTTTCGGTATGGAAAAAATTTCGAAATTAGTAAAAAATGCTGGTCAACGCTTTAATTTACGTAATTTTGAAACTATCGTCAATTTTATTGCAAATATGTACTGAGCGCCAGGAATGGTTTAAATTGAAAAAGAATCACTAAAAATTTCAAAATTGTGAAACTTTCGAAAATTTCGAAAAAAAATCGTACAAACGAGAAATTTGTTTTCCGATCTCTTTCAGTTCTTCGTTAAGTTTCTGTTGTGTGAAAGCCATAATAGGGGTGGTATTATTTTTTCATTGTGAGGCAAATTTACAATTTGCATGATTTTTTTAAACAAAAATAATGAAAATACTTGGTGACTGATAAACGAAGCGTGAAATTTTGGGTTTATGAAAATTCGATTGCGAACCCCTGACCGTCCAGCCGATTCGTTCGTTGGCCGGATTAGCTCTAGTTCAAGATTGTAGACTTCACGACGATGAACTAAAATATACGCCTCTTGGATAACTCTAGTGGCGCGGCGTTGTGGCAGATTCAGGCAACACGCGGACGTTAGAGTGCGGTCAGTTGTACGGTTCACGTTATTAATTCAGTTAAAAACGTTAAAAAGTGCGTTGTCAGACATTTTTAGAATATATAAAAGCGCTTATATATCGTGATATATTTCAAATATATCATAATCCACTTTTACAACGGGGATAAACGTTTCGAAAAATAATAAAAATGTGTGATTGAAATTTTCAATAAAGTCGATCAAAACTCATCGATATTTTATTTTTATACACCTGGAGGGTGTATCATCATTTCGTGAACTTGAGGCATAAATATTTTGATATATTCAATTATATATTTGTTCATATATGATAAAAACAACCTCACGAAAAAAGAATAGATGTCGATGTACACAGAAAATATATCTCGAATATATTGAATATATTTTGTTGTAGAAATGAGATATTCTTGCGAAATATACGTCAAATATATGCGAGAAATATATCCACATTGGATATGTGGAATTGATAGCGACTTGAGACAAGTACATTTACCTAACCTCACTGTCTCGAGGAGCAGCCGAGCAGCTGACACTATACAGGCAGGAACTTGCTTACACATGGAAGTATATCTATATAAAAAAATCAATTTCTCAATATTTTCAATACAATATACAGTTTAAAAATTTTTTAAGACATACGTATTGTTTATTATTTTTTTCTCTTTCCATTTATCCCATAATGAACGCTGTAACTGTCAAAATGTGGACGATCTCGAATGTAAACTGTTATTTTCATATGTTTACTGTATGAGAAGAACGACCTCGAGTTGCCGCCGTTGACCGACAGTTGGCGTTGCCGTAGCATCGGCGCGATATCCAAGAGGCGTTATTCTCTATCGACACGAGTATAACATGAGACGCGTGAAAATTCATGTTTAATCGGGTTGAAAAAGTTATGAAACACAATGATAACGTGTAACGACGACGTCGACGCTGAGAGGCGGAGAGAGACAAATAGGCCAGCATCCGGGCAAGAGAATAATCTTAAATCACACATTAATTTCACTGGGTCTTGTTAGTCACGAGCAAGTACTCTCATGACGATTATATTCTTCTTCTCGCAAGCCGTGGGACGTTATTGCGGGGGCCAGAGGATGGAATATATAAAACACTCTTGCTAAAGTCTCCCCACAACAGTACCAACTTATAAATAAAAAAATCGGTTTAATATTTCTATAGATTCATTTGGTTATGAGAATATGCTACATTTGTATTTGTTTATAAGAATCAGCAAAGGATTAATAAGTTAAGAGAAATTTTGCTTTTTTCGATCACAGAATTTTTTTTCAAATTTTTCGTTTAAAATTTAGTCTTTGAATTTTATTCCATTATTAATATTGTCATTAATATACATTAAAGTGGACCGAAAATCCGCTTTTTTCGAAATTCTTTTAGCAATACCGAAAATATCGTTCATTATGCTACAAAAAAAATCTGCGACGAGAACAAATTTGGAGTCGATATCTTAAAGTTCGTCAAAGTTTAAGTGTCGAACAAAATTTTGTCTCGGCTGATTTTTATTGAATTTATTTTACTAAAATTGCAGTTATCTCAGAAACTATCGGTTCTATATGATTTCATGTAAGGATCTTTTTTGTAGAAAATTGAATTTCCAATAAAAAAAAGTTTAGAAAAAAAATTTCAAGACCTTGAACTCTGACGAACTTTGGCGAGCTTAAGTTATTGACCCAAAAATTTTTTACCTCCGCACAGATTTTTTTATAGCATAATGAACAATATTTTCGGTATTGCTAAAATAATTTTAAAAAAAGCGGATTTTCGACCCACTCTAATATACATGGTCCGTTTTAGTTTTGAACGCTTTTTCGTTTTCTTTCTCAATGGAAGAATATGTATTTATCAACCTTAAGCAAATGATTTTTTCAGAACTCTTTAACTCAGCATTTGAGGATGGCGAAACCAAATTTATTTTTTAAGAAGTTAAACCAGCATAGACTTTTCCGAAATTTTTTTAAGTAAAATTAATTTCCCCAAGGAGATTTTAAAGTGAAAAATCTTTGAAATATATTTTGGGCTTTCTATTAAGAAGTTGGGATACTTAAGGGGAATGAGTCGGTTGAGAAATTGCAGCTGCGAAACTGCAAAATATATGTATATACGCTCTCCAAGTATTTTTCAGTTCAAAGAAAAACCTTTAAGGGCCACCATCACCCTGATGCGCAGCATTTTGAGCTTTTTCAGTTTGCGCGTGGTTCAGAAAATATATGATATATGATATGATATGAAATATAAAGAGTACTCTGATCAGAGAAGCAAAATTGACTGAATAACTATGAAACTGCTTTGTGCCTTTGAAATGAAAGCCTTAAAATAAAATGTGCCGCGCTCATCCCCGATGGCAATTCGTTGCGAACAAAATGAGACTAGTTAGACCTCGATCCGTTGACTGGTCTTTTCTGAACCACGCGCAAACTGAAAAAGCTCAAAATGCTGCGCATCAGGGTGATGGTGGCCCTTAAAGGTTTTTCTTTGAACTGAAAAATACTTGGAGAGCGTATATATATATATATATATATATATACATATTTTGCAGTTTCGCAGCTACAATTTCTCAACCGACTGAGTCCCCTTAAGGATATTGAGTCCCTATGCAATCTTTTAATGTTAATTGTTCAATAAATAGCTTCTTAATCGTCGTGAAATTTTTACACGACCTCCTGAATACTTCATGTAAAAACATATTAAATGTTCAGAATTCTGTTATCATTACTTCAACCTCCTTAAGGGTTAAGATGAAAAATGATGAGAAAATTCTGAAAAATTGGTATGTTTTTGTATGAAGTATTTAAGAGGTCGTGTAAAAATTTCACGACGATTGGGAAGCTCGTTATTAAAATATTAACATTTTGTTAAGAACAATTTTTTAAACAAATAAAAAAAAAATTTACCAATAAACTTCGTTTTGTTTCCATTGCTTTCAATACAGTGTGGATATTAAAAAATTGAGAGGTCAAAAAAAAAAAAAATTATCGCCAAGTTATATCAGTTTCCATAAGACTACATTTAATTTAATTTTATTTGTTAATGTTAATTGTTCGATAACGAGCTTCCTAATCGTCGTGAAATTTTTACATGACCTCTTAAATAATTCATCCAAAAACATACCAAATTTTCAGAATTGTCTCATCATTTGCGATTTGGGACTCAACATCCTTAAGAGGAGGCTAAATACCATTTTTATTCAATCCCTACATTATCGACGTATCATCGTCGTCCAGTCTTTCTCCGACAACCGTGGACGAAAATTAATTACATTTTGACAATTAAGAGGGGGATAAATTAATTAACAATTAATTGTCAATTGAGAGGCTAAAATGCGTTACAGCTAATGCCAACGAACTCATTCGAGCCCCTTAAATATTATAGGTTACTCGTGAGAATCCATGGTGCTGCCTTCACTCGCACGTCTGTGAACTACATTTCGCCATTTCGTTTTTCAATAAAACTACAATTTATCGATATTCATCTCTTGATGCGCCATCCAAACTTACGGCGTGTCATTTTGATAAAATAATGTCGAAAACGCCTCGATATTTGTATCGTGGCGTTCTTCATGGAGCCTCACTCTTGGTTTTACCCGAAATGCAGTAAAAGTTTAATAATTTAAGTTTTTCAATTACAGTTTCTTGGTGGTAAGCGAATCTGTAAATTTTTTTTTTGTTTTTCGAAAAAATTTTAGTGAGGCTCCATTCCTGCCATTGTTCCGATGATGTTGTCAAAATTTTATTCAATTCCATCCATTTGTATAAGAGCAAGTTTGGATGGCAATTTCGAGGTGTTAGTGTCGGTATTTAGCCTCCTCTTAAGAGGAGGCTAAATACCGACACTGCGCTTCGAAATCGCCATCCAAACTTGCTCTCATACGAATGAATGGAATTCAATAAAATTTTAACAGCATTATCGGAATTATGGCACAATTGGAGCCTCACTAAAATTTTTTTGAAAAAAAAAAAAAAAAATTATAGATCCGATTACCATCAGGAATCTGTAATTAAAAATCTTGAATTATGAGACTTTTTACTGTATTTCGTCTAAACTAAGAGTGAGGCTCCATGAAGAACGCCAAGACACAAATATCAAGACGTTTTCGACATTATTTTATGGAAAAGACACATCGTAAGTTTGGATGGCGCATAAGGAGATAAATATCGATAAATTGTAGTTTTATCGAAACACGAAATGGCGAAATCTAGTTTACAAACGTGCGAGGGAGGGCAGCACCATGGATTCTGACGAGTAACCTAATATTTTTGGGGCTCCAATGAATTCGTTGGAGTTAGTTGTGACGCGTTTTAGCCCCTTAATTATCAATTAATTGTTAATTAACTTATCCTCCTCTGAATTTTCAAAATTTAATAAATTTTCATTTACGGTTTTGGGAGATAGACTGGACGACAGTGATAAGTCGATAATGTAGGGATTGAACGAAAATGGTATTTAGCCTCCTCTTAAGAGGAGGCTAAATACCGACGATTCTGACGAGTAACCTATAATATTTAGGGGGCTCGAATGAGTTCGTTGGTATTAGCTGTAACGCATTTTAGCCTCTCAATTGACAATTAATTGTTAATTAATTAATCCCCCCCTTAATTGTCAAAATGTAATTAATTTTCATCCACGGTTGTCGGAGATCGTATTTAGCCTCCTCTTAATGCACGAGCAAAGCGAAAATATAATTAAAAAGAGATCATTCGGCATTTAATACCGTTTGGCATAGAAAGATTGAATTTAACTTATTTGTGATCATTTCAACAAATTTCGTCAAAAATTTCTTCATTTGATACGTCAAAGGATGGACTATTGGTGAGGTTTGCACGTATTCAACGAACCTTTATATTTTTGTTCAAAAATCGGCGTTTTGACGCTGACTCGGTCCCCTTAACACAAGTTATTTTCCTTCAGGCGTAGATTATAGGAAATGTGTTCGAGTCAGACAATTCGTTGTTTTTGCAGAGATATTTCGATATACTATAACTATACATGTGTACATAAAAAAAAATAGGAGGGAAGTGAAAGTGGCGAACCGGACAATAAGTGACCGTGGATTCCCCTTCTCCCTTTTTCGCCTCCTCGCGCCAAGTTTCATAAATCCTCCGATTCTTGAAACAGAAAAATCAACGTAAAACTAATTTTTGCGTAATAATACAATTTCGTAATTGACTCGTAAAATCGCAAACCACCGAAGAAAACTTTTCTATCAACAGCTAAACCACCATTTATAATTAAACATTTTATGTACGGTTCGAGGCCACTCCATAAATTATTATTATTATTATTCATCCTCTTTTTCCACTATACTTGCTATTAAATTTACCGTTCGATTACTTATTTTTAAATCCTACGTTTCTATATTTTTGTATTTTTTTTATTATTATGCTCGACGACTTTGAAACATGGGTCATTCCATGTCATATCGACCAAGAGTTGGAATCGACCCCTTTCAATTTCGATGAAATTTGGTCAGAAGTTTTCGTTTTCAATAAAACGAAGTTCTACCAAAGGAAAAAAAATAAAAATATTTTTTCGAAAGTTATGTAAAATTCAAAATTTCACAATTTTTCAAATCTGTCAAGTTCATTTTTTAAATATCTTGAAAACTATTATAGTTACGAAAAATCGTTCTGAATTCATTTTAAAGAGTATACTTGGGGCTACGAAAAAAAAAATATTCTGAAAAAAAAAAATTTGAAAAATGATAAATTTGGAGAATTTTGAATTTTCAAAAATCGTAAAAATCCAAGTTCCATATTTTATTTTTGGTTTAATTTTTTTTATACAATACTTTGTACTGATCTTAAAAGATCCTGAAATTTTTAGAGTGGTGTTTTTTTTGTTTCAAAAATGAAAATTTTTGAATTTTTAAAAATCGTGCCAATCGACAATCAACATTAAATTTTCGGTTGAATTTTTTGTATATAACACCTAGTGCTGAGCTTAAAAGATCCTGTAAAATTCAGGATGGTGTTTTTGTTTCAAAAATATAAATTTTTTAATTTTGGTAAACAAAATTTTTTTTTTCAAATCGTCATTAATTGAATTTTTTACTGCTCAAAATTATAAAATTACATGATTGCTCAACTTTACTTAACTTGGAGGGAGTACACAAAAAATTTTTTTACCAAGTTTCAAAAATTTTTGTTTTTTCAGAAAAAAACACCTCTCTGAAAATTTCAGAATTTTTTAAGATCAGTACAAGGTATTATATCAAGAAAATTGAACCAAAAATAAAAAAAGGAACTTGGATTTTCACGCGTTTTGAAAATTAAAAATTCTCCAAATTCATCGTTTTTCAAATTTTGTGTTCGGAATATTTTTTTGTTCGTAGCCTTAAGTATACTCTCCAGAACGAATTCAGAACGATTTTTCGTAACTATAATAGTTTTCGAGATATTTGAAAAATAAACTTGAAAGAAATTGTGAAATTTTTAATTGTGAATAACTTTCGAATTCTTTTTTTAATTCTTTCCCTTTGGTAGAACTCCGTTTTATTGAAAACGAAAACTTCTGACCAAATTGCATCGAAATTGAGAGGGGTCGATTCCAACTCTCGGTCGATTGGACATGGAATGACCCACATACAATTTATATCTTGAAGACAGTTATTTTTCTTCGTCGATGAATGTCAATTTTTTTCAAGCACTCGTTCACTCTAAGAAATAATTTTAAAAAAAAACAAAAACAAAAACGAAAAACAATATTAATTGCAGATGATTTATTCCTTTCTATCTTCGACGAATTTCGGAAATTTTTCTAGAATACTTTCAATACTTTTTAATAATTACAGTTTTTTCTTGAAAAAAAAATCCAAACAAAAAATTAGTTCTAACGCAATTTTTCTTAAATTTCAACAGAGGGCAAGGTGGAAGTATCCCGGGATGGAAAATATCTCAGTACATTGGCGCCTGGCAAAGTCCTCGGTGAATTGGCGATTCTCTACAATTGCAAAAGAACGGCAACCATAACGGCAGCAACGGACTGTCAATTGTGGGCGATCGATCGACAATGTTTCCAAACGATTATGATGAGAACCGGCTTGTCTCGTCAAGCCGAGTACACCGATTTCCTCAAGAGGTATTTTTTCACCAAAAAACATTTTTATATATCTTAAAAACAAAAAATATTTTTTTTAATAATATGTCAAAAATTCATAATCAAATGATAAAAAGTACAACAATAATGATTCGTCACCAATAATATTAATTTTTTTTCGAATTGAGCGAATTAAAAAAATAGATGTAAACAAAACGATTTTATATCACTCAGTACAATAATGGGCGCTTTTACGTCCTCAAGCGGACGTGAAAACGTCCATATTACACCACGTGATATAAAATATCGTACATCACTCGTCAGAAAATGTTTTTACGTCCTCGTGATGTAATGTACTATTTTGATCGTTCATCAAAGCTTTGGAGAAAAATAGACAAATTCAATAGTAAAAATAGTACTATTTATAGATAAAAATAGTAAAATAATAAAACAGTAGAATAGTAAATTAGTAAAATAGTAAAATAGTAAAATAGTAAAAATAGTACCAGTTATCGATATTTTTGAATTACACTATTCTTTATTTCTATTTTCAGCGTTCCTATATTCAAAAATCTTCCCGAAGAGACGCTCATCAAAATTTCGGATGTCCTGGAAGAGGTAAAAATGACGGAAATTGAAAAAAAAAAAATCTTTCATTTGGTAACATTTTTTTTTCTACTTGGAAGAGTCAAATATTAATATTATGACATGATTCGCAGACCTTCTACAACAACGGGGATTACATAATAAGGCAGGGTGCAAGAGGGGACACATTCTTCATAATAAGTCGGGGTCAGGTTCGCGTTACGATAAAGCAGCCCGATACAACCGACGAAAAGTACATAAGGACGCTTGGAAAGGGTGACTTTTTCGGTGAAAAAGCTCTTCAAGGGTTAGTAATAAAAAACCTACTAAATAATGATTGAAAATTCAATTTCCATATTTTTCTTATTTACGTGTTTTTTAATTTACTAAAAATATATTAAAAAACAATAAAAACTCCATTTTTTTGAAATCATCAAAAATCGCATACAAATTTTCATAAAGTATTTCAACCTGTCAAAAAAATTCGTGATTTTTTTCAGATTTTTATATTACACATTTTAGCCAGAAAAAATACAAAAAATTGTCTTGTTCCATTTCGTAACTAAAGAATTATTCATCGTACGAAAAAAAAAATACAACATGAAATTTAGGATTTTCAATGTACTTTTCACTGAAATTTTTTACGAACTCCTCCAAAAGCTCTGTAGGCCATTTTCGGAGCAAATAATGTTTTGATATTTTTTTCTCAGAATTGACATCTTCGATTTGTCTGTAGTTCAAACAGTTTTTTACTTGATATATTTACAGACTATGAAAAAATTGGCTCAGTGGAGAATCCATTCCTTCCCATGCGTTTTTCATCCCAAATGAATACACAAATTTTCTGTGCATTGACAGGGTTGAGACTATCTATAGATATTTTTTAAAGCCCGCATTTTTGTTAATTTTTTGTACTTTTTCAATTTTCTTAACTTTTTTCCCACATGGAAATAACATATATCGGCAAATATTACGGAAAATATATTTTTGGATATATTAAGTATATTTTGTCCGAAAATGTACGTATTACAAATATGATTTTAGGTATATTTTTGACCTATTTAAAAATATTACAATATAAATATAAAAAATGTATTGAAGATACATACTAAATATATCAAACATATATATTGAGTGCATGTTCTATATATTTTAGATACATTTTTAATTGGTGTTTAAATATACACAATATATATGTAAAAAATATATTTAAGATATATACTAAATGCATCAAACAAATATATTGAGTGTACGTTTTATATATTTTCGATATAATTTTAATATATGTTTACATATACACAATATATGTTTTTACATATATCAAAAAATATATTTTTACGCACAATAATCATATATCTAAAATATATTTAATATATATTTCAAAGAAATATTTTCTGCCGAAAATGTACTTATCACGAATATATTTTTGAGTATATTTCTTATATGAAATATACATATTATATATTTAATATATATCTGATATATATTTTAGATACATCTAAAATGTATTTAGAATATATAATCAACACTTCAAATATATTTTAAATATATTTTTACGTATATCGAAAAATATATTTTCCGGTATCTTATATTTCCGTGTGGGTTCATATTTATTTTTTAAAATATCTTTTTGTACATTTTAATAAAAGTTATCAATGGACCCATGGACACCGATAAAGTCTATTCAAATTAGAGTCAAAGGCTACTCACGTCTCTCGATTGCAAAAAAGAATTAATTTACCCTCTTTGGATACACCGACGTTTCTATGCCCAATGATTACTTTTTTAGTTCGATTTGGGCATGATTTTTGGGAATGAAGCAATGATACTGCTTTGTTCCTGGAATCGTCTTCGCAGTATCAAAACGAGATTATTTTATTATTTTTCCCTGTCTACGATTAATAATGATACAATATCAATATCTACACTAATTCGTTAAATCACTCTATAATGATAGATTTTATCAATATAAATGCATTTTAAATAATGGATTCTCCACTACGCCAATTTTTTTAAAGTCTGTAAATATATCAAGTAAAAAACTGTTAAAACTACAGACGAATCGAAGATGTCAATTCTGAGAAAAAAAATATCAAAACATTATTTGCTCCGGAAATGGCATGTAGAGCTTTCGGAGGAGTTTGTAAAAAATTTCAGTGAAAAGCACGTCAAAAATCTTGAACTTTGTGTTCTACTTTTTTTTCGTGCGATGAATAATTTTCGAGTTGCGAAATGAGACAAACAAATTTTTTGTATTTTTTCCAGCTAAAAAATGTTATTTAAAAATATGAAAAAAATCACAAATTTTCTTGATAGTTGAAACTGCTTTCTAAAAATTTGTATGCGATTTTTGGCGATTTCAAAAAATGGGGTGGCTGACTTGACGTGGAATGCCTCGTATCTTCATTGTTTATGATTCAATTTAATCACCGTTTTTTTTGAATCGACAGCGATGATCTGAGAACGGCAAATATCGTCGCTGACGATCCTGAAGGAGTCAGCTGTCTCGTGATAGATCGGGAAACTTTCAACCAACTTATCTCATCCCTCGATGAGGTTCGAACGAGATACAAGGACGAGCTGGTCGAACGTAGAAGGTAAAACGAAGCAAAAATTATTATCATTATTATTATTATTATTACTATTATTATTATTATTATTATTAATATTATTATTATTATTATTATTATAATATTATATTATAAAATAAATTGGATTATTATAAAAATATCATCCACGAAAAATATAAAATGAATCATCGATGCATTGTTTCACGCATTATCGAAGGATCAGTCGATGAATATACCGAGCGTAAGTCCCAAAATAAGTGTAAAAAATTGTACCTTCGTTTTATGGTAAAAAAAAAACGGTAGCAAATTTTTAATTACCCAAAAAAAATTATTATAAAATAGATAAATATCGTAGATTTTATTTATCACGAATAAAACTTATCACCAACTTTTTTCGAAAAAAAATTGGGTTCTGAAAAACTTACACCCATCGATGAAAACAAGCGATGAAAGTTTATGGGAAAATAAACGTTGGATGATTTTAATGAAACTCGTAGCACGCGACCGGTTGGTACAGATTTTGCTATAGCCGATTCTCCGCGTGGGCATAATGATTTAGTAGCTATATGCATATGTATGGGGTATTCCGTGCCAACTCAACACACAATTGATCCTTGATTCTCGCGGATTTCTCGTTTATAGGTTTTTTTACGATTTTACCGAGACTAATTCATCATTTTTTAAATAATTTTTGAGTTCCTTATGAAATTTTAAAGAGACAAAATACTTTTGGGATCATTCTGGTGTTTGAGAGCGTTTGGCATAGAAAGTTTAAATTTAACTTATTCGTGATAATTTTAACAAATTATTTGGCTCAATACCGGCGTAAAATCCGAAAACTTGAACTTTCATATTAAGGGAGGTAAACATTTTTTTTAAAGTTCATCATATTTTTTTCAAGCATGAGTGCGAAAATATCTCATTTGTTTTTTAATGCACAACTTATTTCTACACTTGTCCCAAAAATCACTTAGAAAAATTTAGAAGTCAAAAATATTAGTGATAAGTTTCAAATTTAACCAAAATTATCAGCATTGGATTATCAAGGGTGTTTTTTCAGTAGATAAAAAGAAGTCAACAAAAATTGTTGTTCTTGAAAAATTTGGGTTAAAATAATTTACCGTAAAAAATATTAACCACATTAATGTTATTCAAATATTAATCAAGCTCGACGAAAAATCTTTTCGAAAAGTTTTTGAAAACCACAAAATTGTATCAACACAAATAAGCATGAAATCGTAGATAATAGGAAAGCCTATATTTGACTTATTGTTAAGGATTTTTAAACCAAATTACGAGTTTTTCATGATGTTAGCAATTTTTGAATTTTCGAGTTTTTGGTTGATGGAAAAAAAAATGGAAAAAATTTATTGAAAATGGAAAGGGCGTCTCAGCCTCAGTAAAATCGTAGAAAAATGACGAACCGAATCCGAGAGGGGGAGGGTAAAGGTTTGATCAATTGCCTTTGAATTCCCCATATATATATATATATATATATATATATATATATATATATATATATATATATATATGTGATGTATACGAGGAAGAGCTCGATGGTTTAGCGAGTTTGCAACTTTCAGTTATATACAAGTATACCTGGCAATTAGTTTACCTACATTTTATTCCAACGCTCGGACTTTCTACTTTCCCCAACAGTCGTCTCGGAGAATCGATTTTTTTTTTCATGAAATTACACCATCGCGATATTGATGATGAAAATAAAAACAAGGCGAAAAAAAAATCATTTCTTGAAAACAGTAATTTTGTCGATAAAATTATTAAAAACGAGAAATACTCAAGATCTTTAATTGAACATCGTTTTCGAACGCGAAGATTAATCAATTGATTCTGAATTTACATTGAGAAAGCTTATCATCAATTTCTAATTATAGTAATATTAATCATGGTGAGCTGATTGGAGGGATTTTTTTCATATTTATCCTTGCACAAGTGTTCGACGTAACATGTCATTTCATAAAGCTTTTTTTTTCATCTGTAACTATAAATTCTATTTTTTTTATTTTTTGGATCAATGATGATTAATTTTTGTGAATCTCAAATAGATTAAAACGCACAATTTTTTTTGTGTTAAATAAAGAAAAAATTTCCCCAAATTACAATCGAGATTCGAGTGAAAAATCGTGCAAACTCGAAAGTTGGTCATAACTTTTGTTTTGCCTATCTTTCGCCTATTTTCATTATGAGCAAATTTATTCTCAACTTTGGCTCCCTTATCTGTGGCCGAGTTTCTAACTTTCACGGTTTTTCCATTTTTTTTTTCGATAATTTCAAAAGTTTACAAAATTTGATAACTTCTCAAACAATTGTTTTCAAATTCAACATCACCTATATCTGTAGCTTAAGATACTCTCATCAATAGTTCAAGTTTTATAACTGTGGAATTCGAAAATTCCCAGCACTTTTGTGGAAATTTCGAAATTGAATCATTTTTCAATTCCGTAAGGAATTTTATAAAAATTTAATATCGTTCGTTTCACCGTTTTTTTTTACTCAGTGCATTCTTGCAAGAAAATGTCAATAGTGAAAAAAAGTAAAAAAACTTAGATGGATATCACGAGTATTTTTTACAAATTTCATATTCTTTTTCAAACTGATTACTCAAGCAATTTTTTCAAACTTAATCTCATCCATTCTTGTTGACTATTGCACTTAAGTTGAAGCGATAGAAAGATTTTGTCATACACAAATATAGGAGAGGGTGGGGCAAGACGGCCCCCTCAAGCCTTAATACTTTTTATGGCTGTCAACCATCAAATCAGTGTACTTTTGTTCTATCTTGAACGAATTCACCGATATTTTGCCGCAAATAATAAGATTTTTTTTTTAATCTTAAAATTTTTTTTTCAACCTTAAATTTTTTTTCTTCTTGACCGTCCATTTTACCTTTGATGTGGTTCAAAATGGATGGTTACATCATATTCATCATAATTTGAAGAAAAACAAAAATTTCCTGACCTAATTTTTTTAGGGCGGTTCATTATGGCCCAGGTATGACGGATCGGCCTAAAAATGAGTCGATACATCAAATTTATGATAATTTGACGAGAAACCAAAATTTTTTTTTGCAAATATTCGGAAGTGTAACTCCTGTCAGAATCGAGCTGACTTTTTCGTATGGTTTCGTACAGTTAAAAAACATTGCATTGAATATTATTATGGCGGCGCATAATGTTATCACCCGACTTAAATTTTTTTTTTAATCAAATTTTTTTAAAAATAAATTTAGCTACTAGAATAGATATCCTCGTTGCAGAGTTTGTGTTGTTTTTTGAGTTTGATAAAAAAATCAAGTTTTCATGATTAAAATTTTTTTTCATCAAACCCTAAAAAACAACAGGAACTGTGCAACGGGGATATCTGCTCTAGTAGCTAATTTCCTTCATTTTATTTTATTTTTAAAAAAATTGAAAAATTGGGTAAAAACATTTTGCGCCGCCATTATAATATTAAATATCATGTTTTTCAACTGTAAGAAACCACATGAAAAAAGCAGCCCTATTTTGACAGGAATCAGAGTTATAAATAATGCATTATTTTGATAATGCATTACTATGTACTTATTACTTACATTACACTGCATAATGTGAAATGGACAAGTGTACCATTACAAAATACAAAAGTAATGTGTAATGGGTGCGTGTTCCATTACAAATACAAAAAGTAATGTGTAATGTATGCGTGTTCCATTACAATTAAAAAAAAGTAATGTGTAATGGATGCATGTCCCATTACAAATAAAAAAAGTAATGTGTGATAGATGCATGTGCCATTACAAATAAAAAAAGTAATGTGTAATGGGTGCGTGTTCCATTAAAAATATAAAAAGTAATGTGTAATGGATGCATGTGCCATTACAAATAAAAAAAGTAATTTGCAGTGGAGAATATTCCATTACAAATAGAAAAATTTCCGTGCTCGTATTAGAAACTTGCACATTGCTGTCTAATTATTTTATTTTGCTCAGTAAAAGTTCATATTTTGTTTTAAATTTATGGATCATTTGTGATAATTGTGGATGAACTTTTAGTGAGCGGAATCAAATAATGAGACAGCAATGTGCAAGTTTCTAATACGAACATGACAATTTTTCTATTTGTAATGGAATATTCCCCACTGCAAATTACTTTTTTTTTAAATTGTAATTTGTAATGGAACGTGCATACATTACACATTACTTTTTTATTTCTAATGGAACACGCATTCATTACACATTACTTTTTTTTATTTGTAATGGCACATGCACTACAATACACATTACTTTTCTTTTTTGTAATGGGACATGCATCCACTACACATTACTTTTTTATATTTGTAATGGAAAACTTGTCTAATACACATTGTTTAAAGTAATGGGTAATGCATTACTTTTACATTACTATTTTCACAACTCTATCAGGAATTACACTTCCGAATATTTACCATTTATTTTTTTTACCGATTTTTTTAGGGGGGCTCTTCCCTACTTACGTCAAGATATTTTTTCTTATTATGATTCGTTGACTTTTTAGCACATTTAATCATACTGGTTTGAAAAACTAGACATTTTTTTGTTGTAAAAACAAAGCTTCCTTTATGAAAGAGCAAAAAAGAATTTTTATTGCACTCCGTGCGCAAAGTGCCACTTTGCACACGCTGGGCGTGCTCAAACTGGCACTTTGCGCACTCGTACAATAAAATTTCGTACGATACTATTTTCTAATGTGGTATTTACGATTATTCAGACTCAACGAGGAATTCCGAGATCTCAGACTGCAGGATCTTCGACCTTTGGCGACTCTTGGCGTTGGTGGTTTTGGACGTGTCGAGCTCGTCCAAATAGCCGGAGATGGTAGCCGTTCGTTCGCCCTTAAGCAGATGAAAAAGGCTCAGATCGTCGAGACCAGACAGCAGCAACACATAATGTCGGAAAAGCGTATAATGGGCGAGGCCGATTGTGATTTCGTAGTTAAATTATTCAAGACCTTCAAGGATCGCAAATATCTCTATATGCTCATGGAGGCTTGTCTCGGTGGTGAATTGTGGACGGTATTGCGCGATAAGGGACACTTCGATGACGGTACAACGAGATTTTATACGGCATGCGTCGTCGAGGCTTTCGATTATCTTCATTCGAGAAATATCATATACAGAGATCTTAAACCGGAAAATCTCTTGCTCGACGGCCAAGGGTAAGAAAACAATTAATTTGTCACTATTTTCAACCATGAATTTTCACAGAAAAATATATTTTTACAAATTTTCGATTAGGTTCCATTGAACCTCAAAATTGTCGATTCATATTAACCAGAGAATTTAACAAGAAAAATTGATTCGAATCAAAATCGCCAGTTTTGGATTGATACAAAAAAATCTCCTTTGAAGTAATTGTAAAAAAAGGATCTCATCATTCATGCATTTTTCATTGCAAATATTTAATACGGAGATTCATTTATATTGATTGCTTCCTTAGTTTTATATTAGTTGATAACAAATTTATTTAAAAAAACTCGATTGATAAAAGAAACTTGATTTGAAAAGGTGAAGAAAAAGGATCTCATGATCCACGATTTTTCTGTGCAAATATTTATCACTGAGATTTCATTCATATTTATTTCTTCCTCAATTTTATATTAGTTGACAAAAAATTTATTAAGAAGAACTCGATTGATAAAAAAAACTTGATTTGATAACTTTAAAAAAAAAGGATCCCATGATCCACGATTTTTCATTGCAAATATTTGACACCGATATCGATTTATATTTATTTTCCTACTTAATTTTATATTAGTTGATAGTGAATTAATTTAGAAAAACTCGTCAGATAGAAAAAAACCTTTATTTGAAAAGTTGAAAAAAAGGATCTCATGATCCATGATTTTTCATAGCAAATATTTGACACTGATATTAATTTATATTTATCTTCCTCCTTAATTTGTTCTCACCAATTGAATCGCAGGTACGTGAAACTCGTGGACTTTGGTTTCGCCAAGCGTCTCGATCACGGAAGGAAAACATGGACCTTCTGCGGTACACCGGAATACGTAGCACCGGAAGTCATTCTCAATCGTGGTCATGATATAAGCGCTGATTATTGGTCACTCGGTGTACTGATGTTTGAACTCTTGACCGGAACACCCCCGTTCACCGGTGCTGATCCAATGAAAACATACAACATTATTCTCAAGGGTATCGATGCTATCGAATTCCCACGTTCGATAACGCGAAATGCGACCGCTTTGATCAAGAAACTCTGCAGGTATTGGAATTGTCAAGATTTGTTACATCGTCAGCATTGTTATGAAATTTTATAGGATTCCATGAAATTCTGTGAAGTTTGATTAAATTCTTTGAAGTTTTATGAAACTTTAAAGTTTCAGGAAATTCTGTAAAGTTTCATGAAATCCTGTAAATTTTTATAAAATGCTGTGAATTTTTATGAATTTCGGTGAAGTTTCATAAAATTCTGTGAAGTTTTATGAAATTCTGTAATTTTCCATGAAATTCTGTGAAGTTTTATGAAATTCTGTAAATATTCACGAAATTCTGTAAAGTTTTATAAAATTCTGTGAAGTTTCATGAAATTCTGTAAAGTTTCATAAAATTGTGTGAAGTTTCGCGAAATTCTGTGAAGTGACATGGATTTCTATGAAGTTTCATAAAATTCTGTGAAGTGACATGGGTTTCTCTGAAGTTTCATAAAATGTTATGAAGTTTTATGAAATTCTGTAAAGGTTTATAAAATTCTGTAAAGTTTTATAAAAATCTGTGAAGTTTCATGAAATTTTATGAAGTGACAAGATTTCTGTGAAGTTTCATGAAATTATGTGAAGTTTTATGAAATTCTGTAAAGTTTCATGAAATGATGTGAAGTTTCATGGAATTCTGTAAAGTTTCATGAAATTATGTGAAGCTTTATGGAATTCTGTAAAGTTTCATGAAATTCTGTTAAGTTTCATGAAATTCTGGAGTTCTACTAAATGCTGTGAAGTTTCATGAAATTCTGTAAAGTTTCATGTGGTTCGGTGAAGTCTCATGAAATTCTGTGAAGTTTTCTGAAATTCTGTACAGTTTTATAAAAAGCTGTAAGATTTTATAAAGGGCTGTGAATTTTTATGAAATTCGGTGAAGTTTCATGAAATTCTGTAAAGTTTTATAAAATGCTGTAAAGTTTTATAAAGGGCTGGGAATTTTTATGAAATTCGGTGAAGTTTCATGAAATTCTGTGAAGTTTTATAAAATTCTGTAAAGTTTCATGAAATGCTGTAAAGTTTTATAAAATTCTATGAAGTTTCATGAAATTTTGTAAAGTTTCATAAAATTATGTGAAGTTTCATGAAATTCTGTGAAGTTTCATGAAATTCTGTGAAGATCCATAAAATTTTGTGAAGTTTCATGGAATTTTGTGAAGTTTCGTGAAATTTTGTGAAGCTTCGCGAAATGTTGTGAAGTTTTATGAAATTCTGTGAAGTTTTATAAAATTCTTTGAAGTACAATGAAATTCTATGAAGTTTAATGAATTTTTTCAAGTTTCAAGAAATTCTGTTAAGTTTCATGGAATTTAGTGAAGTATCATGAAATCTGCAAAGTTTCATGAAATCCTGTGAAGTTTTATAAAATTTCTTAAAGTTTCATGAATTTTTATGAATTTTTGTCGAACAGACGAGTAGAAAAATGAATGAAGTTGAAAAATTTATTAACGTGCTTATTCGATTAAATCGGTGGAATCGTTGAGATATTTTTTACAGATTGATTCACAAATTTTTCTTGTTAAATTTTGCAGAGACAATCCGGCCGAACGACTAGGATATCAGAAAGGTGGCATCAGCGAAATACAAAAACACAAGTGAGTCTAACAAACATATTTTTAATGGGATATAGTTTTTCAATAAAATTTTGCGTTTTTTTTGTTTTAATAAATAAAAAAACACGATTAATTTTGGCCTCTCCGCAATTTTTTCTTTCAGATGGTTCGATGGTTTCAATTGGGAAGGTCTTCGCTCGAGAACCCTCGAACCGCCGATAATGCCACGAGTTCAGGGCGCCACTGACACGGCAAACTTTGACGAATATCCGCCGGATTCGGATTCACCACCGCCCGACGATGTATCCGGTTGGGACAACGATTTTTAGAATTCCCGAAAATCAACAGCGAGGAAAAAAAAATAATTTTATTTTGTACAATCGACCAAACATTGCGGAAAATATGTTGTCGCGTCTATTTTCATCGTGGGATCAGTTTGAGACTGAATAATTGGGACGTGAAAAGAAATGGGAAAAGAACATTGTCGAGAGAATGCGATCCTCGTGCGGGACATCGGGGAAAATTCGCTGATCATCGATTGATCGTGAAAAATTTGCTCTCATGACGGAAAAAATTTGAAGATTTTCATTTGGCAACCGGAATAATTAATTGTCGTTCGATTGAGAGAAATAGAATATCTTGGGTTGAAAAAAAAAAACGAAACTTTTGAAAAATTCCGGACTGTGATGGAACGAGTCGTTTTTGTTCAATTAAAAATCTTGAGAAAAGAGATTCTTCATTGTCGAGTGTTATATAGCGCGGTATTATTGTTATAGTATATATTTTTTAATCGACGAAGAAGAAAGAGAAGGAAAAAAGTATCCAGGGAAAATGTCTTCCTGAAAGAAATGGAATAGCTGGAGAAAAAAAAAGTGTGCCAGTGCGCCAAGTGCCATTATTTATCATAATTTTTATCAACTTTAATTTCCGAGACAAGGAGCCTTCAGCTTTTATCGCCAAAACGACAATAAAATGTAATTAAGAAGAAACGTTTTTAAAATTACTTTTTAGAGATGAAAAAGATTAGTGATTAGATATTTCGTAAAAAAAAATGACGTATTTGTCTTGCCATTGGCGGTCTCGCCGAATAAAAACGTAGAACTATCGGAAAACATAAAGATAGAAATGATGATGTAAAAAAAAACGGCGTGCCTCAATCAATTTGTTGTTTTATTCGTTTATGAAAAAGTTTATCGCGAATTAATTAAATATGTATAATTTTATATATATATATATATATATATATATATATATATATATATATATATATATATATATATATATATATGGGTCATTCCACCAATTCTTGACTAAAGTTGTGCCGGGGGGTCTGAATTCTGGGTAACAAAAATTTTTATTGAAAAGTACATAACAAAGAGAGCTTCCATGATTTTTTTCAATTTTTTTTCGTCCAACCCTTTTGAAGATACAGTAGATCGAAAATTGCAAGATTTGCAATTATTGACTTTAGATATTAAAAATATGAATCCCTTGTAAAATTTCTAAAAATATATTAAATATTGGTTTTTGTGTAAAAAAAGCTCAGCTTTCTGAAAAAAATATTTTCAATTTCCTCCAGTATCAGGAAAACCCCGAAAAATGAGGTCAAAAAGTACAATACGCTTTTTCGACCAATGTATCATTTTTGATATTTTTTAAAATATTTTTTTCGAAAAGCTGAGACTTTTTTACATGGGGAAGGTATGTTTTGATTTTGGGAATATTCAAAAATAAACCATAGCAAAATAAAGTTGAAACTTTTGTGATGAATTGCCGATAAGTATTGTGCTGCCGTCACGGTCGATACACGAACTATCGAATCAAGTTTGAAAATTTCTGTACATAGCATTATATTCAGCGATTATGTAGTGAATATATATGTTCAAAGTGGGAAGTGGGTAAGAAATTAAAATTATTATACAAAAGCGATATGACAAGGATAAAATCTTTATTATTTGTACTCTTCTTGTCACTGTTGACAGAGAAACATTTCTTACAATAGCAGAACCATGATTCTCGGCATCAGGGATAATACAATGCATAGATTGCGTCTTTTTTTACAGCCACAGCATTAGCAAATCTGGACTTTAGCTGTGCTGCGCGTACTTCGTATTTCTCATTTGAAATGAAAGTGAAATCAATATTTTTAAATGACTCACGTGCCCAGTCATACAATGCCAAGGCTGATAGAAGTTCTGCTATTGTAAGAAATGTTTCTCTGTCAACAGTGACAAGAAGAGTACAAATAATAAAGATTTGATCCTTGTCATATCGCTTTTGTACAATAATTTTAATTTCTTACCCACTTCACACTTTGAACATATATATTCACTACATAATCGCTGAATACAATGGTAAGTACAGAAATTTTCAAACTTGATTCGATAGTTCGTGTATCGACCGTGACGGCAGCACAATACTTATCGGCAATTCATCACAAAAGTTTCAACTTTATTTTGCTATGGTTTATTTTTAAATATTCCCAAAATCAAAACATACCTTTCCCATGTAAAAAAGTCTCAGCTTTTCGAAAAAAATATTTAAAAAAATATCAAAAATGATACATTGGTCGAAAAAGCGTATTTTACTTTTTGACCTCATTTTTTGGGGTTTTCCTGATACTGGAGAAAATTGAAAATATTTTTTTCAGAAAGCTGAGCTTTTTCTACACAAAAACCAATATTTAATATATTTTTAGAAATTTTACAAGGGATTGATATTTTTAATATCTAAAGTCAATAATTGCAAATCTTGCAATTTTCGATCTACTGTATCTTTGAAAGGGTTGGACGAAAAAAATTGAAAAAAATCATGAAAGCTCTCTTTGTAATGTACTTTTCAATAAAAATTTTAGTTATCCAGAATTCAGACCCCCCGGCACAACTTTAGTCAATAATTGGTGGAATGACCCATATATATATGTATGTAGAACGAAGACAAAACGTGTAAATAAATAAATATCTATATATATATATAATAAATACAGTGTACAAACGTTTATCGATCGTACCATGTATATCTTTAATAGACAATAAAGTTCTATAAATATTAAATATTTGTCAAAAATTTCCAAATTTGATTTTCAATTTGTATACTTGTAATTTGGTTACTCAAAACCATGATATAACGATTAAATTAACGTGACACGTTTGAAAAATCGAGTTCCCGAAGCAGTCCGCTTTATTCTTGGTATCGTGATAACAATTTTAATTTTTAATTTAATTATCATTTATTTTTTTAGTTTTGAGGAGTTACGTCTAGTTGACAATCGAAAAAATTGAAATTTTTGGAAATTCTAAGTGAAAAAACCCGCAAAGGTTTTTAATAAATCTTTTTATACTTCAAAAATCATTATTTCGAGCATCTTTTATATTAAAAAAAAAATAACGAATATTGACAAATGCGAAAATATCGTGACCCGTAGTAAAAAACTCCATTGAATCGCCAATGGCAACCAATGGTCCTCATACGACTCCATTGGACAATGAATGGGGACCCATTGAGATTTCCGCATTTGTCAATGGCGTACAGGGCTGACCATTGATCAGTGAATGGGTATCCATTGAACATCAAATGCGGTTGAATCGAATGATCATCATTACTCAATGATGCTCATTGGAAAGCCAATGCGGATGAATCGAATGATCATCATTACTCAATGATGCTCATTGGAAAGCCAATGCGGATGTATCGAGCGATCAGCATTGCCCAATGGTGTCCATGGGAAGGTAAATGCTGATGAACGAAATGATCCGCTTTACCCAATGATGTCCATTGGAAAGTCAATGCGGATGAACTGAAAGATCAGCATTTCCCACAGATGTTCATTGGAACCCAAATGCGGCTAACGATGAAATGATCAGCATTTACCAAGGATACCCATTGAATAATAAGTAACTACGAATTATACAATGATCAACATTTATCAATAATGTCACTTCATTGACGACTGATCGAATGATGAGCAGCATTCGTTAACGATGTTGCAATCCATATTCGAGGTTCAATGCAGAACAATTGAACCCATCGATCGATGAGAATTTTTCCGAATGCGATATTTCTCAAACGGCGGTGAATTAATAAAATTAAGTAAGAGTAGATGTCGCTGATTCTCATATATGAACCAAATATTTTCTTCAATTGTAATAAATGCTGATGATTATATCGATGGTCAATCAGTTTAAAATATAATATAATAGTTTAAAATAAAATATAATATAATATATTTAAAAAAAATATATTATATACTGCTCATCAAGTGCGCGTACGTTTGGGATAAATGATTTTTAAAACCATTTATTTTTACCATATACACATAATTTTATCAGTCCCTCTCAACTCGATTTGTGAGAGGAGAAACGTATATACTTTCATTATCAATCGTCATCTGAATACACTTACAATCTATTTTCTCAATTCTGAGCTTCAATAATTTCTATTAAATGTAATATATATATATATATATAGATATATATATATATATATATATATATATACATATATATATACATGATTGCTATATGATTGCTATATATGATATATGATATAATTATTGGTCGTTATGCTAATATTGGCTTACTTGATTATTTAATGCGTAATTCCATGTATATATAGCAATCATATGAAAGAATCTCCATTGATGATCCCATTTATTCCCCATTGCCCACAAAAACCAATAGAGGTGAATATGGCGAATTCACTAGGGAGATTGTCTCCATTGAATCCCCATGGGATAATCCCCATTCCGTTTCAAATGGGGAATTTAATGGCGAAAATGTCCTTAGAAAATTCGGCATTCATATCCATTGGTTTTGTGGGCAATGGGGAATGAGTGGCGAACAGCAATGGAGATTCTTTCGTATAGTAAAAACTCCATTCATCGCCCTTGAAAAATCCCCATTCATTCCCCATTGCCAAAATAACCAATGGGGATGAATGCCGAATTGCCTAAGGGGATTGTCTCCATTGAATCCCCATTAGATAATCCCCATTCCGTTTCAAATGGGGAATTCAATGGCGAAAATCCCCTTAGGCAATTCGGCATTCATCTCCATTGGTTATTTTGGCAATGGGGAATGAATGGGGATTTTTCAATGGCGACGAACGGAGTTTTTTACTACGGGGATAACCGATTTTCAAACGATTTTTTCGAAAAGCACGATTTTGAAGTTCAAAATCAACTTTGCACTTGGACAGAATAGCGAAGGTGTAACCTTTTTTTTAATGCATTTAAAAAAAACTAATAACAATGGATTACTTTAGTACTACTTTTTTAAAATGTAGGATTAAAATGTTTTTGTCATTTTTGAAAAGTGGGTAGTCCGTAATTTCATTCGGAAAAAATGGTGAATGAAAATGAGCCCTGTTACCTGTTTTTTCAAAAAATGGAAATAAGCACTTCTGACCATAAAGAAAATTAAAAACCGGGCTAAGTGTCTTTATACGATTAAAAAAAATAAAGAATGGAAGTAAGCAGGCGTTCACACACTTTTTCGAATCAAAAATAAAAGACAAAAATAGGGAATAGAGATTAGCTCCATTATCTTTTACAAAAGTAATTGAAAATGAAGAGGAACCCAATTAATCATTTTTAGGAAAAGATTAAAAATGCGGACGAGTTCATTACCCATTTTTCAAGAAATCATAAATCGAGGAACTCAATTATACACGAAAAAAATTCAAAATTACTCCAGTTCGATCACTCATTTTTTTATTACATTTTAATTCGTAAATCCATTTCTAAAAAGATGTCTTTCTAACAACTTTAGATATAAACACCATTGTGTAACCTTTGTAACTTTCATTTTTATCGTACAATTTTGATGACAATATCAGATTTCTATCAAAATATCTTTTTTCATTTCAAAAATTTCCAAAATAGTTTTCCGTCTATGCTTACCTCAAAAGCTTGTTGAAAGTTGGCATAGATGGCGTTTCCCTCGGTCGATAAGATATCGGCAGATTCCGGTCTCACTCGGAGTTCGGGGAATCCCATTATTTTCCACCGTCGGTCTCGGCTTCGGTGAATTCACGTTTGCTTTTGCGATCCCGTATACAGATGGCAAAACAATGCTAATCATTCATGAGAAATGTGAAAAATGTACAAAGTTTTGTAGAGACGAAATTTAATGGAAACAAAGAAAAAATCGTAAAAATTATAAATTCATTTCAACTTCTCGCATAATAAACCCATAATTAAGCTACCCAGAAGTCGTTTTATGGTGGACTTTTTATAGAGAAACCTTGACGAATAACGGAAATGTATCAGAAAGTAATGTGCAAATTTCAAATTTGCAAGATTTTTTCATCAAACGTTAAAAATTCCATAACTTTATAAACTCCGAACCGCTCTAGTGACTTTTTTGGAAATCGCAAATTTTTTTTAGAAGTTCTTTTCTCATCTCAATACTAATCTTTCTTATCACTCAGTGCATTTATGCAAGAAAATCGAGTAGCCCCAATCTTCCGAAAGTTAGAGCGATCAAAAGTATTTTTTGGGAATGTTAAAATTTTTGTAAAACTGAGCTCCTGAAACGATTATTTCCAAATTCAAGCCTGACTGTCCTTGCCATGGACGGCATCGGCAAAAAAAATCTACTCGATAACTGCAAAATAACAAAAGTTAAAAAAGCCATAGAAATATTCAAAAAATTTGAAAATCCCGCCAAATCGACAATTATACTACAAGTGCGAAAAAATGTGTACTGAATGAAGGGAGATGAGTTAATGGTACTTATTTATAACAACAACAACAACAACAACAACAACAACAACAATAATAATAATAATAATAATAATAATAATAATAATAACAACAACAACAACAACAACAATAATAATAATAATAATAATAATAATAATAATAATAATAATAATAATAATAATAATAATAATAATAATAATAATAATAATAATAATAATAATAATAATAATAATAATAATCTTTCTCTTAAATCATTTTTAAAGTAGGTCCATTCTAATTTTTCTTGCCAATTTGGGACATTATTAAAAATTGGCAAAATAGATTAAAAGAAAATATTCGCCCGTGAACAAAGCTTACTTTACGAAAAAGCTGAACATTCATAAAATGCGAAAGAATGAATTTTTTTGAAAATTATACTTTACACGTAGGAATGAAGAATCTAGTTGCTCACCTAACTTTAATCTCATTGGTGGTCAATGTCGTTCTAAGCTCAATGATACAAAGTTTGCAAAATTTTAATCAATCAGAAATTCTACATTAATAAAACATTCAAAAACTCAACCAATTCGATAATCTTCACCAAATTAAATGAAAAATTTTCTTATCGAATGGTTTTACTTTGTGCACAGTTTTGTTATGTTGACCGGAACAGCGATGGTCATAAATTCATGAAAAAATATTTCAAAAAATCAAAATTAAAAAAAAAAATAATAATCAAGAATTTGAAAAATCAAAAATTTTTCAAAAATGTTAAAAAAAATATTTGTATTGTTTCGTACAAGCATTCCGTATTTTTTTTACATAGAAATAATTTCTCCATGAAAAAGCATCGTCCCTGAACATGCTTTGACCGGAATTTCGTGAATTTTTTGTCTCCCGAGAATGTATTTTTCTTTCTATTGGCAATGAATCGGTGGTGGTCTCTTTCACCGGTCATTCGGCCTCGGACACGTCTGAGTATGCGAAATTTTGATTGATCTTTATCATTCGATTGTGTCTGGCTGTCGTCGCGACTGTTCATTGTCAACCGGCGAATATTTCTTTCCAAGAAGCCAACAACTATATACACGTATAAACGTCTCTTTTATTTGGACCTGACCATGAATTTCGTCTCACCGTTCGATATTTGAATCTTTTCTCTCCACTTTTCTTCGCAACTTTCACTGACAACAATTTGTTTGCTACATTGCACAAAATTTCTGTTTCAAACTTTATAAAGAATGTGAAGTTTTTATGCATATGGGGCAGTCTACACCAACTCAGAGGTGTTTGACCCTGATCTCCTTCGATTTGTTCCATTATTTTTTATGTTATTCAGCCTATCAAAAAACATAATCCAAATTTTTTTCAATTTTTTTGGACCAGCCGGCATCTAAAAAAAAATTGACCAAACCTGATTTTTGACGAAAAAAACGCCCATTTTTTAAATTTCAAAAAAATTCACAACAATTCTGTGTCACAAAACGAACATTTCGGGTCATAGTGGAACTATTTTTTTTCTGGGCTTACGGAGGAAAAAAAAATCGACATTTTTGTATTCTTGAAATTTTTACGTGAGGCATAACTTTTTCTTCACTTTGGGAGGTTATAAATATGGAATAACCTCTAAAATATACTAATAAAAGTAAGTCATTGATATAAATAATGGAAATAACACATCCAAATTTACCTAATTATTCGGCTAAATACACAATAATATTTCACCAAGTAAAATAACCTTGGAGATAGAATATCTCGATTTTTCGGATCAACTGCAGTATGCGCTGGTAAAGGCCTCCAACTTGCAGTGTTAGAGGCAAGCTTGGTGAAATTGCAACATTTACACCATCTATTGTTAGAAGGAAAAAGCAGTGATTCAGGTTCCGCATTTGATGGGAAAATTAAATGTGTAAAATCACACCTTGACGTGAAATGATATTAAATTATAATAAATAATAATAAGAATCATAAATAATAGAAAATAATAGATAAGAATAATAATAACCAATTAAGAATTATAAGGCTCAAATCACAAATCCAAATCAAATCTACATGATTCCGTTGGTCTAAAGAAGGGCGCTTCATTTTGCAAAATTGGAAGAGGTTTGTTATAGTATCGTACGAAATTTTATTGTACGAGTGCGCAAAGTGCCAGTTTGAGCACACGCAGCGTGCGCAAAGTGGCACTTTGCACACGGAGTGCAATAAAGAATATTTTCAGTCCTCAAAAGGGTCACAGTGCATTTCAAGTCAGAGGCTTATACTGCAGTTTTAGTCACAAAGGTTTTGCCGTGTCAAAGTTTCGCACTGCAAGAAATGCCCAGATAGGAAATCAAAAGGCTGACGATGGCAACAAGCTTGTGCGAGCCTTGTTTCACTGAGCCTGAGTGAGACAGACCTGGGCCAGATTTTATTGCACCGTTGAGAGCAGCCTGGAACCAAGACTGGCTGCTTAGCCTAAACTCAGGGTTATTTCAGGCTTTATTCAGCCAGTGCATTTTAAGGCTAAAAAATCAAGGCTGGATGCAGGCTTGTTTCGGGTTGTGATAAAATAAAATAATTAGCCTTAAAATTCACCGGCTGAATAAGGCTTGAAATAACCCTGAGTTTAGGCTAAGCAGCCAGTCTTCGTTCCAGGCCGCTCTAAACAATGCAATGAAACCTGGCCCAGGTCTGTCTCACTCAGGCTCGGTGAAACAAGGCTCGCACAAGCTTGTTTCCATCGTCAGCCTTTTAGCTGAGTTTAAAATAATATTTTTTCTGTATTTTTATGAAAAAAAAATTTAGCAATAAATGCGAGAATATTTTGGAATTGTGTATCTGAATAATATTTGAATAGTATCTTTCAATGAATAAGATAATCAAAATAAAATTTAGTACATATATTCAATATGATATACATACACATGCATATACATAAATTAAAAATATGTTATAAATAATACAAATACATAAATGGTAATAATAACAATATATATTAATTAATAATATTCATTATTATTTAATATTATTATTATAACAAATATATTAATAATATTTATTATTATTATTATTGTTATTATTATTATTATTATTGTTATTATTATTCATCTGATTCAATATTTGATTTTTTTAAATTATGTTAAAAGACAAGTTGAACCAAAAAATGGCCTTCGGGTAATGAAAATAAATTCTTAATACTATTTTGGTACGTATTTATTTCTCGGCCTGGGTTCTATAAATGTGATATTTACATCAGTATATCAAAAGTAGTCGGTGGTGTAGTGGATAGCGTCCCAGTCTTAGGTCGTTAGTTAGGCTCGATAGGTAGGTAGGTTTCAAATCCCAGTCTGGCCTCGAACGTATTCTAGGGTCCGCAAATATGCAAGAAAACTTAATCAGTCGAGAAAATCTATGAACTTTCATATCATCAATTTTTTAATAAATTTAATTCATGTTGAATTTAAGGATATGCGTAAAACGAGGGTCACGGGTTCAAACCCCATTGAGGGCAAAAAATTTTTTTTTTTTCGTGACTTGACCCTTAGAAACTATTAATTATGAATATGAAACTGATTTTCATCGTAACAACTGATAAATATATGGAAAAAATAAATAATTCTGCACGGGTCATAAATGCTCGTAAAGGCTTCATTAAGGCTCGTTTCAGGCTTAGTACCGGCTTTTCTACCAGACTTTGGTCAAACCGGTGTGCAAGAGCCTGAAACCGCGTTATCATTCAGAGGTTTTCCTAGGCTTAAAATCAGGCTGGTGCCCAGCCTGAATTAAAAAATGTGAGCCTTGTTTCAGGGCTTGGCGAGCCCTTTTTTCATAGTCAATTCCTACCTGGGTGGCCGATAAAAGCAAGTTCGACGAGGCGCTGTCGGTCACGATGTAACAACAGGCTCGGTGTACTCAAGTTTTTATATAAAATACTTCAAAATAGCAGTGTGGTAGAGTAGAGTATTCAGAATTACTATGTCATTAACTATATAGGCCTTACGTAAAAATTTCAAGAATACAAAAATGTTGATATACTTTTTTCTCCGTAAACCCAGAAAAAAAATACTTCCACTATATTTTACGACCCAAAATTTTTGTTTTGTGACACAGCATTCTTGTGAATTTTTTGGGAATTTTAAAAACTGCCGTTTTTTCCGTCAAAAATCGAGTTTGGTCATTTGTTGTTGAGATGACGACTGGTCCAAAAAAATTGAAAAAAATTTGGGGTACGTTTTTTGATAGGCTGAATAACATAAAAAATAATGGAACAAATCGCAGGGGGTCAAGGTCATACACCTCTGAGTTGGTGTGGACTGCCTCATATACAGTATATTAAATTTCATATACATGTGTGTAGTGATATTCCAATACAAATTTTAATTTTCAACGTTTACTCTTTTAGTTTCAAGATACAAATATTGGATTTAAGGATGCTTTGCCCCTAGCGTCCCAGCCAAACATTTTATCTTTTGAAATTTCTATACTTCGTGATGCAATAAAAATCTGAAAATATTAGCAACATTTGGCATACCATAAACAACAATTATCAATAATTATATTGCACAAAAGTTATTGATAGATTGTATAAACAAATAATTATTCAAAAATTTTTCAATAAGTTGGTTTTTTTTTCTTAAACAAATCAAATGCGTTGATTTTTCTGAACGCATATGAATTTTGTCAGAATTTTCTCCCTATTTTGAAATTTCCGTTTTGAAATTTTTAGAATGGCTGCATTCATGTATTTTTTGACCTAACCCACACAACAAAAATACGTCTTTCGGACATCACGTCAATTGTCCCGTGATGGTAGTGGGATAGTCCCATGGGATTCCCATGGGCTCTAAAGTGTCCGCAGTGATTACCGGAATGGGATCGTCCCATTGTCGTCCCGGGATGTCTTCGGGACGTCTCTTGGACTGTAAATACAGCAGAGTGGAGATATCGATGAGATATTATCGAGACTACTCAAAGACGTCACCAAGGTATTCCAGAATTATCAGACACAACAATGATACGTCCCAAGTACGTCTTTTGGACATCACGTCAATTGACTCAATTGTCCCGTGATGGTAATGGGATGGTCCCATGGGATTCCCATGGGCTCTGAAATGTCCGCAGTGATTACCGCAATAGGATGGTCCCACTGCCGTCCCGGGATGTCTTTGGGATGTCTTCGGGACGTCTCTTGGACTGCCAACACAGCAGTGGATAATTATTTTTATTTCGATTTAATATTAATTAATTTCAATTAATTAATTAAATTTCAATAAAATGGGTACAGTACAGAGGGAGACAGCAAGTACTCCTTGTAATATAGCCTCTCATGAGGTCTGACTCCTTTCGGTGTCAAATGTCCGCGTTCACGCTCGGCTATATAAGCATTCTATTTGCATGATCCGTATGTGAGAGCCTTTGCCATCTCGCGGCGAGTCTGGAACTAACGCCGTGGAATGGCTGACCTCCTATAGACATCTCTAAGAGAGTCCGCTGGGATCGTCTACACACGGTTACGGCAGGATATCCTCAAGACATCCCATATTAATCTCGCGTAGAACAATGTCTTACCGGCACCTCCCAGAGACATCTCTATGAGAGTGCGCTGGGATCGTCAAAACACGGTTACGACAGGATATCCTGAAGACATCCTATATTAATCTCGCGTAGAACAATGTCTTACCGGTACCTCCCAGAGACATCTCTAAGAGAATACGCTGGGATCATCAAAACACGGTTACGATAGGATATCCTCAAGACATCATATATTAATCTCCAGTAGACCAATGTCCTACTAGTACCTCCCACAGACATCTACAAGATAGTGCGGTACGATCGTCTACACGCGGTCACGGCACGATATCCTAGAGACATCCTATATTAATCTCGGGTAGAACAATGTCCTACCAGCACCTCCCACAGACGTCTATAATAGAGTGCGTTGGGATCGTCCAATTATGGTTGCGACAGGATATCCTCAAGACATCCTATATTAATCTCGAGTAGACCAATGTCCTACTAGTACCTCCCATAGACATCTACAAGACAGTGCGGTACGATCGTCTACACACGGTAACGGCAGGATATCCACAAGACATCCCATATTAATCTCGGGTAGAACAATGTCCTACCGGTACCTCCCAGATACATATATAAGAGAGTGCACTGGGATCGTCTAAACACGGTTGCGACAGGATATCCTCAAGACATCCTATATTAATCTCGAGTGGACCGATGTCCTACCACTACCTCCCACAGACGTCTATAAGAGAGTGCGTTGGGATCGTCTAATTACGGTTGCGACAGAATATCCTCAAGACATCTAATATTAATCCTGGGTAGAACAATATCTCACTGGTTCCTCCCATAGACGTTCATAAGACGTACTATCTTGGTAGGACACGAATGGGACTATCTCGGGATGGTCCCGGGATCAATTTTGCTGTGTGGGAAACTTTTCAAAGCTGATGATAAACCTGTATGCCAAAAACATATGGCTTATTCCATGTCAAATCGACCACTTTCACCCCGACCCTGCCTTTCGATTTGGCTGAATTTTTTTGTTCCTTTTCTACCCCATTAAAAACATTTTTCAGGAAATTATTCAATTTTTTCACCCAATCAAAAAAATAACTTTTTTTTTCAAACAGTTATAACTTCTTCAAAAATTGACTGAATGGGACGTTTTTTGTCAAAATTTTCGTCTTTAAATGTACTTTCCGAAAAAAAATACAAAAAAAATTTCAAGATAAATTTCCGCAAAAAATGTTGCCCATCATGGAGTGGGCCGACATTTCCTTCTGAAAAGGAAAACAACATTTCAACTAAATCGAAAGGGGTCCGGTTTAAAAGTGGTTGATTTGACATGGAATGCCCCATATACCAAATTGGCCGTTTTTTTATTTGTTTTCGAGAATTTATAAAACTTCGAAATGGCGAGAAAATTCTGAAAAATTTCATATGCGTTCAGAAAAATGAACGCATTCCATTTGGTTAAGAAAAAAAAGAACATACCGTAAAATTGTTAAATAATTATTTGTTTAAACCATTTACTTTAATTTTACGGTATGTTATTTTTTTTCTTAACCAAATCGAATGCGTTAATTTTTCTGAACGCATATGAATTTTTTCAGAATTTTCTCTCCATTTTGAAGTTTCATAAAAAACATTCTCAAATACAAATAAAAGACTGCCAATTTTGTATATGGGGCATTCCATGTAAAATCAACCACTTTTAAACCGGACCCCTTCGATTTGGCTGAAATTTTGTTTTCCTTTTCAGAAGGAAATTTCAGCCCACTCCATGATGAGCAGCATTTTTTTAACTTGAGGATTTAGAAAAGGGGCAAAGCATCCTCAATTCATATTGTCGGAACTATTTTTTGAATAATCATTTGTTCAAACAATTTATTAATAACTTTTGGACAATATAATTATCGACAATTGTTGTTTATGGCATGCAAAATGTTGCTGATTTTTTTTAGATTGTATTGTATCACGAATAGGTCGAGAAATTTCGAACAGATAAAATTTTTCTCTGGGATGGTAAAGGCAAAGCATATTTAAGTTAAAATTGTTAATTTTCCAATTGATGTCTATTAATTTCGATTTCGTACATTTGTTATTGAAGTGTAATACACAAAAGACTATGAAATTTCACTAACAAGTATATTAAATTTAAAGAAATTTTTTAAAGTGTACATTGTCCATTAACAAAATTACAACCTTTGCCATTTTCCGGACGTAACAAAATTTCTCGTTAATTCGATGAAAACGATAATTTCTCACTATCTCACTTGTTTCTTGGCTATCGCGAAATTCTCTCGGTTAAAAATCATTTAATTAATACAAACCCTCGCTCGAAATTATAAATAGCTTGACCGAGTCCCATTATCTCGTTGTAATACATCCCGACGAGGGTATAAAATTCTTTTTTGCTTGTTTTTCTCGTAAAGTATTTTTCTTTCATTGTTATTATTATTATTATTTTTTTTTTTCATCTGATTCTTCGCTGACTAAAACAGCCATTAATGCCACGACTACAATTCGCGTTCCATTGACTCCTCGTGGTCACGGGTCAAGCGCCCATAATTTATGAATTATTGTAACGCATACTCGCGCAAACTGCGTCGGACTGAAAAAAAAAAATTGAAAAAAAATTAAACTTTTTTTTATAGATTTCGTCGCGCACGAGCCCTTATCTCTTATCTAAATTGCCCGAGAGGCGGGGAAGAGCATTCAAAGAAAACGTACATGAAAAGCTTTTGTTTCAGCAGTTACGGGGAGTGGGGAAAAAAAGAGGAAAAAAAGCTCGGAACGGAGTGGGAATTGAAATTTTAGTTCGCTGGATCACCACCGAGTGGCGCTGCGGCGATAATGGCGGGAATTCCGTCCGTTTCTTTTTTTTTTCGGTAACTGTTTGGGGATAGCGTGCGTAGAGGGGCCGATGGTTATGGTGGTATATATTTGATTGAATGGCGGATGTGCGTGTTCGAAAAGCCCGTTTCGAAGATGTAAATCGTTGAAAAATTACAGAAGCCCTTTAATTCCGGCTGCGCGCGCCCGCGCCCGCGCGAGAGCGAGCGAGAGGCAACACTAACGCCCTCTGGCGATTCTTATCGGCGAACTAAGGGTTTCCGCGAAATTCAACCGTTTCGCGATTAGCGACACGGTGCTCAAATGTTATTCTCCCTCTCGCACCCTTATTCTCCAGACCCCATAAGCCTTTCTTCGTGTATTATATTCCCGCCTTTTTCAACTCCCCTCCCCTGCCCCCTGCGTCCTCCATCACCGCCGACCATTCGAGAGTCGGAAGGGGAAGCAAGAAATACATTTAAAAAAAAAACACTACCCTCGTACTCGACGCACCAGACTAACAGTCATTATGAGAGTAGACTTTGCAGATTCGACACGCCGTTTCGATCGACACGCCAGCAACGTTAGGAATTCTCTTAAGGCGGTAGTCTGGTTTAGAGCAGAGATGGGCGTAATCGTAATCCTGAATTACAAATTACAAAATTAAGAATGTCCCTTTTGTTGAATTACAAATTACAAATGTAATCGGTAATCCGTCCAATTAGATTACAAATTATGAATGTAATTACAAATCATAAATGTAATCCGTAATCCAATCAGTTGGATTACAAATTATAAATGTAATCCACAATCCAATTAGTTGGATTACAAATTATAAATGTAATCCGTAATCTATCCGGTCGGGTTACAAATTATAAATATAATCCGTAATCCATCTAGTTGGATTACAAATTACACATGTAATCGGTAATCCGTACAGTTCGATTACAAATTATGAATGTAATCGGTAATCCAATCAGTTGGATTACAAATTATAAATGTAATCCGTAATCCAATCAGTCAGATTACAAATTATAAATGTAATCCACAATCCAATTAGTTGGATTACAAATTATAAATGTAATCCCTAATCTATCCGGTCGGGTTACAAATTATAAATATAATCCGTAATCCATCTAGTCGGATTACAAATTATAAATGTAATCCGTAGTCTAATAAGTCGGATTACAAATTGCAACTATAATCCGTAATCCAATTACGCACAAATTACAAATTGAGAATGTATTCCGTAGTCCATTTTGTTGGATTACAAATTACAAATGTAATCGGTAATCAATCCAGTTAGATTACAAATTATGAATGTAATCCGTAATCCAATCAGTTGGATTACAAATTATAAACGTAATCCGTAATCCAATCAGTTGGATTACAAATTATAAATGTAATCCGTAATCCAATCAGTCGGATTACAAATTATAAATGTAATCCACAATCCAATTAGTTGGATTACAAATTATAAATGTGATCCCTAATCTATCCGGTCGGGTTACAAATTATAAATATAATCCGTAATCCATCTAGTCGGATTACAAATCATAAATGTAATCCGTAGTCTAATAAGTCGGATTACAAATTGCAACTATAATCCGTAATCCAATTACGCACAAATAATTACAAATTAAGAATGTATTCCGTAGTCCATTTTGTTGGATTACAAATTACAAATGTAATCGGTAATCAATCCAGTTAGATTACAAATTATGAATGTAATCCGTAATCCAATCAGTTGGATTACAAATTATAAATGTATTCCATAATCCAATCAGTTGGATTATAAATTATAAATGTATTCCATAATCCAATCAGTTGGATTACAAATTATAAATGTATTCCATAATCCAATTAATTGGATTAAAAATTATAAATGTAAACCATATCCTATTTAGTCGGGTTACAAATTAGAAATATAATCCGTGATCCGACTGAAGGGATTACGGATTACATTTGTAATTTGTATTCAGACTGGATGGATTATGGATTACGTCCATTACGAAAGTAATGGATTATTGCCCATCTCTGGTCTAGGGACATACATTTTGAGTGTTTGGTCGAGCATGATAAAAAAAAACAAAAAACATTTTCAACATTATTTTTTTTTACAACATATTTATTAATATTTTGAACATAAACAAAAAAATGTTTGACAACAAAAACAAATATCTAATAAGTTAAAAGCTGGCAAATTTGGGGGTAAAAAAGGGGTGTGCTGTGGCTGACAAGATCGCAACCTGTTTAGTCATCCGATACAAAATATAAAGAAAGATTCTTAATTAGTGAGAATGTGATCGTTATAGCCCCTACTAAAAGTAGTTTTGAGAAAAACGTCCATAAGAGAATAGCTATAACTCTGTAAATTATTGGAATTTAAAAATTTTCTTCTGACGATATATTCTTATAAAGGTCTAACCTTTAAGAATATGATGAAAAAAAATTGATTTTTTCAAAATTCTACACCAGAGTACCGCCTTAACCCTAGGGTACAACACTCATTTTTTTGGGACATACTTGTCACACTGGGGTTTGTGGGACCCCATTCAGGTTTTCAATCATAACTCCGAGTAAAAAGGTCGTATTTCGATGATTTTTTTTTTCAAATTGATAGCCAATTCGTCCAGAAATCTATTTATGCATTGTCCGAACCGTCAAAGTTCAGAACTTCTGAGATATACTCATTTGAGAAATATATTCTCTCGATAAAAGTGAAAGAATTTTTATTTACGATTTTTTTTTCAAAAATTCATATCTTCTTTCCTAATTGACTGAATTCAATAATTCTTCACTGAGAAAATTTTTTTGTTGAAAATGCAAAAATTTGTTTGACTCAACCAAATATTTGTTTCCGGACGTTCAACGAGATCATTTTCGAAATTCAACAAAGATTCAGTGGAAGTTTTAGTTAAATCGGTTGAATCGTTGCTTGAATGGGCAAAGTTTCAGTTCAATCAAATAAATATCTTTGTACCAAATAATTTTTGTGATTGAAAGTATGAATTGTTTTTTTGTTACAGCTAAATTTATTTAGTTAAAATATACTAGAAATCAACGAAATATTTCTGTACAGCAACTTGTTAACGTGTAAATTGGACCAAACTGTATCTGGAAATTGACCAAATTATTTCGACCTCATGTCTTATGGTTAACCAAATCCATTTGTTGAATTAATTATAGTTTCATTATTTCAAACAAATTAATATTGAATCAACTAAATTTTTTCCAACTAAATAGATTTAGTTGTTTTCTCAGCGTTTCAAATTCTGAAAGAGCACATTCGCAATCATGGGAAAATATTTGGCGATAAAATATTCGAAAGTTATCAACAAAACTGCATGGGGCAAGAATGACGGATTTTCAACTTTTCATCGCTGTTGTCTTTTGATTGAGAGAGAACTGACGCGCATTTGCGTTGCCACTGGTAGAGGGGGCCTTAACGCGCAGCCTCATCCCCCTCCTCCCCAAAATCTACCTATGCCAGAGTGGGAAAGTTTTGTTGGGGTTTCTCAGACCCCAGTGTGGTAACAAATTTTATCTGATCGAAATTTCCGTACTTCCTGATACAATAAAAATCTGAAAACATTTAGCAACATTTGGCACACGATAAAAAATAATTATCAATAATAATATTGCCCAAAAGTTATTAATAAATTTTTTAAACAAAATAATGATTCTACAATTTTCTGTAAGTTCCTTTTTTTCTTAAACAAATCGAATGCATTGACTTTTCTGAACGCATATGAATTTTTTCAGCATCTTTTCTCTATTTTGAAATACTATTAAAAACATTCTGAAGTACAAAGAAAAAATTGCTAATTTCATATATGTTTTTGCACACAGTTTTATCGTCAGTTTTAAAAAGTTTCAATGACACCAGGCCAAAAAATGCATGAATGCAGTCATTCTAAAAATTTGAAAACGGATACATATATTTAAGAGGAGGCTAAATACCATTTTTATTCAATCCCTACATTATCGACGTATCATCGTCGTCCAGTCTTTCTCCGACAACCGTCGATGAAAATTAATTACATTTTGACAATTAAGAGGGGGATAAATTAATTAACAATTAATTGTCAATTGAGAGGCTAAAATGCGTTACAGCTAATACCAACGAACTCATTCGAGCCCCCTAAATATTATATAGGTTACTCGTCAGAATCCATGGTGCTGCCCTCACTCGCACGTCTGTGAACTACATTTCACCATTTCATTTTTCAATAAAACTACAATTTTCCGATATTTATCTCTTGATGTGCCATCCAAACTTACGGCGTGTCATTTTGATAAAATAATGTCGAAAACGTCTCGATATTTGTATCGTGGCGTTCTTCATTGAGCCTCACTCTTGGTTTTACCCGAAATGCAGTAAAAGTTTAATAATTTAAGTTTTTCAATTACAGTTTCTTGGTGGTAAATGAAACTGTAATTTTTTTTTTGTTTTTCGCAAAAATTTTAGTGAGGCTCCATTCCTGCCATTGTTCTGATGATGTTGTTAAAATTTTATTCAATTCCATCCATTTGTATAAGAGCAAGTTTGGATGGCAATTTCGAGGTGTTAGTGTCGGTATTTAGCCTCCTCTTAAGTATATACACTGAAAATTTAATGTCAATTCGGGAAATATTTTCGAAATTATGGGCATATTCATAAGCCCGTAATCGGTAAGCGTAAAGAGCATTTGAAACTTTGGACGCATTTTTCTCGAAACTGTGTTTTTAAAGTCAGTGAGCAAGATTTCCCAAATATGTACATAAATTTTTACGTAAATAAATTAAAATGTCGTTCCGGAAAAAATTCTTGAAAAATCGCTTTTTTCAACTTCCTGACTGCGTATGACTCGTTAAGGGACCATTAAGGGTGACTCATATTGCCCTACTTCCCCCTTAAGTACCCTTCTTATTTTCAAATAAATTTTTCTTACTCTTTCGACTTCTATCAAATTTTTATCATACAATTTTAAGGGTGCCCACACGGAACATTAGGGCCATGGGACGTCCAATATCCATACATGGTGGATGAATGCTCCATCCCAGGGACGTCTATGAGTATCCCTATCACTGCTAAAAGAAGTGCGAAACGGCACCTGTTCTATATACTGGGAACATCCCTTATACGTACCTTGAGACGGTTTTTAGACGGACTAGACCCCAAAAAATTACGTCTGATTTACGTATTTAAGACGAATAAACCAGTGATCCGAAAGATGTCCAATGATCATCCATTATATGTCCCTTTATTTAAATAATTTAATCGTTATTAACTACATATTATTAATTAATTATAAACTTTGTTACTGATTATATAATATTCGGGGCCTACGAGATATCCATATTTTACAGAAAAAAAGAAAAAAAATAGTTTTCGATTTTTCACACTGCGGTCACCCATCCAAGTATTGGATTCAAGGGGTGCTGCTTAACTTTTCTAATCTCCTACCTACCTACCTACCTACCTACACTAACTTGACTTATGAGAAACTTATGCATGTAAAAACCTTATACGATGTAGTTTGCTGATATACTTATATATCTTTGTTTCACAGGCCTTGAATAATGTATAATCGCAATGAAATTTATAATTAATGGATAATGTGTAATCAATAGCGTTTAAATTAAGGGACGTATAATAGATGATCATTAGATATCTTTTGCAATATTGGCATTCGTCTTAAATACGTACATTAAATGTCCCTTTATGTGGTCTATAGGTACCTCTAAAAAATATCTAAGGGTACGTATACGAAACGTTTTCAGCACATAGAATCGCTGTCGTTTCGCATCTGCGATAGTGGTTTAAGGAATGTCCCATGGACTTCCCCGGAATGAAATTTTCATCCAACTTAAATGATTATTGGACGTCCCCTGGCTGTTAAGTTACGCGCGGAATATATTTATGGCTCCAAAAATATGTGTCGTGGACGTCGAATAAACTTCCGCGTTATCCTTCGATAGACGTAATTTGTACGTACATACGACGGTCAATCGGCGTACCCATATCACAGCTGCCCGAAATACTTAAATGTACATCTAAATGACGAATGCTTTTGATTGGACAACACGCGATGGATCACACAGGACGTATATTGTATGTTCACACCCGTACTATTTCTTAAGCTACAAATATACACAACACGGCCATCTATGGCATGTCCATAGGTAGACATTCAATAGCTTTTAATTCAGTATAGTAATTGGACATCTATTGGACGTTCCAGGTTCACGTCTATATGAAATCCTACATGAAACATCCGATAGGCGTTCAATTGACGTCCTCCGAATGTGATTTTCGTTTACGAACCTGGAACGTCCAATGGATGTTCAATTACTATCCTGAATTAAAAGCTATTTAATGTCTACCTATGGACATACCATGGATGGCCGTGTTGTGTATATTTGTAGCTCAAGAAATATTACGTGTCGTGGACATACAATATACGTCCTGTGCGATCCATTGCGTTTTGTCCAATCAAAAGTATACCATGGATGTTCAATGGATGTCCGCATTACGTCCATCGTGGATGTAGACGTCTTAAGGATCTATGGATAATAGATGGACGTCCAATGGACACTTGGTTCCGGGTGGGTGGTTTTTTTTACGAAAAAAAAATATTTATATATATATGACTTCATGAAAGATTCGGTTTGCGAACCGGGGAGATTCCCTCCTTAAAAAAAGAAATGGAAAAAGAAAATTTCGGCAATAGTCCAGATCCCAAAAGCCGATAATTATTAAAATGCGTGCGTGTGGGTAAAATAGAAAGGAAGAGAGAGAGAGAGAGAGAGAGAGAGAGAGAGAGAGGGAGGGAGGGAGAGAGAGAGAGAGAGAGAGAGAGAGAGAGAGAGAGAGACGGAGAAAACTCACAGCTGATGCACTTTGATGCAAAACGCCCCCATTCTTACTGTACATATATATCGCGTAACCCCCACCCCTGTTGCGGTTAAAGCCTCGTGCACCGCCTTTTGTTTCCCCACGATCGCGTAATTATACCTTGCAAAATCGCATTAAGGGAGGCCCCGGGTCCCAAGCCCGAGACCCAACCCATCTCTTTCTCTCTCATTCTCCCTCCGATATATACCATATTACAGATCCATGGGGCATTCTCTGCCAAATGAATTGAAATTTTTTTCTAAAAACTAACCCAACAATCTTGTTACAATTTTTGTAGTCGCACTTTTCATGTCCGTCACAAGAACAATCTCAGTGGCCAACTTTTTGAAAGGAATGAGCGCGAAAAAATTAATAAAATTTTGAATTTGGCCAGGACCAATGATTTTGCATGGAATCCCCTGTATATCGTGTTATACATATTTACATGGATATATATAAAATTTTGGACTTTGGTGGGAAAATGTGGTACACACAACAGTGCTGGGTGGGCGTACATGTTTATAGGTGATTGACGATAAAAAAAAAGAAAAACAAAAATTAAACACGAGAAAAGAACGAAAATCTACAGAGAAGGCATTATAACAGGGCATTCATTATCTCAATTATGGATCGTGTGTAAAACTTCGTATTCACGAAATTTTTGTGCCTCGGAGCCATTTGCTTATACATACCGTCTTAGGTTGTAGCGATTTTCATTTTTTTTTCTCCAACTCATCACACGCACACATCAATCCGGTCACTAATTAATGGGTTATGCCTTGTCAGTCAGCTGAAAAAGTGTATTTTTTCAATTTTTTTTTTTTTTTTTTTTTTTTTGAAAATCGCAACTACATAGTTCTACAAAAGTTTTCAATATTTCTAGAAGTAACATCCATGAAATACTCCGTATTTTTGTTGTGTCCAAATATCTAATCAAAATGTCGTTATAGTGCGGAAGACACTTTTGCAGAGTGTCTTATGTGACTCTCAAAATGTCTCCATCTGCATTTTCGAAGCTTTGTCCAAGTATAACTTGTTAACGATGACCACAAGATAAAATATCTATCAGCCTTTTTTGTTCCTCGTTCAATTTTGTGATGGCTGATTTTTTTTTTTTTTTTGCACACTTAATTTAAGTTTTTTCGATCCATTGAAATGTTTGACATTCTGTATGATCTCACCCGGAATTCGAGGAACAAAAAGTTTAAGATCATTAGTCATCCTCCCTCAATTTTCTAGCGACTGATATTTAAGGGAGTATTCTGGTCTGGAATTTTGAAAAAAATCAATTTTTTTTTGCATATTCTTGAAGTTTAGACCCTTAAGAATATATCCTTGAAAATAAATTTTTTAATTCCCATAATTTATGGAGTAACAACTATTTTAGTAGCGCAGCAACTATATGCCTGTCACTTCGGTGCAAATCGGACTGGAGACGTTTTTCTTAAAACTACTCTTCTCAACACGGATGATGCATGATATCTCAAGTTCTACTCAATCAATTTACTTGAAATTTTTCATCAATCTTCAATATATAACTCTCTATCGCCCTCTCTATCGTATATTCATTGAAATCATTTAAATGTGTGGTACCGAATTTAATTACACTTGTAATTCATTAAATGTAATTTATAATACAATTGAAAATATAATAATTACATTTGTAATAAAATTAAATTTCTAATTTAATACAATACAATTACTAATTAATTTAATTAGTATTTAATTTATAATTTACAATTAATAATAAATAAAATAATAAATTAATCATTAATAATTTACAATACAATTACAAATATAATAATTGTATTTGTAATCAAATTAAATTACCGGAGTTCGATGAAACTTTCCATCGAACTCAAGTTGGAACTTAAGATCGAACTTAAGTTGGAACTTAAGATCGAACTTAAGTTGGGACTTAAGATGAATCTTAAGTTGTAATTTAAGATGAAAGTTAAGTTTGAACTTAAGTGTCTTATAAGTTAGTACTTAAGTTCAAACTTGATTTGAAGTTTAATCTTAAGATCTTCAGCATGAATTTAAGTTCGATCGAACTCATTTATTTCGACGACTAATGTCAAAACTTTATATCAATATATAAGCGCAGAAACAAAACACGGTCGAGGGAGGCGATGAAAGAAGTTCGATTGAACTTAAGAGAAGGCTAAATACCGACACTAACACCTCGAAATTGCCATCCAAACTTGCTCTCATAGAAAATGGATGGAATTGAATAAAATTTTAACAACATCATCGGAACAATGGCAGGAATGGAGCCTCACTAAAAAATTTTCGAAAAACAAAAAAAAAATTACAGATTCACTTACCACCAAGAAACTGTAATTGAAAGACTTAAATTATTAAACTTTTACTGCATTTCGGGTAAAACCAAGAGTGAGGCTCCATGAAGAACGCCACGATACAAATATCGAGACGTTTTCGACATTATTTTATCAAAATGACACGCCGTAAGTTTGGATGGCGCATCAAGAGATAAATATCGATAAATTGTAGTTTTATTGAAAAACGAAATGGCGAAATGTAGTTCACAGACGTGCGAGTGAGGGCAGCACCATGGATTCTGACGAGTAACCTATAATATTTAGGGGGCTCGAATGAGTTCGTTGGCATTAGCTGTACCGCATTTTAGCCTCTCAATTGACAATTAATCGTTCATTAATTTATCCTCCTCTTAATTGTCAAAATGTAATTAATTTTCATCCACGGTTGTCGGAGAAAGACTGGACGATGATGATACGTCGATAATGTAGGGATTGAATAAAAATGGCATTTAGCCTCCTCTTAAGGATAGCATATAGCTTCCAAGCCAAAAATTATTTCTGAAATTTCCGTACTTCGTGACACAAAAAAATCGGAGAAAATTCAGCAAGATTTGGCGTGCCATGAACAATAATTATCAATAATAACATTGCCCAAAAGTTATTAATAAATTGTTTAAACAAATAATTATTCAACCTTTTTTTGGTAAGATCTTTTTTTTGTTGAACAAATCGAATGCGTTAATTTTTCTGAACGCATATAAAATTTTTCAGAATTTTCTCTCTATTTTGAAATATTATACAACACATTCTGAAATACAAACAAAAAATTGCCAATTTTGTATATGTTTTTCTATACAGGTTTATCGTCACCTTTGAAAATTTTCACAGACCCTAGCCCAAAAAAATACACGAATACAGCCATTCTAAAAATTTCAAAACGGGAATTCCAAAATTGAGCAAAAATTCATATGCGTTCAGAAAAATTAACGCGTTCGATTTGTTTAAGAAATAAAAGAACTTGCGAATAATTATTTGTTTAAACAATGTATTAATAACTTTTGGGCAATATTATTATTGATAATAGTTGTTTATAGCATGTCAAGTGTTGCTCAATTTTTGCAGATATTTATTGCATCAAGAAGTACACAAAATTCAATCAGATACAATTTTTAGCTGGAAGCTATAGGCAAAACATCCTTAAGTTCAAGCTCAAGATGGATCTTAAGATGAAACTTCGAACCAAGTTTAAGTTTGAACTTAAGATCGATCTGAAGTTCGCACTACAGTTTTAACTTAAGTATGGACTTACAATGATACTCAAGTTCAAACTTAAGATTCACCTTAAATTGGAACTTAAGTTCGATCTTAAGTTCCAACTTGAGTTCGATGGAAAGTTTGATCCCAAGTTCGATCTTAGAATGGAACTTATGACTTCAAATTCGGGCCTTAGACTTAGGGCTCAAAATGAAAGCTGCACTAAAATTTGCACATTGATTACTCATGTTTTTCGATAGATAACAAAGTCAACTTCCTTTACGAGAAAGTCAAATTTGAAAACATTTAAAAATATGACATTTAAATTGCAAAAATAAAGCTGCATCGACGAAGAAACAATGCATCAGTCCCCTTTATCTTCGCTGCTGATCGCTCGATGGGATTTTGTGCTTTTTGTTTGTCACTGCTTTTCTGTAGGCTGTGCACTCGTAGCCTAGCTTGGTAGGTAGGTAGGTAGGTAGGTTGATTGGTTGGTTGGTTGGTTGGTTGCTTATATATATTTACGCAATACGTCGTATCCACTTGCATACATACCTCATACCTATATATGTTTATATACATATGACGCATTCCACACCAACTCAATGGTGTTTTTCCCTGACCCCCTGCGATTTGTTCCATTATTTTTTATGTTATTCAACTTATCAAAAAACGTACTCCCAAATTTTTTCAAATTTTTTGGAGCTGCCGCCATCTAAAAAAAAAATTGACGAAATCTGATTTTTGACGCAAAAAACGCCCATTTTTAAAAATCCCAAAAAAATCACAAAAATTCTGTGTCACAAAACAAAATTTTTGGGCCATGAAACATAGCGGAAGTATTTTTTTTCTGGGTTTTATTTTATTTTACAAGTTTGATAAAATTATTTTTTTATTTCGCACATTGACAACGTCACTCTTGGTAGCTTATGAACGTTAAAAAATTAAGTTTTTTTTTTTCAGAATCTTATGGCATGTGTAGATAGATAGGAATAACCATTTAAGAATTTTGAAACACTGAAAACAATTTTGCAAAACTGGAAGAGATTAATTGTTAAGAGTATTTTCAGTCCTGAATAGGGTCACAGTGCATTTCAAGTCGGAGACTTATACTGCAGTTTTATACACAAAGGCTCATACACAAAGGTTTTGCCGTGTCAAAGTTTCGTACTGCAAAAAATGGCCGCTAAAAGCAAGTTCGACGAGGCGTTGTCGGTCACAATGTAACACAACATGTTCGGTGTACTCAAGTTTTTATAAGAAATACTTGTGAATTTTTTGGGATTTTTAAAAATGGGCGTTTTGGTCGTCAAAAATGAGATTTAGTCAATTTTTTTTGATATGGCGGATGGTCCAAAAAATTTGAAAAAAATTGCGAGTACGTTTTTTTATAGGTTGAATAACATAAAAAATAATGGAACAAATCGCAGGGGGTCAGGGAAAAACACCATTGAGTTGGTGTGGAATGCCTCATATATATATATATGGGTGTGTGTGTGTGCGTGTGTGTTTACCAAAGTCCTCGTATGGCCTCCCCAAGCCCCATAAGGATAGCCCTCAGGCACGCACCCTCCTTATCGTGCGTATGCACTTTTTTTTCTTCTTTTTCTTCCTTTTTTACCTCTCTTTTTCGCCAGTGCGTGCACGGTGCAGCCCTATGCAGTGAAGGTGAAGGGGGCATCGGGTAACACGGGCAGGCAGGCCAGCGTGTTATACACGTCGACCACTGATCCACCCAATCCCACTAACGAAACAAACATCGGTCTCCCCATTCTCCATTACCCTTCCCATGTGGAACAATATCGAAAAAAAACCGATGCAAATTGAAACTTGCACTTTGCATTATGTTTTTTTTTTTTTTTTTTTCGCCAATTCACAAATCCTCGTGCGCGCGAGGGTTGGCTGTATGTCGGGTTTGGCTTCCTCGTGGATTAAGCCCTGCGGTTGAGCAAAAATAATAAGAGAGCAATGTGCGAGATGCAATGGGGACTTTATGGCTGCGTTTCAAAAGGAATATTTTTTTGCACTTATAAGTTACTGTGATCCATAATAAATTTCTCGACCAATATGTATATCAGGGTGAATCAAAAAAATTAAAAACTGTTGGTTACCCTCAAAAATCAAAGATATCGTTGACACAGAGGTCTCTGTGCAACGGTTCGATTTAAAAAATTTTTCTAGAGGGCGCGCGGGTCGATCAAAAACGCTATTTTTAGCGTTAAATTTACTATATCACTGATGAACGAAAACAGATCATTCAAAAGATTCTGAATTTTTTTTATGTAAGGTGCCCAGATATGTACTCTTTCAAACCCATGTTTACTCTAAACGTTAACAAATGGTTCATATATTCGAAAAAAATGTCTGAAAATCAATATTTTCACTATTTTTCAATTAATTATATCATTACATATTGATTTTTTTCTTCTAACACGTTTTTGTATTTCTACCATCTTTTTTTTTGTAAGACTCGGTATCAGTATTGCTTACAATGCGAAAATTGCTAAAAAATAAATATTTATTTTGGAAATTTTCATATTTAAAAAGATTTATTTTTTTAGCAATTTCCGCATTGCAAGTTATACTGATACTCAGTTTTACAAGAAAAAAGATGGAAGAAAGACAAAAACATTTTAGAAGACAAAAATCAATATTTAATGATATAATGACTTAAAAAATAGTGAAAATATTTATTTTCAGAGATTTTTTTTCAAATATATGAACCATTAATTGTTAATGTTCAGTAAATATGGGTTTGGAAGAGTCCACATCTGGGCACCTTATATAAAAAATTCAGAATTTTTTGAATGATCTGTTTCCGTTAATCAGTCATATAGTACATTTACTAAAAATGGCATTTTGAAACGTCCTGCGCGCCCTCTAAAAAAAATCAAAAAATCGAACCGTTGCACAGAGACCTTTGTCTCAACAATATCTTTGAGTTTTGAGGGTAGCCGACAGTTTTTAATTTTTTCGATTCACCCTAATGTATATATACAGGGTGTCCCATTTTAATCTTACAGTTGATTTATCTCGAAAAATACTGCTCCGATCAAAAATTGAGGGGAACGAAACTTTTAGGATTCAAAGGGGGGGGGGGGACGTTCAAAAAAAAATTTGTTTTTTCCAAAATTCAAAATGGCGGCGTTAAGGTGGCTGACATATTTTTTTAAAATGGAAGCATGAATTTTTATTTTGACTAAAAAATTGGTCAGGTCAAAACTAACAACTTTTGTAGGAACATTTTTTTCATACAGTCCGTAATTAGATCACCATTTTTGACTATTTTAGTGTTTTCCAGGATAACGACGAGTCGTCTGAAGGCGAAAAATACTGTTGAAGTGACGAACCGTCTATACCTAATCCTTGTGAGTATTCCACATGCATGTACGCACGCACACGGGCCCACTTACACTTGGGATGTTGAAGACACCTCCTCGCCCTCGTCGTTATCATGGATAACCTTAAAATACTCAAAAATGATCTCTTATGGACTGTATCAAAAAAATGTTCCTACAAAAGTTTCTAGTTTTGACCTGAAAATTTGTTTATGTTTAGTGAATAAACAAAAATCATGTTTCCATTTTTATAAAACATGTCAGCCATCTTAACGCCGCCATTTTGAATTTTGGATCAAATTTTTTTTTTGTTAAACGTCCCTCTTTGAACCCTAAAAGTTTTATTCCACTCAGTTTTTGATCGGAGCAATATTTTTCGAGAAAAATCAACTGTAAGATTAAAATGGGACACCCTGTATATACATACAAAAAAATAGAAGTACCATTAATATGTATTAATCGAGTTAATAAATTATCCTAATAAAAGCTAAATTTGACTTAGGACACTATAATCTATACATAATATTAATCTAGAAACAATTTGTAGTATTAAACAAATTCCAAGAATACTTCATGTTGGACGGGATTTTTTCCGGAATTGATCAAAGTATTTTTTGAGTGAAAAAAAAAATTGGAAATGGCCAACTGCGAGAAAGAAGTGATTTTTCTCGAAAAAGTAAAAGATTTCATAGATTTTATTACCTTAAAATTTTTTTGTATTTGTTTCGGAAAGTACTTGGAAAGACAACAATTTTGAAAAAAAAAGTCCCAATTAGTCAATTTTTTAAGAAGTTATAGCTATTTGAAAAAAAAAAGTTTTTTTTAGGTTGGGTAAGAAAATTTGAAAATTTCCTGAAGAATTTTTTTGATTGGGTAGAAAAGGAAAACTTAATTTCAGCCAAATCAAAAGGGGTCAGGTTTAAGAGTGGCTGATTTGACATGAAATGCCCCATGTATATAAATAACCACCACCACTTATTTCGAATGATGAAAATTGAATTAGTATATATTCTCAATTATATTTATGATTAACGTTTTTTTATGAAATTGTCATCGGAGATTTCACTTTGTGATCTTTGAAAATCAAAATCCTCTTGATGCAGATTAGGGTTTTTTTTAACTCAAATTTTTTATACTTATGAAGGAAGTGATTGATCCTTACGGATTGATTGACTGTCTTACTTATCAGGCTTTCTAATTGAGCAAAAAAAAATGTTTAACCAAACCCGCGTAGAAAAAAAGAATCTTGTAAGATTGTTTAATCTTTCGAAGAGTTTTGTAAAGAATCTTGGCAAGAATGTTTACAAGAATCTTGAAAAATATCAAGCATATGATCCGGAGGAAGACTTTTCAAGATTCTTTTCAAGATTCTTTTCAAGATTCTCTAGCTCCGAGAGCAGAATATCTTGGAAAGATTTATTTACAGAATCTTCGAACGAACAAAATTATTTCTAAGATTCTTTGAATGAATCTTTCCAAGGTTTAACGATATTTTTTCATATTCATTTCAACAACAGATCATAATGCCTCTTTTACAATTAATAAACAAAATCGTACACCCAGAAAAAAGATCTAGTCGTAGGTACTATATTCGTTTATTTGATTATTTTTTAGTTACTTCAAAGAAAATTTTCTTTCCATCCAATTTCGGGCGATATTTACTTTCACTATATTTATTTCTTTGAATTCCCTGTCATCGAGAAACACGTGTTGAAGAAAAATTCTATTCGTTGTTACTAAATACCTATTCACCCGTTATCTCATCCGATTATATCTGCAGACTTGTTAGTACCCCAAACATCCGCCAGGTGGCTACCTCTCGCACAAGCGAATCTGCCTCTCGACGCCTATATCCTTTCCAAGCTCGTCTATGTTTGATATCCTCATTTTTCAGTATGGATATTTATACATTGAACATTGCGGAAAAACGCAAAATGGTCGAATCCCCGAAAAGGATTCCCTTTAAATGGGTCTTTTTTCTTTTCCCTTTTGTTAAAGAAAAGACGAAGCTTTACGAAATTGTAGGCTTCATATGTGTAGCTATACATTCAAAGATTGAAATATTCAAAAATATATATTGTGTAAATATTTAAAAAAAATTATTTCATTTAAATACATATTTGTTCAGTTTGAAATAATATTTATTAATATTAAATAAAAATTTATTAGATCGCAATATATTTTCCCAGTAGGTCATTAAAAAAAAAATTTGTTGACATGAATAGAGTTGTATTAGGCCGGCCTACAACTAAAAAAATTTATTTGGCTTGACTAGGATTTAGTTAAATGTACTAGATCTTTTTTCTGGGTGTAGATATTTTAAATAAAAAATAGAGTAACATTTCCATAAAATCAAAATAGAACTTCAATAACTTACCTTTTGTTCTCAGGGACAACATTCGAGCTTAAAAATTATATACTGTTTATTGATGTTCTGCTTTTTTAAATGAAAAAAGGTCTTCATTTTTGTGTATAATTTTCTTAATTCTCTTGATTCATTACAAAAAAACACTGTTCTGAACTTTTATGCTACGGGGCATCAATTTTGATGTAGAAAAAGAAATTAAAGTCGTATCCCACACGGAACCGAGTGTCCATTGGACGTCCATCTATCATCCATAGATCCTTAACACGTCTACATCCACGATGGACGTAATGCGGACATCCATTGAACATCCATGGTATACTTTTGATTGGACAAAACGCAATGGATCACACAGGACGTATATTGTATGTCCACGACACGTACTATTTCTTGAGCTACAAATATACACAACACGGCCATCCATGGTATGTCCATAGGTAGACATTAAATAGCTTTTAATTCAGGATAGTAATTGAACATCCACTGGACGTTCCAGGTTCGTAAACGAAAATCACATTCGGAGGACGTCAATTGAACGTCTATCGGATGTTCCATGTAGGATTTCATATAGACGTGAACCTGGAACGTCCAATAGATGTCCAATTACGATACTGAATTAAGAGCTATTGAATGTCTACCTATGGACATACCATAGATGGCCGTGTTGTGTATATTTGTAGCTTAAGAAATAGTACGTGTGTGAACATACAATATACGTCCTGTGTGATCCATCGCGTGTTGTCCAATCAAAAGCATTCGTCCTTTAGATGTACATTTAAGTATTTCGGGCAGCTGTGATATGGGTACGCCGATTGACCGTCGTATGTACGTACAAATTACGTCTATCGAAGGATAACGCGGAAGTTTATTCGACGTCCACGACACATATTTTTGGAGCTATAAACATATTCCGCGCGTAACTTAACAGCCAGGGGACGTCCAATAATCATTTAAGTTGGATGAAAATTTCATTCCGGGGAAGTCCATGGGACATTCCTTAAACCACTATCGGAGATGCGAAACGGCAGCGATTCTATGTGCTGAAAAAGTTTCGTATACGTACCCTTAGATATTTTTTAGAGGTACCTATAGACCACATAAAGTGACATTTAATGTACGTATTTAAGACGAATGCCAATAGTGCAAAAGATATCTAATGATCATCTATTATACGTCCCTTAATTTAAACGCTATTGATTACACATTATCCATTAATTATAAATTTCATTACGATTATACATTATTCAAGGTTTGTGAGACAAAGATATATAAGTATATCAGCAAACTACATCGTATAAGGTTTTTACATGCATAAGTTTCTCATAAGTCAAGTTAGTGTAGGTAGGTAGGAGATTAGAAAAGTTAAGCAGCACCCCTTGAATCCAATACTTGGATGGGTGACCGCAGTGTAAAAAATCGAAAACTATTTTTTTTTCTTTTTTTCTGTAAAATATGGATATCTCGTAGGCCCCGAATATTATATAATCAGTAACAAAGTTTATAATTAATTAATAATGTGTAGTTAATAACGATTAAATTATTTAAATAAAGGGACGTATAATGGATGATCATTGGACATCTTTCGGATCACTGGTTTATTCGTCTTAAATACGTAAATCAGACGTCATTTTTTGGGGTCTAGTCCGTCTAAAAACCGTCTCAAGGTACGTATAAGGGATGTTCCCAGTACATAGAACAGGTGCCGTTTCGCACTTCTTTTAGCAGTGATAGGGATACTCATAGACGTCCCTGGGATGGAGCATTCATCCACCATGTATGGATATTGGACGTCCCATGGCCCTAATGTTCCGTGTGGGATAGTCACGTTTTTCATTTTATGGGAAAGTGTTTGAGTTTTACATATAGAATTTATGTAGAATTTAACGAAATATTTAAAAAGTTGGGTGCTCATCTTTTTACTTTATCGTCCACATTTTAATCAGGAAAAAAATTAGAAGGAACTGTTTACAAGTTGAGGGGTCACAAAAGGGAATCCGGCAATAAGATTTCGGTTTTACGAGTGTAAATCCAAAAAATTGTTTCCAAAAATTAGCCAGAAATATACGAAATGTTCGTGAGGATGCTTTGAGTAGAAAAAAAAAGAATTAAAATATAATTAAAGGGTTTTTGGAAGATCATCGATTGATGAGTGCAGTATAGAAATTCTGTTGGAGATCAATTATTTTCAATATGTATATTTTCATTTATGTGGTTTGGGTTAAGTGAAATTTCGATTTTTTTAAACTGGCGAAGGACGAGACGCGGAAGAAACGGTGATTTCTGACAAATTTGAAATTCTATTTCTCAAGACCACTGGAACAAATTTTTTTTAGAATCTTTAAAAGTCTCTCAAACGATACTTCACACGATCTATTAATTTATAAATTTTTTTTATTGGAAATATTTTTTCTAGCATTTATTGCGAGGTCAAAAAAAACAGTTTTTCTGTAATCGACAACTTAATATCTACTAACCCTTTTAAACCCTAAATTGTAGCTTTAGAAACCTAGAAACAAAGTTTGGTACGATTTTTTTTCGCACAAATATTCAATTTTTCGCAAATAACGACCATGTTTATAAAATGCCGAAAACCCGGTAGTTTTAGTTACTCGACATTTTATAAATATTGTCGTCTTGTACAAAAAATTGAATATTTTTGCGAAAAAAATCGAACACAACTTTTCAAAAAACGAAATTGAAGCTTATACTCCCCCCCCTATAAGTTTTTCATTCGAAAAACACTAAAGAACAATTTTCAAGGGTCATACATCAAAATATCAACGCCAAAAAAAGCCGAAAAATGACCATGTTTCGAAGGACGTACCGGGTTCAACAAAAATCGATTTTGTTTTTTTTTTGAAATAGCTAAATGAAGCGGAATTTGTTCTCTTTGAAACGCCGCTCATTGAATTGAAATATCTTCATTTTGAAAAGAGCAGTTAATCTTTTTGGGCGGTGGGGGTTGGGGAGAGTGTTCCCAAACTTTTGAGTGTATATATTAAGGTGGGTCAAATAAAATGACTAATTTTTTTTTCCCTCGATATAATGAAAAATGTATTGTTTGGCATCTCAAAAAAACCCTCTGCAAGTATTAGCCCTTCATATTCAAATTAAGCGATCCCTCATCGCAAACTTTTATTTCCCATTTAAATAACGTAGGAAAGTTTTTTTTTTACTTCAGAATTTTATTAGACTTTAACCAGTGAGGTTAGGAGAGTTTTTTTAACACATTTTTGTAGAACATTTGACGCTTTACAAAAAAGCTCTCCTGTGTGTCTGATCGATAAAACGAGCCGTTCAAATAATAATCGGTGATAATTAGCTTTGGATCCTACTTACCTCGTTTTGAACGGTTAGTTTTATCGATTAAACACAAGATAGCTTTTTTGTAGAGCATCAAATGTTCTACAAAAATGTGCTGAAAAAACTCTCCTAACCTCAACGGTTAAGGTCTAATAAAATTCCAAAGTTAAACAAAACAAAAATTCCCATGTTTAAATGGGAAATAAAAATTTGAGGTGAGGGACCTCTTAATTTAAATATGAAGGGCTAATACCAGCAGAAAGTTTTTTTGAGATGCCAAACAATACATTTTTCATCATATGGGGGAAAATAAAATTAGTCATTTTATTTGACCCACCCTAGTGTATATCCCAACCGATGGTACTTTTTTGCGATTTTCCGATATATCGTCTTGTTGATTTTTTTTTTCGTTTATTCCGCTAGCTCGTCGCGTAAAAGTGTTTCGGTCTCTTCGTTCGACTCTTCGCGCGAACGCGAGGCATAACATACCGCGAGAGTCTTGTCGCGAATCTAATCCTAGAGCGTTCTAGAAATACATCACCCTAAGTCGATTCAAATACACAACGGCTTTCTCTTTCTTACTCTTTCTCCTTTTGTCCACCATGATTTCGTTCTCCCTTTCTATATCACGATGCAGCGTATTTTATTTTTGAAAAAGAATTTTTTATTTTTTTATTTTCGTGATTGTACAGAATTTTCTAGATCTATTTTTGGTGATTGGAGAAATAGAAGGAATTCAAAAGCGTAAAAGTTTGGAGATCGTAAATTTTAAATGAGGCTTAAACCTTAATAGTTACACCTCAAAAAAATTACTTAAAAGTCATTGAGTCAAGTTCACCCCAATCATTTTGCAATGTGATAAATTATTGAAAAATATATATATTTTTTTTTAAATACTGCAACCCCCCACGGAAATTTATATATTTTTAATATACGGAAAATATATGTGGATATATTTCGAATATATGTACATATATTTTTAATCCACACATATATGTTGCATATATATTAGCATATATTCTTAATATATGCTGATATATATGCAACATCTATTCTTAATATATGCTACCATATATGCAACATATATGGTAGCATAACTAACTAACTAACATAATATTTATTTAATTATTTAAGCTTATTGTATTCACACTTTTCATTATGATTTACATTATAATGTTTATCCCGTGAGAACAAGCGATCGGGCGCCTGCCACATGTTCGTATCGTATAGGCAGCGTTGCGATAGTTTCTAGACTCGCCGCGAGATGTCGCAGAGCGGCAACCGCTGAACCCCCATACGGAGGATGCGACGAGTATGCTTATAAAGGCGGGCGCGAGAACGGAATATTAACAGAAGTCCGGCGTAAATGAAACCATATAAGGAGTTCTTGCCGGCTTCTCATGGACTCGTACTTTTTTATTTGATTCTCCTAGAGAATTTCCGATTTTTGGAAATTTCTACACGGGTATCGCATATTTAACCCATATTCGGGATGTATGCAGCTTATTTTTCAACTATATTTGGAATGCATGCAACATATATTTAATCTATATTTCAGATTTATGCATCATATATATAAAATATATATTGTATGTATGTGTCGTACATTTTACATGTATCTAAAATATATTTTATATATATCTAAAATATATTTTAAATACATTTAAGATATACGTACATATGCGAAAAGCGGCAAAATCTATCCAAATAAATATATTGCACATCTATAAAAAATATATTTTAAATACATTCATCTATATACGGTAATTATATTTTGAATATATTTCGTGCGCAATTTTGTATATATTTTAAATATATAAATTTCCGTGTGGGATGTACCTTCAACTCTTTTCTACACGATCATATCGATTATTTTCGAAAAGTGTGATTTTAAATAGGCAAAAAAATTTTCCCGAATTTTATGGAAGGTATTCCAGATCAAAAAACGGCTGGGGTATATTTCACCCGGTGTGACTATTAAGGGTTAAATGAGGTTAAATGAGGTTTCGATTATCAAGTTTCGGAAGATTAGACTTTACTTTCAAAATGTAGAACGACGTAAACATCGATCGTAGACCTTCAATTAGAATGCTGAAGAAAATACAATTTTCCCGATTTTTTTACGAAATTCAGAATTTGCAATTTAACCCACTCATTGATCACTGATTGCCTTTTATTGTGAATAATTTAGTTTGATTTCTAAAGAATGTTAAGATTTTATCGCTTTTATTGTTTTGGCGAGAATCATGTAAGCGCTGTAAAAAATAAATTTTTCACACAGTTAATATTATAATCAAAGTTGTTTGCTATGAAATTTGGGAAATATTAATTAGAGGTTTGCAATGTAATAAAAAAAATTTTTTTTTAAACATGGCATACAGATAATGCACTGAAACTTTTCAGACAGTTGACATAAACATCAATTTTGCGAAAATCGATCAGAATTAAAATTTTGTGAAAACATTATTTTTTCCAAAATGCCGCCTGCTCTGTAACTTTATCAATATTCAAAATTATTGTCATCCTGGAATTTTTGACATTACATTAATTGAAGTAGGAAACCCTGCAAAGTATAAATTTGCACGTTGTTTCCCCGACTTTTTTCTTAATTGACAAAGCTTACAAATATGAATACAGATGAGGAAGCAACATGCAAATCTATAATTTTCAGCATTTTTCATTTGATATCACTCTAATCTGCGGAACCACCATAATAATAACTCAATTACTTTCAATAATAATAACTTCATTGCTTATCAATATTTTGCAATTTAAAAAAGAAGGGAACCTAGCAAGGAATTTTTTTTTTTACTATTGTAAAAAAATTAAAAGCTATGACAAAAAGAGTCGAAAAACGCCTTTTTTTTTGTTCAAGCAGCCATCATTTTGTGATTTTTTTTCGTTTTCTCTGAGGTAGGAGCTTTAACGACATTCTTACTGATTGAGAATCTTCTTTTAAAGTTTTGTGCATGGGATGACTAGAAGGGTTGCAATTGTGTCAACCAGCACACCCCTTTTTTAGCCCCAAGATTACCAGCTTATAACTTATGTAATTTTTTCTTTTTTTCTCAAAATTTTTTTGAACATTGTCCAAATATTATATTAAATATATTAATATATGTGGGTCATTCCATGTCAAATCGACCAAGAGTTGGAATCGACCCCTTTCAGTTTCGATGAAATTTGGTCACAAGTTTTCGCTTTCCATAAAAGGAGGAGTTCTACCAAAGGAAAAGAAATGAATTTTTTACTTCAAAAGTTATGCAATATTCAAAATTTCACGATTTTTCAAATCTTTCAAGTTTGTTCTTTGAATATCTTGAAAACTATTATAGTTACGAAAAATCGTTCTGTATTCATTTTAAAGTGTATACTTGAGGCTACGAAAAAAAAAATGTTACAAAAAAAAATTTTGAAAAATGATGAATTTGAAGAATTTTGAATTTTCAAAAATCGTGAAAATCCAAATTCCATATTTTATTTTTGGTTAAATTTTTTTTATATAATACCTTGTACTGATGTTAAGAGATCCTGAAATTTTCAGAGAGGTAATTTTTTTGTTTCAAAATTATAAACTTTTGAATTTTTACAAATCGTGCAAATCCACGATAAACATTAAATTTTTGGTTTAATTTTTTACATGTAATACCTTTTACTGATCTTAAAAGATCCTGAAATTTTCAGAATGGTGTGTTTTTGTTTCAAAAATAAAATGTCTTGAATTTTGGTAACAATTTTTTTTTGTTTTTCCTCCAAGTTCAGTAAAGTTGCGGTCCTGAAAATTTCAGGATCTTCTAAGATCAGTATAAGGTATTATATAAAAAAATTAAACCTAATATTTAATGTTGATCGTGGATTTGCACGATTTTTAAAAATTCAAAAATTTATATTTTTGAAACAAACAAACAACACGTCCCTGAAAATTTCAGAATCTTTTAAGATCAGTACAAGGTATTATGTAAACAAATTAAACCAAAAATAAAATATGGAATTTGGATTTTCACTATTTTCGAAAATTCAAAATTCTCCAAATTCATCATTTTTCAAAAAAAAAAAAAATTCGGAATATTTTTTTTTTTCGTACCCCAAGTGTATATACTCTTTAAAACGAATTCAGAACGATTTTTCATAACTATAATTAGTTTTTAAGATATTTAAAAAATAAACTTGAAAGATTTGAAAAATTGTGAAATTTTGAATTTTGCATAACTTTCGAAAAAAAAAATTTAATTTTTTTTCCTTTGGTAGAACTTCGTTTTATTGAAAACGAAAACTTCCGACCAAATTTCATCGAAATTGAGGGGGGTCGATTCCAACTCTTGGTCGATTTGACCTAGAATGACCCATGTATGCATTTCAAAGTAGAGAGAATATTCTGAAAAAATTCATATGCGTTTAGAAAAATTAACGCGTTCGATTTGTTAAAGAAAAAAAAGAACCGAAAAATTGTAAAATAATTACATGTTTAAATACTTTATTAATAACTTTCGGCAATATTATTATTGATAATTGTTGTTTATAGCATTCCAAATTTTCTGAATCTTTTCAATTGTATCAGAAGTACGGAAATTTCAATCAGATATGATTTTTGGCTGAAAGCTACAGGCTTAATTGCAATAATTAATGCATACCTCAATTGTATTTAAAATCCCGTCCTCTACATCTCAATACAACATTAAAAAAAAAAAGAAAAACCCACCTGTTATATATGGCCTCGCAGCTCGCAAACCCCTTAAACTCAAAATGGCCACCGTTATACCAGAATTCATCATGAAAAAGTGTGTCATACGCATGAAAATGATATTGAACGTGTAACTCTACCGTTTCGTGAGTAGCGAAAATAAACGTATGGGATACAAACGGGAAGAGATAAAAAGAAAAATTTGTACTCCTTGCCAAAAATTATTCGGCCATTCTACGACAGTGTGATCGTGCAAAAAACGACGATAAATTTTGTCCTAGCAGTATGCGCGAGTGCATAATTACGCGTGGTAAAAAAAAAAATGTATGTTGTGGACCGCACAATTTATCAAGAAATTGCAAACGATAAACGTGGCAATAAATACTTTTTGATCTCCCCTTCTTCTCCTCGCGTTTTTATGACTCATAATAATACGTTTTAAGCGAGGTGATGCTGCCCATCACTTCTCCTCTATTCCGCCCTCGATCGTATCAGAAATTGGCCTTTGCTTCGCTATAAAGAATGAAAAAGAGAAATGAAAAAAAAAAAAAGCAACGAGCAAGAAATATTAATAGCGGTATTTATCCAGGGGAGAAGGAAAACTGAACGATCGGAGAGGAGGAAAATATCTCGCCATTTTGTTTCCTGAGGAATTATGCGTAAGTTTCATTGCAATGTGACAATTTCGAAATTAAAATACATCAACAACCACTCAAAGTCATAAGGGCGTATCCGATATAATTTTCAACGTCAATTGAGATTTATTCTAAAATACACCTAAAGAAATAAGACGACCCGAGCGGAAATTTGATTCCGGCTGGGATCAGGACCACCTCAGGCTGGCCTTACAACAACATCCGGCCCTGATCAGGCTACATATCAGGTCCTGATGAGACTACATATCAGGCTACATGTCAGGAGAATAACGCTATTACCGGACAGGCTGGGATCAGGCTCCTTATCCGATTCTGATCGCGCACGGTTCTTAGCCCGATCAGGCACCTTATCTGGTCCTGATCACGCATGGTTCCTACCTGATCAGGCGCCTTATCTGGTCCTGATCGCGGACGGTTTTTAGCCTGATCAGGCGCCTTATCGCTTATTTATTTTATTCCACAAGAATTTTATGTGTCTATCGAGTATAGGTACAGTACGAGGAAGTCAGCAAAGGACTTTTCGTAATGGGGCTTCTCGCGAGGTCTTATTCCTCGCGGTAGAGAAGTAAATTTTCATGCTCGCGGTTGTATATATAAGCATACCATTCACATCATCCGTATGGGAGCGAGCGTCCGCCGTACTGCGACATCTCGCGGCGAGTCTCGGAACTAACACTCCTGCTCTGTCCCGGATCAGGGAAATATCAGGCTAGCCACATTATTCGGACCGAAGTTTTTTTTGCTGATCCTTAGCACCACCTGATCTGTCCCTGACATGGATAATGTAAGGCTAGCCTGACCTATATCATACCAAAATATGTTCCGTCTGGGATCTGTTCGTGATCAGGCCATCCTGATCTGGCTATCCTTACTGATGCCTGATCAGGTCCTTATTTGTTATTAAAGGCTAGCCGGATCAAATCTCTGCTCGGTTTTTTTTGCCGATCCTTAGCACCACCTGATCTGTCCCCGACATGGATAATGTAAGGCTAGCCTGGCAATCTATGTCATACCAAAATATGATCCGGCTGGGATCTGTGCGTGATCAGGCTATTCTGATCAGGCTATCCTTACTGATGCATGATCAGGTCCTTATCCATTATAAGGCTAGCCGGATCAGATTTCTGCTCGGGGAGTCCTTCTTGTCTATTTGTCATTATTTAGACTAGATATTTTTTTTAATTTAAATCAGAATCAATATAAGGTGCATTCCTTTTTTTGTTGTAAGCCTTTTTTGCACCATTTTCAAATGCATTATTGAACATTTTCTCGAGGTTCCTAATAACGTTCTGAATATTTTTTAGGCTTAGTAGTTTAGGCGATAATAATGCACGAGGCGCCAAAAAAACTTCCAAAGTCATGTACCAATAAATTACCAATCATTTAGCCTTATAAAAGCAATTGCATGCTTTCTAAATGAAATTTTCAAAATTTTATTCTATTTAAGCCACGTACCATTATCAACCATTTAGCCTTAAGGGGGTGTTCTTGTGTAGAATTTTGGAAAAATCGATTTTTTTGGGCATATTTCCAGTGTTTGATGTCTCAAGAATTTACCCTCCAAAGGAAATTTAGAAATTCCAAATATTAACGTAGTTATAGCAGTAATTAGTAAGATGGAAATAACCGACGTTTTTTTTCCCACCCCCACTTCATCAGCCGGTATCTGTCAAGATATTGGATTTTTTTTTCGCCAATTTTTTTTGTAGAATTTTGAAGAATGAATAAATATGTGGTGAAAAAATGAATGCAAAAACATGTTTAGTTTTTTTTTCACAGCATGTTGAAAAATCCCTAAATTTTGGCTTTCTAAACTAGAACACGGCCAAACGCGTTTTTCTCGAAACTACTTTTTTCGAAACGGTTGACATGATATCGATTTATCCCGAAATTTTGTTCTTAACTATTTTTAAAAAATTCACAATTATGAAAAAAATGGCAAAAAATGATTTTTTTTTTCAAACAGCCCCCTTTTCGTGATTTTTTTTTGCCTGAGGTGGGACCTATAATGACATTCTTCCTGATGAAGTACATATTTTTGTTTTTTTTTTCAGATGCATAGAACGCCCGCAATTATGTCAACACGAAGAGGCCGTTTTTCTCTACCCCCACTTCATCAGCTGATATCTGTGAAGATATTGGATTTTTTTTTTCGCCAATTTTTTTGTCGAATGTTGAAGAATCAATAAATATGTGGTGCAAAAATGAATGCAAAAACATGTTTAGTTTTTTTTTTCATAGCATGTTGAAAAATCCCTAAATTTTGGCTTCTTACACAAGAACACCCCCTTAAAAAAGCAATTGCAAACTTTCTAAATCAAATATTAAAAATTTTGTTCACGAACTCAAAATGAAACTGATTAATGATAATTTTTTTCTCAAAATTTAAACTATAGTTTGCAAGAATATAAAAGTCATGTAATTTTTTTATGAATGCAAAAAAGCATGGACATAAAAAACATGATGTTATGTTATTGAGATTTTTTGCCAGGAACCTTTGAAATTTTGAAAAACTAGTCTGTTTGTCGTATTTTATCGCAACTTCAAGTATTCATTTGATTGGAAATTAACTAAATTAACTTTTACCGGTTGTTGGAATTTTGAAAAAATAGTCCATTTTTCGTGTATTAACGCAATTTTAAGGGCTTATTTGATCGAAAATTAACTAGAAAATACAAAAAACCAGTTTCCCAAAGTTTTGAAGTTTCGCTGGTCGAAAGTTTAAATATTCCTTATATCCTTATTCAGTTTTGTCAGGTAATGAAAAATAAATTACTGATTACGAATATAATATTAATAAACATGCGCGTGGACGTGATCAAATAGGAAAATCCATTTCATTGAATAATAAAAAATGATTTTTTTTGACATTTTCAAGCTGGGAAGGACGGAAATTAATATAGGGGAGGCTCAGGCACGACGCCCCCCCCCCCCCCCCCAAATTTAGTAAAACAACAAATTTTTGGTTTCTTGTCAAATTATCATAAATTTGATGTATTGAGACTCATTCTTAGGCCGATCCACGATAACTCGGGCAAAATGGACCGCCCTAAAAAATTAGATCAGAATATTTTTTTTTCTTTCTTCAAATTATGTTGAATTTAATGGATCAATCCATTTTTAGGTCGATGCACTATATCCGGGATAAAATGGACATAAAAAAAAAATTTCGAAAACATCTAGTTTTACCAAAATTGAAATTTTTTCAAAAAAAAACAAAATTATCTATAGTCTAAAAAATCAAGAAAAAAATTTCGAGATTAAAAAGAATAATAGTTGAAAAACATTGAAGTTATTTATTATTTAATTAATTTTAAATTAATCTATATATTTTGTTATGTTAGAAGAATAAACAATAACATTAATTATGATTTATGGCGAACCATTTTTTAAGATTTAAAAAAAAATGCTTATCATTTTTTAGAGGGGGGCCGTCGTGCCCCAGAATATTTTTTTTCTGGCGTTCCGGCAAAATGTCGGTGAATACATTCAAGATAGAACAAAAGTAAACTGATTCGATGATTGAAAGCTACAAAAAGTATTTTTGCCATTTCATCAAGAAATATTGAAAAAGCTGTAACTTTTCGAATTTTGAAAAAAATATTGAAACTCGCGAATTCACATATAAAAATGTGTCTGAGAACATTTGTCAAAATTGACATTAAAAATCAAATGTGGTATTAAATTTCCAAATGTTTCGGTTTTTGTGAAGAGGTAAAAAATGAGAATACGATTTCTATTTGGTGTTTGAGCGAGTTTCACGATTCATTAGGAACGAAAATTTACCGCTGATCGTGAATCAAAGAGTCCCCTCTTTCGCCTCGGAAGTTTCACGTGAAAAGTTTTAAAAAATCGAAAAAAAAAATTGTACCGTTCATGCTTTGTTTTTTTATTTTTCATAAATCCCAGGCTGCGAAAAGAACAAGCCACAATAATCTGCCACACATATATGCGACGAGCGAGGATGACGGGGGTTGGAGGGATGGAAGCGTCAGGGGGAGGGGGAGGGAGGGTCAAGGGGGGCCAGATTGGGCTGCACACTCGTAAAATGCAAATTCAAGGAAACGACTTTGGGTTTGTGTTTCTCTCTCTCTCTCTCTCTCTCTCTCTCTCTCTCTCTCTCTCTCTCTCTTTCATTCTTCCGTCTCTGCCCCGAGGTGCTTGCACGATGATGCTTGTCCGGGTGGGCCGCTTTGAATGGGTCGTAAAACGCTTTGCGGCGAGAACGAACTTAACCGCCCCCCTCCCCCTCCCCTCCCCCGCCCCTTACTCCCACTCCCACTTCTTCGGCCTTTATTCGCTACTGCGTTGAATGCGACGATTGTGTTAAAAGCTTCGAAAGCTTTTCGCTGATCGTATTTTCCCGTAAAGATCGTCGAATCTATAGTTTTTAATATGGCAATTGAAATCCGCGGGGTTTCATAAGTTTTTGCGAATTTTCCACATCAGCAAACAGAAACAGATTATAATAAACATGGTATTATTAATATTATAATTATATATTTTATTATACACTCCAAAAGTTTGGAAACATTCGCCCCGATTCCGCACCGCACAAAACGTTTCATTGCTCTTTCAAAAATATAAACATTTAAATTCAACAAGCCACATTTCAGAGGGGATATGTTGAACTTCATTTCGCTTTTTCCAAAATTTTTTTCCGATTTTTTTTTAACTCGGTACGTCTTTTGAAACATGGTCGTTTTTTATATGAAGTGCGGCATCACCCACCTGATAGCCCGCAAAACCTTTTATTGCACTCCGTGCGCAAAGTGCCACTTTGCGCACGCTGCGCGTGCTCAAACTGGCACTTTGCGCACTCGTACAATAAAATTTCGTACGATACTATTTAAATTTTTTTTTTAAATTCCTGCAATTAGAACGGAAAGAAAAAAAACGTGAAAACATTGATGCATGTACAAACTAACATAATATTTATTTCAGAATTTTTTTCAACATTTTTTTTAACAATTTTTTCTGTTAACGAGATATTTTTTTAATTTTGATCAATCGGGTCTCTTACCTCATCTACATGGGTTTTCCGATAAAGAAGCCATGGGAATGAGGTTATTTGATGAAAAAACCGTGTAGATGAGGTAAGAGACCCGATTGGTCAAGATAAAAAAGTATCTCGTGTTGACCGGAAAAAATCTAAAAAAAAAAAAATGTTGAAAAAAAATTATGAACAAATTTCATCGAATCCATAATAATTGTGTGCAACTTTTTACTCTCTTAGTAATTTTACAAAAACTCAGTAGTTTTAAAGTTACACTACATTTTATAAATGTGTTCGTTTTTTGCGAAAAATTGAATGGTTTTACGAAAAAAAATCGTACGATCTCTTACCTCATCTACATGGATTTTCCGATAAAAAAAGCCATGTAGATGAGGTTTTTTGATGAAAAAACCGTGTAGATGAGAGACCCGATTGTTTAAGATAAAAAAATATCTCGTTGACAGGAAAGAATCTCAAACAAAAAACTTTTGAAAAAAAATTGTGAAAAAATTTCAGTGTATCCATAATAATTGTACGCAACTTTTTACTTTCTTAGTGATTTCACAAAAACATCGTAGTTTTACAGTTACACTACATTTTATAAATATCGTCATTTTTTGCAAAAAATTGAATATTTTTGCGGAAAAAAATCGTACGAATCTTTAAAAAAAACGAAATCAAAACTTATATTCTCGCCCACAAGTTTTTCATGTGAAAAAGAGTTGAACAAAATTTTCATGAGTCGTGCGCCAAAATTTCAACGCCAAAAAAAAAAGTCGAAAATTGACCATGTTTCAAAAGGCGTACCGGGTTAAAAAAAAAAAAAGAATATTTTTTTTGTTTTGAAAAAGCAAAATTAAGCTGAATATGTCCTCCTTGAAACGCCGCTTGTTGAATTGAAATATCTTCATTTATGAAAGGTTGTCAATATTGTTAAAAATCATTTTGAAAGAAATGTCGAGGAATAAGAAATTGAAGAAATTGATAATGTAATTGTAAAAGTAACGACAATCTGACATTGTATATTTCGATTGCAAACTCCCAAATGCATTCTCGCCTACTCTTGGTGATTGCGTTATGTTTGATTTTATTTTTGATACCGCGTTGAAACTGTTTTTTTTCCTCCGGGCCGAATCAAAGATCGACGTTATCATTATATTTCTCTTGATCAACTTCGATCAGGCGAACCAACGAGCAAATATACGATCGTTTAAGAGTACGATGCACCGGCTGCACACACGAAAAAATTGCACTCATTCTTCACGAATGTTTTTTTTTTTCGTTCCGCGTTGGCGTTCATGACGATCGTTGATTTAGATTGACACGAAAAATTCATCGAACGAATTTATTGTAATTTTTTTTTTTTTTTTTTCATTCAATATATTTTTAATCTTGAGTAGCCAATATGAAAAATGCTTTGAAAGAGCTGCAAAGCATTGTCGAGCTCATTGCCGATGCATCGAAAAAATTGCAATCAGGATTGGAAAATTCTTCAAACCGGTCAATTATTGTCAATCGAAAAAACACTTAATTTGCATTCTTGAGTATTCCACGTGGAAGTTGTGAATAATTTATAGATTGCGATAAACGAGGCAAATTGCAACAATGTTTTTATTTGATCGATTTAATAAGCACATTCGATGGAGATTTATGAGATTGCAATTAGACATTAAGTCTCGTTTTAAATGAGCTAGTCGATGCGTTAAATAATAATGCAGCAATTATTTTATATTTGAGGCATTCCATGTTTAAAAAAAAGTTTTTAAACAAAAATTAGTCACAGACCACCGGACCCTCATGTGAGGAATCCTCGGCCTAACCGATCAATGCTCAACCCTGACCCTTTCCGATTTGACCGCTATTTTTGTGTATTGACTTTTACTCTGAATTTTTTTATATCTTCTGTAATGTTTCATATGGGTCATTCCATGTCAAATCGACTATTGAGTTGGAATCGACTCCTTTCAATTTCGATGAAATTTCGTCAGAAGTTTCCTTTTATCATAAAACGAAGTTCGACTGAAGGGAAAAAAATTATTTTTTTTTCTTTCAAAAGTTAAGCAGAATTCAAAATTTCAACAATTTTTCGAGTTTATTTTTTTTTTAATCTCGAAAATTATTGTAGTTACGAAAAAATTGTTATGAGTTCGTCTAAAAGAGTATACTTGGAGCTACGAAAAAAAAAAAATATTCCGAAAATTTTTTTTGAAAAAAGATGAATTTGGAGAATTTAGAATTTTTTAAAATTGTGAAAATCCACGATCAACATGACATTTTTAGTTCAGTTTTTTTTCTCTAACACCTTGTTACTGATCTTAAAAAATCTTGAAATCTTCAGAAAGGTGTTTTTTTTCAAAAATATGAATTTTTGAATTTTGGTAGAAAGAAAATTTTGTTTTCACCTCTAAGTTAAGTAAAGTTAAACAATCATGTAATTTCGTCATTTTGAGCAGTGAAAATTACACGATTGCTCAACTTTACTCAACTTAGAGATAAAAAAATAAAATTTGTACCAAATTCAAAAATTCATATTAAAAAAAAAAGCACCTTTCTAAAAATTTCAGGATTTTTGACAAGAGTACAAGGTATTATATAAAAAAAATTGAACAAAAAATTCAATGTTGATCGTGTATTTTTACGATTTTTCAAAATTCTAAATTCTCCAAATTCATCCTTTTTCAACATTTTTTCGGAATATATATACTCTGCGCGAAATCCTGACCAAACCGCTTCATGGATTTTATCCTACGACGTCTCATTTTCTTTGTAATTCTTTTACGGACTGCTTGAGCGTGGCACATTTTTATTATAATCAATATTGTTTTGTGTGCAGTGCTCTAAACACGAAAAATGAGTCAACGGTTCAAAAAGTGGCCTGTAACTCCAAAATAAGGATAAAAAAAAAATGTGCCGCGCTCAAGCGGTCCCCAAAAGTTTTACAAAGAAAATGAGACGTCGTAAGATATGATCCGTCAAGCGCTTTGGTCAGAACTGCGCGCAGCGTATGAAAATCAAAAATAGATTTATGAGAGAACACCTTAAGGGCTCTAACTAGCGTCAAAAGTAGCTACATTCACTACATCAAATTGGAGACCATCTGTGAAATTTCCACAAATGCCATGAACATTTATATTGATGTTCAGAAATTGGCATTTTGACGCTGTCAGTCTCCCCTTAATCAATCTTACGATTGATTAATTACGTAGAAGGTTACGTATAACGGTTTGTTGCAATATTTGAATGAATTGTAATTTATTTAAATATCGAAACGTTTCAGTAGACGGTAATTTATTTTAGAAATGGCAGTGTTCCTACTGAAAAATAAAAAACGTACCGCAAAATATGCTACGTTGTTTTAAATTTTAACAGTGTACAGTGTAATTTTTTCCCACTGGATAATCCCACACAGCAAAATTGATCCCGGGACCATCCCGAGACAGTCCCATTCGTGTCCTGCGACGATAGTACGTCTTACGAACGTCTATGGGAGGTACCAGTAAGATGTTATTCTACCCGGGATTAATATAGGACATCTTGAGGATATCCTGTCGCAACCATAATTAAACGATCCCAACGCACTCTCTTATAGACGTCTGCGAGAGGTATTAGTAAGACATTGGTCTACTCGAGATTAATATAGGATGGCTTGAGGATATTCTGTCGCAACCATGTTTAGACGATTCCAGTGCACTCTCTTAACGATGTCTTTGGGAGGCACCGGTAGGACATTGTTCTACACGAGATTAATATAGGATGTCTTGTGGATATACCGCCGTCACCGTGTGTGGAGGATCGTACCGCACTCTCCTGTAGATTTCTGTGGGAGGTACTAGTAGGACATTGGTCTACTCGAGCTTAATATAGGATGTCTTAAGGATATCCTGTTGCTACCGTGTTTAGACGATACCAGAGCGGATTTTCTTAGAGATATTTCTGAGAGGTACCGGTAGGATATCGTTCTACCCGAGATTAATATAGGATGTCTCGAGGACATCCTGCCGTCACCGTGTGTAGACAATCGTGCCGCGCTGTCTTGTAGATGTCTGGGGTAAGTACTAGTAGGACATTGGTCTACTCGAGATTATTGCAGGATGTCTTGAGGATATCCTGTCACAACTGTGCCTAGACAATCCCAGCGCACTCTCTTGTAGATGTCTGTGGGAGGTACTAGTAGGACATTGGTCTACTCAAGCTTAATATAGAATGTCTTGAGGAGATCCTGTTGCAACCGTGTTTAGACGATCCCAGAGCGCACTTTCTTAGAGATGCTTCTGAGAGGGACCGGTAGGATATCGTTCTACCTGAGATTAATATAGGATGTCTTGAGGACATCCTGCCGTCACCGTGAGTAGACAATCGTACCGCACTGTCTTGTAGATGTCTGGGGGAGGTACTAGTAGGACATTGGTCTACTCGAAATTATTGTAGGATGTCTTGAGGATATCCTGTCGCAACCGTGCCTAGACAATCCCAGCGCACTCTCTTGTAGATGTCTGTGGGAGGTACTAGTAGGACATTGATCTACTCGAGCTTAATATGGGATGTCTTGAGGATATCCTGTTGCAACCGTGTTTAGACGATCCCAGAGCGCACTTTCTTAGAGATGTTTCTGAGAGGGACCGGTAGGATATCGTTCTACCCGAGATTAATATAGGATGTCTTGAGGTCATCCTGCTCTCACCGTGTGTAGACAATCGTACCGCACTGTCTTGTAGATGTCTGGGGGAGGTACTAGTAGGACATTGGTCTACTCGAGATTATTATAGGATGTCTTGAGGATATCGTGACGCAACCGTGCCTAGACAATCCCAGCGCACTCTCTTAGAGATGTCTCTAGGAGACACTGGTAAGACATTGTTCTGCTCGAGATTAATATAGGATGTCTTGGGGATAGCCTGTGTAACCGTGTGTAAACGATCCCAGCAGACTCTCTTAGAGATGTCTGTAGGAGGTCAGCCATTGCGTGGCGTTAGTTCCAAGACTCGCCGTGAGATAGCAAATGCTTCCTCACGCACGGATTATGCGAATGGTACGAATAGTAAGTTCACCGGACACAACAGAAATATAACGTTCCAGGTAGTGTCCTTTTATTGTTCCACACTGTAAAAATTTGTCTAATGGGCATGTACTATGTACATGACATCTGTATATTGTATTGAAGAAGTATGCAAATGTCACTGCTTGCCCTTCCAGGAGGCGCTGTTGATGGGGAAAACTGTAAAAATTAATAGAAATCTCAGCAGTTTTCACAGATCATTTTTTTCCGTGTTCTGACCAAATTTCATCGCAATTGAAAGGGGTCGATTCCAACTATTGGTCGATTTGACATGGGATACATACATCATTGACTTATACATAAATCATGAACCAACAATAAATCTGTAAGAATACGGTTGGGTACGTGGCGGCTCCGTCGTTTAAGGCCTCCGAGTCGATTGGAATTAACGAGGAAGATTCAAATAATCATAAGTGACTTCCGTCAAGTGCTCGTAAACTAAATAAAATTTCTTCCGCTTCAATTTTATGCGATCTTTTCGACTCCACTATATATAGTCTTATCAAAACGAAATCTTTGGTCGAAAATGTTTGATAAATTTGGACCGAAATGCAGTCGGTGTCCTAACAAGAGGCTCCGCCTGGTCGAGAGGAATCCAACGAGCACAAACACATGGGACTTGTGATCATTTTTAAAATTTATCCCACTCAGGTGTTGCGCAGGAACTACCCTGTGTCCCAATCTTCTTGGGACTTGATTTGTGACTACCGCGGTTTCAGACTCGTTCACCGAGTTTATTAATTGTGACGAAAGATGGTGATTTCTGAAAAAAGAGCTCGCCACAAGTTCAGGGTACCTTTAGGGTTCTAGAAGCTCAACCCTTGGCCCTACAGACTCGGCATAGGGCTCATTAGATTTGTCTCGCCGAGACGAATCCAATAAGCCCTGGCACATTCGAAATTTTTTTTGGAAAGTGCCCTGGCCGTGATGTGGCGGGTGTGGCGGCCACAACCAGTCCACCTCGGCTTATACCATATACTCATATAGCCTTTATTGGCTTTACCTATAACAATATATTTCTAACTATATAGCTAGTGCTATATCCTATTTATACCTCTTTAAGATATTTAAACTTATTAAAAGAGTTATATATAACATACCACAGCCACAGGAAATAATATCAAGCTGTAGAAAATTTAGGATAGAAATTGTCAGCCATACCTGCCACGCCGATACACTAATAGACCTATCGATCAATAGGAGGAATGAGGCTCAAAATAAATTAGAAATTTACTTGCATTAGTTTATTGAAATCTTTAAGGGAGACCGAGGAACGTTGTGACAATTTCCACTTCAACGAACATATCTCAGTAAAAAAAAGTCTTACATCTATTCAGTTTGCAATTTCATATAGTCTGTTGTATACACTATGTAAAACAAATGTAAAAATAAATAAAAGTGATCAGGGTCCATGCGGAGATTGATCAAAACTGAAGCAATCGCCCATGTCACAACTTTCTTAGTACTGCATACTGGCACTTCTATATTAATAATACATACGGATATGTCTCCTTCAGTTTTTCTTACATATTTATTAGGCATTCTGACAAAAAATAAATAACAAATCAGCATGCAAAGTCACACTAGAAAAAATTATTGTTTGAAAAAATCACAACTCTCCTGTCACATGCACATGGGAAAGAATATCGCAATATACTGGACTCTCACGATAACGGACAAAAAAGGTGTTCGTCCGTTACAGTGAGAGACATATAGTATATAAATATAGTGCTTTGAACTAGACACATTGTGGATATAGAGCCGTATATAAAATTATGCTAGGCCCCAAATGATACAATGTAAACATCACACTTACAACGCACCACACGCAATGCAAACAACACGCTACGCTCTTGAGTTTTTCTCGGAACGCGCGCGCGTCGAGCCCCGGTCTCCAGATTTGTCCGTTATACTGGGTGCCAGTATCGTGAGAGTCAAGTGTAATTCTAACGTAATACCTATAGTCTAATAGGATATCGTAAAATCGCCCAAAAACTTACATTTAACAATTTTTTTATCGCAGACGTCGTAAAAACACAACTGCTTTCCTCAACCGAATGACGCGAACTACATTTCGTTACGGGGTAAAAAATCAATCGATTATCTACGTTGTTAGTTTTTAATTATCTCTGGTTGACATAGGCCGGGGCCTTTTTTAATTACCGCTCGTTCACAAAGGCCAGGACCTTTGTCACAAATCGCCCTGGGCACTTTCATCCCGTTATGAAACATCAAATATTCACCTATTAAGAATTACAGAACACCAATTATAATTAAGGGCATTATATTCACAATTCACGATTACAGAATACCAATTATAATCATGGGCATTGTATGAATTACATTTTGTACATTTATCGAAATTGATTCACAGTGAGTCTTGGATTATTTATCAAAATTGATTCACAACCAGTAGAACTAAATGTAGCTCAACGTAGATACTCTTTGGCCTCTTCCGTCAGGCAGTTACATTCCACCAACAGTCTACGCAGTTTCGATGCCAATTTTTGGTATCTCCATATACACGCCAATAACTCCCATCTTTGTGTTGCCGATGGGTTCACGCGAGTTTTAAAATATTGGATTCCCGCCTTCAGATTGTGCATCTCCGTCACCATGTCGTTGATGTTCTTCTGTTTAGCAGAGTCTTCGACAGTCATTTCCATTGTCTCCGAAATCGGGCAAGTCCTGGGGAGAAAAATCACAAGCTAGAAACGAATTATAAACCCGGAAAACGTCGGGTCTGAGTCGGTATGACGAGTGGTTAGCACTTGAAATCGGTAAAAATTATCTAGGAGATACCATTTTTGCTACTTTTAAAGAACATGAGAACTTATTAAAGAAAAATAATGACAAATAAAGTAAATTAGTGCAAGGTATATGCAGAAAAACGCAAATTATCTTGAATAAGTCTAAAAGTTCCAGTCTCATTTGTTCATGGCACCGGTACATTTTCTTTACAACTATGGGTTTTGGTTTGGATTTGGGTTTCGGTTTGGGTTAAATTTGTCTCATTTTTTTAATGGTACCTGTACATTTTATTTACAACTATGGGTTGTCTAAGAAATTTTCCCTATAAAATCCACATCAATTTAAATTTATGTTTAACGTGGAATGACGTAAGTAATGTATACCAAGTAGCTCACCGATGAAGTCATTGCATATTTGAATGGTATACTTCATTGAATAATAATACTTGAATTTGAATTTGAATTTGAAGAATTTACTTCCTTGAATAATAATACTTCCTTAAGAAACTACTCTTTCATTTTCGAAAAATTTCTGATAAATTTGCACCGAAATGTAGTCGGTGTCCTAACAAGAGGCCCCGTCTCGTCGAGAGGAATCCAACGAGCACGAACACATGGGACTTGTGATCATTTTTAAAATTCATCCCATTCAGGGGTCGCGCAGGAACTACCCTGTGTTCCAATCTTCTTGAGACTTGATTTGTGACTACCGCGGTTTCAGAGTCGTTCACCGAGTTTATTAATTGTGATGAAAGATTGTGATTTCTGAAAAAAGAGCTCGCCACAAGTTCAGGGTACCTTTAAGGTTCTAGAAGCTCAATCCTTGGGCCTAAAGACTCGGCATAGGGCTCATTGGAATTGTCTCGCCGAGACGAGTCCAATGAGCCCTGGCACATTCGAAATTTTTTTTGGAAAGTGCCCCGGCCGTGATGCCTAACAAGAGGCTCCGTCTCGTCGAGAGGAATCCAATGAGCACAAACACATGGGACTTGTGATCATTTTTAAAATTTATCCCACTCAGGGGTTGCGCAGGAACTACCCTGTGTCCAAATCTTCTTGGGACTTGATTTGTGACTACTACGTTTTCAGACTCGTTCACCAAGCTTATTGGAAAATCGACAAAATAAATCTTAGTTCACTACATTCATAAACGCAAGTGTATATTTTCTAATGCAGCGCCTTATTTTGTTGACTCTCGCTATCAGATATTTGAACATTGGTTAAGTTTTCGAATGTACAACACATGTAAATAACTCCTGGGTAAAATAGATAACTGTATACATAAGTACTAGATAAAAAATATTAAACGAAACGGAAGAGGAAAAAATTGTGGGAAATTTTTCTTATAGTGGATATCATGTGCGAAATTTTTTTTTTGATCTATGACTATTTATGGAAACATATGTTTTAAGGGCTTCTATTTCGCACCACTTCGTACGGTTCGAGCGCGGTGGGCTGTTCCCAACCTCCTTCGTTTTAACCCAAACGGCTTCCGTTGAAATGGGAGACCGCATATGCGCGGTCGTTTGGAGAATTAAAACAAATTATAGGAAAAATTAGATCGAGAATTCCTATAATTTTTGGTAACGATATCATCCACCCGGGATCCCAAGGGAGTATTCTGGTCTAAGATTTTGAAAAAATCAATTTTTGTTTGTATATTCGTACCACTTAGAACTTTAAGAATATATCCTTGAAGGACATTTTCAAATTCCAATAATTTTTGGAGTTATAGCTATTTTAGTAATGCAGCAACTACGCCCGTCCCGTCAAGCGTAACTTTAAGGGGATATTCTGGTCTAGAATTTTGAAAAAATCATATTTTTTGGATATTCTTGAAGTTTTGATCTTTAAGAATATATCTTCAAATGGAAATTTTTAATTTTCAATAATTTACGGAGTCACAGCCATTTTAGTAACTCATCAACTACACCCGTCACTTCGTACCAAATCGGACCATAGACGTTTTTCTCAAAACTACTTTTCTCAACACAGCTGACATGATATCTCAAGTTCCACTCAACCGATTTGCTTCAAATTTTTCACCAATCTTCAATGTATAACTCTCTATCGCCTCTACAACTTTTTATTGAAATTATTCTGTTTGCTATTGCAAAAAAATAAAAAACTATGAAAAAAGAAGTCGAAAAATGTCTTTTTTGTTCAGGCAGCCACCATTTTGTGATTTTTTTCCGTTTTCTCTATGGTAAAGGTCGATGTGGTAACGACATACTTACTCTAAGTGAGAATCTTTTTTTTAAATATTGTATCGGATGACTAGAAAGGTTGCAATCGTGTCTACCAGCACACTCCTATTTTTTAACCCTATACCTTTACCAGCGTATAACTTACCATATGCCTTGATATAAGGACGCTCGAGGACGGTAAGGGGAAGTGAATTCCAATAAATTCGTCGCCGGAACGTCAACCCCCCACAACCTCTACTACTATCTGCAGAGTTCGAGAATCGTTTTATCGCTAGAACTCGATATAAGAGCTCGCACGGCGTAGGTAGGTAAAGTGGGGGAAGCAATAAAACTCGGCCAAGCAGAACGAAGGGGAAACGCTCTTATATCGAGGACTCTTATATCGAGGAGGTAAGGTAAACGTCCCAATACCCGACCATCTAAGAGGCGACGAAAAAGTTAACCTGTTTTTCGCGTTCAAAAATAAATTATTGTCTATAACGACTATGACTATTAGAAAGCTTGAAGTCTCTAGTTTCCAAAACACATGGCATAGTTGTTGCTACAATTAGTTGTTTATTCATAATAATCGAAATTACTGAGAAATGTCAATGTTCCGGTGATTTTTCTATATGACCCAATATAGAACCTATATTGGGTCATATAACCGACCACTCATCTCCACGCGGGGAGGGGAGGGGGTAAATTAAGAAAAATGCGTAGCTGCACAGAGAATGTGTCACCGAAATTTTGAGTTTACCCGTGCGTAACTTTGATTGAGGCCCCGATCGTTTTTCCCTAACTTACTTTGGGCCCTTGGCTGCAAGCCCAATATATAGGGCCCCTGAATGGACGGTCACGCTTTTTCGACAAGGGCCTTAGAAGGCTGCCAAATGACGGCCTTTACAACCGCCTCACGTCTGCCATGTCAAATCCACGAAAAGCCCATGATCAAACCTTATCAGAGCCCTAGTACGTACGTAGTATCGCTATGCGTGTAGATTGTAAAATTGAATTATTTCAATATTATTATTATTACTATTATTATTATTATTATTGTTATTAATAATATATTCTTAATAATTCTCCAAAAGAATGTTTACGAAAAAATAGTTTAAAGCAGAGGATTTCGTAGAAATCTTGCGGGTATGACTTCCTGAGAAGCCTGACTCTGTGGTGTCGAATACACTTCGGCTATATAAGCATACTATTTGCATATTTCGTATGGGAGAGAGCGCACGCCGTATGCGACATCTCATGGCGAGTCTCGGAACTAACTAACTGCCATGTTTGGAATAATTAGGGCTCCGATACTTTCGCCCTATTTGGGCCCAATTTGGTTCTGTTGTAATTATACCGACTTCATTAAATATGGGTTGCCCGATCTAAACCCGACAAGGTCCTCAACGGGTGACCTTAGATCAGTCATATTCTAAGTGAGCCTGGCAAACCTTGGAATTGCCCTATCATGGCCCAACCTGGCGGTGCTATGGCGATTCATGACAGGGCATCCACATGTAAGCCCGACAAGGTCCTCAACGGGTTGCCTCAAGTCAGCCATATTGTAAGTAAGTCTAGAAATCTTAGCACTGCCATGTCAGGACCCAACCTGGTGGTGTTATGGCAATTCGTGACAGGACATCCACGTTTAAGCCCGACAAGAGCCTCAACGGGTCGCCTTAGGTCAGCCATATTGTAAATAGGCCTGACAACCTTGGCATTGCCTTGTCGGGGCCCAACCAGGCGGTGTAAGGGTAATTCCTGACAGGGCATCCACGTTCAAGCCCGACAAGGTCCCGACTTAATTCAGGGCTTCCCTAGAATTTTCACGCATGGGTATGCACGAAGAGTAAACATGTCAGCAGATGTCCGGTTACTGGGACTGAACATAGTCGCGTCCAACTTCCAATATCGAGATACATGGTCGGTTATCGGTACAAGATACATCTCGTATGTACCAATAACCGGACATGAAAATTAAGTACTCAAAACACATTTTCGGCTAATTACGACATGACCAAATTCGTGGTATCTTTCCGAATAAAAATACATTTTCCGGGATTTCAGCTGTTTCAAGATCATACTTTCTTAGGAATTTTGGCAAATTCACTGAATACAAATGACGACCCTCATTGGTATTGAAAAGTTAGAAAATGAGGGTCTTATTCCCTTAAGGACCGATTGAATACGAATAGGGCGTTCATTCATAGTTTGGGTTGAGCTTCTCTGGGATTTGGGGTCTTAATCTTACGATAGGAATAGCTTTTCCAAAACTTTAATGACGCTGAGATTTTTTAAATATTAAATATCTTATGTTATTTGCCTGAGCAAGAGTATACGCAAATAAAGTCATTTATATATATATGATCCATAACTTACTTGATACTTGTTTTTGTCATACATATGTCGTGACATGAATTCATGATCGTCTATTGAATCGCATTATTAATAGCTCTCCTAACCTATAACGACATCACATACAACATACGCATGCATCAATATCAGGGTGGTTCTTATCTGGCTCATGTACTTTGTCCCGTCTAACCTCTTAAGCTTGTTCCATTAAGAAAACAAATAAAATTTTTTACAGTTTTATTCGATTGGATAATAATTAACCGTCCCCCAAAATCCAGTAACTTTAAAATTCATTTTGGTTTTATAACAATTATAATTATAATAATATTATAATAATTATTATAATAAATAATAAAAACACATTGCCTCCAGCATTGTCCCTTGAAGTATCTTTATTCTGAGTTTTTATTTAAAAAAAAGCTGCAATAGAAAATGAAGAATCCGCTGAAAACTGAGTTACCCGAATTTTTGTAATCATCTCCATTATCTTTACTATTATTATTGTACATGCAGATAAAGACTTATCTCTTGGAACTTATAAGTTAATTAAACAAACGAAAAATTAAATTCTGTAACTGGCGCTGGAGCATATTTGCTTTTGCTAATTAAATAAAACCGCTTTTTAAATTTTTTTTCCCTCATTGTAATCTAAAAATGTTGAAAGAATTTTCAACGAGTAATAAAGCATCTTTATAGTAATTTTTTCCGTAATTTATAGCTACATTTTAATGAACTATCAATATCAATTGATAATATTATTCAATATAAATGTTAATTAAGTATGATTTTATTTTAAAGCAATATATTTGATAATCGAATATTTATTTTTGTTCATCCACAAAAATGCAAAAATTGATATTTGAAGAGTGATATTTTTGAGAATTTCAATTGAGAAAAGTGTCTGGCTTTCGGTGATAAATTTGGATATAAAATATTTCTTCTGGTTCTTTTTGGAGCTCGGCTAATTATTGTCTGGTTCTTACTTCGGCCATGACACGATTTTAGGGGATGAAAACGAACAAGATCCAAACTTTGCTAAACAAGGACCACCCTAATCTATGTATATACATATATTTGTGTATGTGTGTATATGTAGTTAAATATATACTCGCAATTTGCCCCTAGGGGCTCTCGGACACTCTCTCGGTTCACCGAAGCCTTACATTGTACTTAAATGTGTAAATTGATAGATGCGCTAAGCGCATGTTAGGGGCCAATAGTTCTTGGTCAAACGTCTGGTGTGGAATGATATATAGAGTTGAAAAAATATATATACCGCAGATACTCGTGCACTCATATAACGGGTGAATTTGGCGTCGCGAATCAGTCATGCCACGCGCGCAGACAAGAGATAAGAAAAAAATTATTACAACATTCAAGATACTATAATTTTTATTTTCAATTGATCAAGAAAAAAAAATACCACGTTAGTCTCGTATTGCAATTATCGTTCGAACGACAGTAATTTGTTGAGCGTAATCTTGCATTAACAATTTCTACATAGCTTCCTCATTTTTTTCCCATCCTTCACTAAGCCTCGTGTATGAGCATTTTCTTAATCTTCTCTGTGATAAGTCGTTTAAATACGGCTTCCGTATCGAGGAAGCTACAAATGTTAAAAATAAATCAGGATTCTATATGCATATTTCTGATTGGGCAATTTTATCATTATAGCCATTGAAAGTTTCAAGATTTTATAAATTTAAGACCCTAGTCATGTAGTGGGGGAAAAGTGTCTAAAATGATCCCTATAGGTAAAACGATCCCTGCTGATTTTATCGATTTTACTATAGCTTCATCTACGCGAAAAAAGTCTAGCGATTATTCATGAATTAGTCTAGCACTACGGTATTTCGAGCTGCAAGTCCAGTGATTTTGTATGCGGAGCTGCCAGTAACAATTATTGGCGACTTCAAGAATTTTAAACCAGTATAACCAGAATAACCAGTACAATTTGCTGTATCATTTCAATAATAATCATTGCTATGCTATCATTGATTTTCGTGGCCTAAATAGTACATATTACTGGACTGGATAGTAATAATTACTGTAGGACTCCAGTAATTTTAACAGGATCGTTATTTTTACTGCGAGGGGCAGTGAAAATTACTGTAACCAGTTCGGTAAAATTGAAGTATTACTACACGGAAAAAAGTCCATGGACTAATCCAGTACTACGGCATTCGGTGCTGCGAATCCGTTGATTTTTTATGCGGAGCTGCCAATAAAAGTTACTGGAGTACTCCAAGAATTTTAAACCAGTAAATCCAGAAAAACTAGTACAATTTACTGTACCATTACAGTAATTATGAATAGTACATATTACTGGACTAGAAAGTGATAACTACGGGGTACCGAGTGTCCATTGGACGTCCATCGATCATCCATAGATCCTTAACACGTCTACATCCACGATAGACGTAATGCGGACATACATTGAACATCCATGGTATACTTTTGATTGGACAAAATGCGATGGATCACACAGGACGTATATTGTATGTCCACAACCCGTACCATTTCTTGAGCTACAAATATACACAACACGGCCACCCATGCAACGTCCATAGGTAGACATTAAAAAGCTTTTAATTCAGGATAGCAATTGAACATCCATTGGACGTTCCAGGTTCGTAAACGAAAAACATTTTTGGAGGACGTCAATTGAACGTCTATCGGATGTTCCATGTAGGATTGCATATAGACGTGAACCTGGAACGTCCAATAGATGTCCAATTTCTATCCTGAATTAAAAGCTATTGAATGTCTACCTATGGACATACCATGGATATCCGTGTTGTGTATATTTGTAGCCCAAGAAATAGTACGTGTCATGGACATACAATATTCGTCCTATGGGATCCATCGCGTTTTGTCCAATCAAAAGCATTCGGCCTTTAGATGTACATTCAAGTATTTCGAGCCGCTACGATATGGATACGTCGCTTGACCGTCTTATGTACGTACAAATTACGTCTATCGAAGGATAACACGGAAGTTTATTCTACGTCCACGACACATATTTTTGGTGCTGTAAATATATTCCGCGCGTAATCTAACAGCCAGGGGACGTCCAATATCATATATGTTGGATGAAAATTTCATTCCGGGGAAGTTCATGGATATTCCTTAAACCACTAACGGAGATGCGAAACGGCAGCGATCTATGCGCTGAAAACGTCTCGTATACGTACCCTTAGATAGTTTTTAGACGTACCTATAAACCCCATAAAGTGACGTTTAATGTACGTATTTAAGACGAATACCAATGTTGCGAAAGATGTCTTATGATCATATATTATACGTCCCTTAATTTAAACGCCATTAATTACATATTGTTTATTAATTATGAAATTCATTACTGATTATACATTATTTAAGGCCTGTGAGACAAAGATATATAAGTATATCAGCAAACTACATCGGATAAGGTTTTGTATGCAAAAACTTACCATGAGTCAAGTTAGTGTAGGTAGATAGGTAGGTAGGTAGGAGATTAGAAAAGTTAAGCAGCATTCCTTAAATCCAATACTTGGATGGGTGATCGTACGGTGAAAAATCGAAAACTATTTTTTTTTCTTTTTTTTCTGTAAAATATGGATATCTTATAGACCCCGAGTATTATATAATCAGTAATAAAGTTTATAATTAATTACTGATGTCTAATTAATAACAATTAAATTTTTTAAATTAAGGGACGTATAATAGACGATCATTGGACATCTTTCGGGTCACTGGTTTATTCGTCGTAAATACGTAAGTTTTGGGATCTAGTCCATCTAAAAACCGTCTCAGGGTACGTATACAGGACGTTCCCAATACATAGAACAGGTGCCGTTTCGCACTTCTTTTTGATGTTTGAGGGATACTCATGGACGTCACTGGGATGGAGCTTTCATCCACCATGTATGAAAATTGGACATCCCATGGCTCTAATGTTCCGTGTGGGTACTGTATCATTCCAGTAACGGACTGATATACGCCTCTTGGATAACTCAAGTGGCGCGGCGTTGTGGCAGATTCAGACAACACGCGGACGTTAGAGTGCGGTCAGCTGTACGGTTCACGTTATTAATTCAGTTAAAAACGTTAAAAAGTGCATTGTCAGATATTTTTAGAATATATAAAAGCGCTTATATATCGTGATATATTTCAAATATATCATAATCCACTTTTACAACGGGGATAAACGTTTCGAAAAATAATAAAAATGTGTGATTGAAATTTTCAATAAAGTCGATCAAAACTCATCGATATTTTATTTTTATACACCTGGAGAGACTTGAAAGTATGTCTGCAAAATTTAGAGATCATTTCGTGAACTTGAGGCATAAATATTTTGATATATTCAATTATATATTTGTTCATATATGATAAAAACAACCTCACGGAAAAAAAATAAATGTCGATGTATGTGGAAAATATATCTCGAATATATTGAATATATTTTGTTGTAGAAATGAGTGATTCTTGCGAAATATACGTCAAATATATATGAGAAATATATCCACATTAGATGTGTGGAATTGATAGCGACTTGAGACAAGTACATTTACCTAACCTCACTGTCTCGAAAAGCCGCCGAGCGGCTGACTCTATACAGGCAGGACCTTGCTTATACATGGAAGTATATCTATATAAAAAAATCAATTTCTCAACATTTTCAATAAAATATACAGTTTAAAAAAATTTTAAGACATACGTATTGATTATTATTTTTTTCTCTTTCCATTCATCCCAGAATGAACGCTGTAGCTGTCAAAATGTGGACGATATTGAATTTAAACTGTTATTTTCATATGTATACTGTATGAGAAGAACGACCTCGAGTTGCCGCCGTTAACCGACAGTTGGCGTTGCTGTAGCATCGACGCGATATCCAAGAGGCGTATACAGTAGTTCTTTCACAACTTTTCACCGAACGGTAATTTTTACCACGAACAGCACAGTACTGCAACCAATCCAGTAATATTGGACAATTAAGAGGAGGCTAAATACCGACACTAACACCTCGAAATTGCCATCCAAACTTGCTCTTATACAAATGGATGGAATTGAATAAAATTTTAACAACATCATCGGAACAATGGCAGGAATGGAGCCTCACTTAAATTTTTTCGAAAAACAAAAAAAAAATTTACCGATTCACTTACCACCAAGAAACTGTAATTGAAAAACTTAAATTATTAAACTTTTACTGAATTTCGGGTAAAACCAAGAGTGAGGCTCCATGAAGAACGCCACGATACAAATATCGAGGCGTTTTCGACATTATTTTATCAAAATGACACGCCGTAAGTTTGGATGGCGCATCAAGAGATAAATATCGATAAATTGTAGTTTTATTGAAAAACGAAATGGCGAAATGTAGTTCACAGACGTGCGAGTGAGGGCAGCACCATGGATTCTGACGAGTAACCAAGCCTCTCAATTGACAATTAATTGTTCATTAATTTATCCCCCTCTTAATTGTCAAAATGTAATTAATTTTCATCCATGGTTGTCGGAGAAAGACTGCACGACGATGATACGTCGATAATGAAGGGATTGAATAAAAATGGTATTTAGCCTCCTCTTAATGGCCACTCCAGTAATTATCCATTGATTAATACTAACGTTTTTTCCGTGCATCAATACGGAAAAAGCCCAGTGATTAGTCATGGATTGGTACAGTAATTATTCATGGATCAGTCCAGTACCATTAGTACAGAATTTTGAGCTGCAAATCCAGTGATTTTTTATGCGGAGCTGCCAGTAAAAGTTAATGGTGTGTTCCATGAATTTTAAACGGGACATAATCCATGGTCTAGTATGAAAAAAAAAATTAAATCATTCAATATCATTAGGACGGTAATTAAGATTCATCGGTCTTCGATTTTTTTGGCTTATCACCATTGCACTTTTAAAAACGAGGTTAAAAAACATTGTTTTTTTTCCGCTAAAATTCGAGCCGCAGGAGATATTAATATCTGTACGTAGAGACCTTCCTGCAATCATCTTTATTATGCAATTAATATCGTTTTTTTTTTCAGGGTCAAATCTCCTCGAGCTGCATTTCATTAACATCGATCATGAGTTAATATTAAATTAAAATAAAATCGGGTTCGAAGAGTTCATCGTCGAATTCGAAGATTAACATTCTCCAATCTCTCCATTGAAAAATCATTGAAGGGGCAGGAGGGAGGGGGGAGGATATTAAACAATCAGGAATAAATAATGCAATTCTCCATCGTGCTGGAATTTTTTTTCTCGAAAAACCATTTATTTCTTCGAATAAATATTCTTCTATCTATCTACGAGAAATTCTACCTAAAGAAGTACACATTATACGTACAAGTATTTTTTTTTCTTATTATTATTTTTTTTTTTTTCGAAGTGATACTGTAGTACACAAATTTTGTTAATCTTATTTATACATTGAAGAACGAAGGCGAAGAGAAAAAAAAACCTCGCATCTTGCCCAGAAACATCCGTGCTGCCGATATTTTTTTTTCTTCCCTTTTTTGTCATCCTTTACCTTACAATTATTTCAATTAATCTTTACGGTTATCGACGCAATCTTCGCAGCTCGATAATCGGTATAATCTAAAAGTCGCCTGGAAAGCATTTTTTTCGATTTTTTACGATCGCTATAATTGCGTCGATTCGAGTTTTAATTGCTAAATCGTAGGAAATAAAAATATCCTCTCGTTATGCGTATACGCTCGTATATATTTTTTTTTGTTTTTCCTTTTTTCTTTTTTAAATACAAATTATACAAATGATCACACACGAAGGTTGCGCAATTTCTCCGCGACTAATGTAGCGTATATAAATATTTATATTCGGGTGGCTAATTTTTTAACGATTGTTTTATATTTTCGTTATTTCTCGGAAAAATTTGAAAAATACTGAAGATAAAATTCCGTATAAACTGGAGCTAAGAATATATTGGGTGGTCGCTACGATCGATTGAAATTTCTTAAAAACCTCAAAAAATTTCAAAATTCACCGGCAAAAACAAAGGATAATCAATTTTCAATTTTTTTTTAAATGGGAAACGATAACAATTATCGATGGTGTTGCACTTTTTTTGAATCTTTTGTTGCATTTCTTCATGTTTTTTTGAAAACTTGGTTTTTTAGCACCAAAACTTTTTGGGAAACCTATTTTTTTTCTCAAATTTAATCTTGTGAATTAAAGAAAAGGGTATAGCCGGATAAGCTATTCCACATGGCTGATCGATTTCTAATTGGAAAAAAACATTATCCTGAAAATTTCAGATTTTTAACCCAAAAAGTGACGACACAATTAAAAAAAAACTCGTTTCTCAGTATTTATTTTATTGCAACTATTCTACTGAATATTTCTTTACGGAAAATTTTTTGCTAACAATTACGAATAAGGGACGTTGAAAAATGATTTTGTTATAAGTTTTTAATCATTGCCTTTTAAAAAAAATAATAAAAAAGTTTTTGTCGCTATATTTAAATATGTTTCTTTCGGGTGTCAATGACGAACTTTGCATAGAAAACTCCTTTCTTGCTCTTTTTAATACAGTAAAATTTTCAACTTGATCCATTTGGTGCAACACAGTAAAGAAAAATTAAATCGATTTTTCTTACATTTTCTTCAAATATTATTTACTATTTACTTGTAAAGTATTCTTTTTCATTTCAAAATATATAAAAAATATGATATTATTTCTCCATACTATTATGAAAATTATTCAGTGATATAATAAAAACAAAATTTTTAATTTTATAAATTATGTTATCATATTAATATTGCTCAACAAAAGTTCTTATCAATTATTTATATTGGAAAAATAATTTCATATAGAGATATCAATTTTTCTTCAATTCAAATAATTGAATGAAATTACCTAGTTACCCTATAACTATAAGCAATTTTTGTCAAGATGAGTCTAAGACTGTGTAAATAAATATAAATACCTGTCTTGATTAGATTTGGCGCAAGACTTGGTCGAGATGGCTACTAGAGTACAATATGAGAAATTATTTGTAAAAATTGTTTTAAAAAACGTCAGTTAACCTTCGTCACTTATTTTCATTCACTATAGCATTGACTTTTTCATCTGTAAATAAACGACTTAATATCTTGGCAGATCTTATTATGTATTGTAGCCCAATATCGTGCGTGAGAAAGAAATAGTTGTAATGTTGAAAAAAATTATTTCATTCAAATACATATTTGCACCGTTTGAAAAAATATTTTATTGCACTCCGTGCGTAAAGTGACCACTTCTCGCACGCTTCGCTTTGCTGCGCGTGCGAGAAGCGGGCACTTTACGCACTCGTACAATAAAATTTCGTACGATACTAGTGCGAGAAACTTTTTCTCAACTCGTGTGATTGCAGCATTCGCCTTCGGCTCATGCTGCAAACTCACACTCGTCGAGAAAAAGTTTCATCGCACTCGTATCGTAATGTACTATATTCATATTAAATAAAAATTTATTAAATCGCAATATATTTCCTAATAGGTATATAAAAACAAAAATCGTTGAAATGTATAGAGTCGTATTAGGTCGGCCTACAACTAAAAAAATTTATTTGGCTTGTTTATGATTGAATTAAATGTACTAGATATTTTTTTCTGGGTGTACCGTCTTCACTATTCAGTATGTAAAAATCACACTAAATATTATAAAACTACAAGTAAAATCTCGGCACATTACCTCAAAAACATACCGTTGTTTCATTGATTATCAGCCAAGTACGAATGAAATCTCTGGCATTAAACGATATCGTCGTGATTGTGCTAATGGTAAGCGTACTTGCATTAAAGAAAAACCGATATCTTTATGAGAAATTATTTTCTTCAATATAAATAATTGATACAAACTTTTTTTGAGCAATATAAATATGATAACATAAATTATAAAATTAAAATAGTATATTACGATACTAGTGCGATGAAACTTTTTCTGACGAGTGTGAGTTTGCAGCATGAGCCGAAGGCGAATGTTGCAATCACACACTCGTCAGAAAAAGTTTCATCGCACTAGTATCGTAATATACTATTATTGTACGAGTGCGCAAATTGCCAGTTTGAGCACGCGCAGCGTGCTTAAAGTGGCACTTTGCGCACGGAGTGCAATGAATTGTGTTTTTTTATATTACTAAATAATTATCCCTAATAGTATGGAGAAATAATATTAGATTTTTCATATATTTTTAAATGAAAACAAAATATTTTACAAGTAAATAGTAAATAATATTCGAAGAAAATGTGAAAAAAATCGATTTTTTTTTACTATGTTGCACCAAATGGATCAGGCTGAAAATTTTACTGTATTAAGAAGAGCAAGAAAGGAGTTTTCTGTGCAAAATTCGTGATTGACAGCCGAGAGGAACATATTTAAATATAGCGACAAAAACTTTTTTTTAAAGTAATCATTTAAAACTTATTAAAAAATTACTTTTTAACGTCTCTTATCGATAACTATTAGCAAAAAAATTTTTGTCAAAAAATATTCAGTAGAATAGTTACAATAAAATAAATACTGAAAAACAAGTTTTTTAAAATTGTGTCGTCATTTTTTGGGTTAAAAACCTGAAATTTTCAGGAAAATGTTTTTTTTTCAATAAGAAATCGATCAGCCATGTGGAATTTTAAAAATCGCTGGGGGCAGATTTCACATGCTTATCCGGCTATACCCTTTGCATTTGAATTTCCAAGAAATTTGGAGGAAGTTTTGAGGGAAAGATACCTGCAGTTTCCGAAAAAATGCCATGCAAAGTGAAAGCCTCTCTTTTGATTTACGATATTCTGAAGTTTTATGTCCATTATACAGAAAGCTGAACAAACAATAAAAAAAAATTAGGAAGCTTTTTTTAACCATTTTTTCAAAATTTCAAATTTCATTGAAATTTGAATGTCTCAAATTCGTATAAATTCAATATTAACAATCCTTCGCAATTAGTGTAGGTAGACTGGGTACGGTTGTGACAGTCGCCATATTAGCGAAACTATAAGGAATACCGGGGGAAGGGGGGGGGGTGCAAGGAGAGAGAGGAGCGACATGTCCGACTGAACATGTTTCACAGTGTTGTGTTCGCCATCGCGCGACAATAACGCCAGCAGAGGCCTACATTGCTTTTCACCAGTAAAAAGTAAGTATTTTTATTCGATTTCTTTTAATAATTGTTGTTATATCTGTACAGATAGCGTAATGAGTTTGTTTCCTCGTTATAAGTTAAACATTAGTAGTTAAATACCAATGATTACTTTTCACGTAGATTATTTTTTATTGTCATAGCGATTGTTTTTTTGCGAAGGAGTGTGTTGGGTACGGTTGTGACATGTTTCCTGAGTACGGTTGTGACACACCTAAAATGTGCTTTATATCACTCAGTACAATAATGGACGCTTTTACGCCCGCAAGCAGATGTGAAAACGTCCATATTGCACCTCGTGATATAAAATATCGTACATCACTCGGCGTAAAAACATTTTCTGACTCGTGTGATTGCAGGACTCGTCTTCGGCTCGCCCTGCAAACTCACACTCACCGGAAAATGTTTTTACGTCCTCGTGATGTAATGTACTATTTTTTACTTTTAAATGTCCAGAAAACGCTTGAGGAAGACGGAAAGAGGGCAGTGTGACATAAAAAAAATATAAAATCGCTTATGAAGAAGGAAAGAAGTTTTGACTGATTATATGATATGATATATTATGTATGATATATGATATACGATGATGATATATGAAATGATAATATTAAGACTGTTATAATAACTTATTCGTACAGGGCCTTAGTCATTATAAGGGATTGGATTGTAATATAAAGGCTATTATGTAATAAGTATAGATTCTACAGTGGCATATTAGTTATAACCGATTAGTGTTCTCAAATTTTATTTCTTTTGTTTTGTAAATGTTAACTTTTTCCAGAAAAAGATTATATCGCGTTGTGTTACATATGACTTGCAATAAAAGTGATTTCAGACCGTTTTGGTGTATTTTTTAACCTGTCACTACCGACCCCAAGCACTGTCACAACCGCCCCTGGGTGTGGTCGGTTGTGACACTTTTTCCTTTTCTTTCTAATTTGCTCCTATGAGTTAACTATTGTACTTAGGGACAAAATTTTGGTATTTATATGTAGACAAATGTACAATTCACTATAAAGAACAGTGTTCGTCCAGCTAACTGGCTTACTAACAAAATTATGGGCGATCAAATGAAAATTATCACAACCGTACCCAGTCTACCCTACTTGTGCAAAAAGTTTGAGCTTGATGAATGAAAAATTTCGAAATTGTAGCTTTTCCAAGCATTCTTAGAAAATTTTCGGCATAGAATAAAACCTAAACCTCTTAAGCAATCCATTATAAATTGGTCGATAAAAACAGCGATAGTTGTAATATTTTGGAAGTCAGAGTGATCGCAAGGATTTTTTTGAAAATTTCAAAAACAATTTCGATCTAAAGCCCTCCAGTAGCTTTTTCACAACTTGATACCAACCGTCCTTATTATTTAATGCATTTGTGCAAAAAATTTGAGCTCAGTAGCAGCAAAAATCACGAAAGTTGAAACGATCACAAGAATTTTTTCATAATTTCAAAAAATTTTAAACTAAACACCTTCAGCAATACTTTTGGAATTACTTTTCAATGTACTAAACTTACCATCCGTTCTTATCACCTGATCTATTTGTGAAAAAGAATTGAGAATTGCTGTAAATTACAGAAGTTGAAACGATCGGAAGGATTTTGAAAATCCTGGTATGAAAATTTTTTAATTTTTTCTTTATAAAAACAAAATGTCCTTCATGAGGAAACGAAACAATGTGGGAGATTCCACTTCTTAGAATTAATTTATGCATTTTTGCTTTTTTCAAGGCATTAATTACTTCCGATCTTCATTTAATTTTACAACATTCATTACGTACTCTAAATGTAAAGTTGCAAAATTACAAATGTAATTTTTCGCGATTTCCTCTTTGAAAAATCGAACTTTCTGAAATTTCACGTAAAGTCAAATGTGTTTCTGGAAAAGAAATTCTGGGAAAAAACAAGAAAATAACATCCTACAGAGGGTAATTAAAGGGTTATTAATTGTTGAAATTTAAACCAAATACCCGGTTATCATTTCGAAAATGACATACCATTTACGAGAAGATTTCAATCGTTGGTAGCGCCTTCCAAATGTTTTCCTACCATCACCAAGTCTTCCGATCATTTCTTTCACTATTTTCTTGTTGCATTTGAAAAGACATTTTTCGATGAAAAACAAAAACATTTAAAAAATATGCCACCCTGATGTTTAATATCCCATACAAAATAGGCAATTTTTTTTCTTGATTAATTTCAGTCATTTTTGGTACTCAAATAAAAACATTTATAAAAAAAACTCAAATGCGAATGTACAAAAATTAAGGCACACAATTTGAAATTAAAGTACAAAAATTTGGTAATTATCAAAAACAAAAAAAAAATAGTATCGTTAGTTTTCACTCATCGAATGCAAATTTTGATGATTGAAGAATAAATCTGCAAGGTGATAGAAATGATTTATTACTCAATTTTATTTTTTATTTTCGCAGGATCAAATGAAAATGCCAAAATTTAATATGATTCGAAGTAAACGACTTTAAGCACCGAAAGAGTCGTTGAAAAGACATTTGTGAAAAATTAAAAAATGGCCTACTTGACACGGAATTTCCCGTACACTGTATAGCACAATAAATATATAGGTTCATATACATAGTAGGGGACGATCGGCCTGATAGTTTTATCATTTTTGTTTCATTGTTATCATGAGCATTTTTTTTTTACTTTATCTACACGGGAAAAAGTCCAGTGATTTTTCATGCGGACTTGTCAGTAAAAATTACTGGATTGGTCCAAAAACTTTAAATCAGTACAACCATATTAACCAGTACAATTTACTGTATCAGTCCAGTAATAATCACTGGTACGGTGATCATTGATTATGGGGGCCTGAATAATGAATATTACTGGATTAGCTACACGGAGAGAAATAGTTTTGCTACGACAGCACACGGCGTGCTAACATAGTGACAGCAAAAGTAATTTGTATTTGGTGCGGTTACAAAAATCATTTGTTATGGCACACCGAGAAAAAGGTTTGGTAAAGTGAAACAAATTTGGCTTGAATTAACCAAACCCGGTGGTTACGGGTGGCGAAGGAAATGTGTAATTCAGTTAACTCAAAACGTTTATCAAAATGGAAACAAAAATTGCATTCCCATAAATACATATATCCTTGGCCCAACAGAGTAGAGAATCCATTAAATTGAAAATTACATTGTTTTGATTCTATATTTGGTAAAATGCACCCAATATGCGATTGCATAATGTTCCATCAATTTAAAGTTAATCGAGGACTCCGATGCTGGTAATATACTGGTACTTATCGGTGCTCGGTGGCTGTTTCGCTTGCGCGAAAGCGCGCGCCGATCGTCGCCACCTTACGGATCTCGGGCGAAGTGCCGAGATTGTGGTAGTTACTATACGTACTATCGACTAAATGTGTTGTGGCCGCATTGAAATATTTAGTCAAATTTATCAAACCATTTGACCGACTTGAAAGCATTTACTATTCTTTTTAACTGGATGAATAGCTCAAATTAAAACTAGATTTTGTTGATGAGACGAAACATACAGTTGAAACAATTTTATTTACTTCCAGTAAACGACTTGATATTCGATTGAATGAGAAAACAAGTTGTTGAATCAATCTCGTTTGAAATCATTTTGATCCAATGTTGTAATTGCGGTGAATGCAGTACACATTCGAAACAACGACACCAGTTTTATTATTTCAACAACGGAGTAATCAAATCAAATATGTGACGATTGATTCAAACAAATTTTCCGTGATCGCAGCTGGGTAGCTGATATTACGATAGTACATTACATCACGAGGTCGTAAAAACATTTTATATCACGCGGTGCAATGTGGATGTTTTCACGTTCGCTTGCGGACGTAAAAGCGCCCATTATTGTACTGAGTGATATAAAACCTTTTTTTCGGTGCAGCGAACCGATATGCACACAGAGAATATTATTAACAAATTATTTTTTTAACCGCAGCAAATTACTTTTGCTGTCACTATTTTAGCATCCCGTGTGCTGTCGTAGCAAAACTATTTCTCTTCGTGTAGTAATAACTCCTGTGTCAATCTAGTAATTTTCACCAGACCATAATATTTACTGCAAGCAGCCGTGAAAAGTTCTGTAAACAGTCTAGTAACATTGAAGTATTACTGGACACTTTAGCAATTATCACTGTGTCGACCATAACTATTAGTACTGACTTTTTTCCGTGTGATTGCAAAATTGCTTGCAAGTTGCAAGATCAAGAAACAAAAAGATAAAAAATCGGTAATATCACCGGAAATTCGTCTTGCCTATCGAGTGTACGTTCATTTTTGTCGTTTTTTCTTAAAACTTTTATTTCGTTGCGCAACTCGAAGCTAATAAACTGCCACGTGTCGACGTCAATCTGGGACTTTTCCAAGCTCGTTCTTCATACGCGATAATAATTGCCACGAGCAAGCGTGCAAGTTTACACATTTTTCATTATTATTATTAATAATAATATTATTATTAATGTTTATATTATTATTATTATTATTATTATTATTTATTCATTATTATTCGTTGTATATATATACACAAAGACACTCGTCGAGCACACACCATGTGACAGACCCAAGCACTCACGTTGCTGAATTAGAAAGAGAAAAAATAAATATTTTTTCTTCTTGAACAACGACGAAACGGCGATTGAAAAGAAAAATCGACGATTAAAGTTACGATAAAAAAAAGTGAGTATCAATATAATTAATAATAATAAGTAAAGGATACAATGAGCGACGAGCAACGAGGACGCTTTTACGTCCACAATCGTTATTTATTTATAATTACTTTGCTGAAAAATGGGCGTGGTCGAATGATTTCTTTTTTTTTTGTTTTCTTGTAAATTCGATTCGAAATATAATGATTTGCTTATTTGCATGCTGAAACTCCGTCGGGAATCGTTGAGTCGATCGAACATCGTCGAATCGCACTCTGCCCTCGATGCTTCATCCTCGATATATACAGGGTGTCCCAGGGGTGAGGATCCATACCGTCAGGTTAGATTTGTGAGGTTATAACGAGTAGAAAAGTCCTTTGCCATTTTTTGGTATTTTAAATCCCTGAATTATTATTAATTTTTTTAATCAGCCAATGAGATGCTCCCATTCACCGTACTCACACCAACGAGCGCGAGAGTATCTTATTGGCTGATTAAAAAAATTAATAACAATTCAGGGCTTCAAAATATCAAAAAATGGCAGAGGACTTTTCTACTCGATATTACGTCACGAATCTACCCACGAGGTATTAACATTCACCGATGGGACATGCTGTATATTGCAATATATGAAACAAAAAGAAACGCGATGGCGCCTTAAAAATAATACCGTGACGCTAGGAACTATCCCGCATTGCGAATCGACCGTAAACCCCCGAAAGAGTTGCTCTCGAAGGCACCTCATTTAAGGGAGTACGCGATGCTCCGAATTGTTATTTTCCTCCTCTTCCGTTTTCCCTCTTTCTCTCCGATCGAAGAAGAATCATTCCAATAAATAAATCCCACGGGATATTTCTTTTGTTTTCAAACGTTATTCTTCTACCTTTTTTTCGAATCTCGCGAAAGGAGAAATGTCCATGAGAACGTAATAATTAAGAATTGTTTCGACAATGTAGCAAACATGGAGGATTAAGTATGTTTATATCACAGCTGAAGCTGGCCGATGATTTCTTTTTTTCGCCAATAAATAAGAAGACAATAACACAAAATAATGAAAAGAAAAAAAGAATTAATTCGATTGTGGGGACAGGGATAAATTTAAAAAAAAATTACATATATATATATATCTGTATACGTCAAGGCAACGTCGTACTCCCAAAAGTGAAAAAAGTGCCGAGAGTTGTCGATTTTTAAATTTCTTATTTTTTTTCTTCCTTCAGTCTCGCGTGGAAAATCTATTTCGAATTACGGCCTAATTCTAGTATCACGTGGTGGTTTTAATTGAACGACGAAAAACGACGTATCTATATATATATATGTGTGTGTGTGTGTTTATATATATATATATATAATTTAAAAAAGAAAATAATAATAACAAAAATACGAACAAACGAGAAGATGGCAAATTAACTTATCGTGACGCGCGTTGATGATGTATGATGATTTTTTAAAATATATATATGAGGTATTCCAGCCCAAGTGTGTGAACCCTTGACCCTGACCCTCTCGGATTTATTTGATTTTTTTTTTATATGATCGCATCAAGTCTAAAATACACTAATAATTTTTCTAGATTTTTCCAAACATCCCTTATTTAAAAAAAAAAATTATTTTCAAAACGCCATTTTTTTAAAACCTAAAAAAATTCTGAAAAAACCGTTATAATATATGAAAATTTTCAAGCTATCACCCGTAATGGGCAGATGTTTTTTTCTGTGTTTCACAAGCTATTAACGTTCCCAAAATTCAAAAAAATCTCAAATAGCTCACCTTGAGCAGATACTGAATTAATTTACGTTACACAATACGAAATTAATTTGAGTACCAAAACAATTCAGTATCTAGTCAAGGTGAGCTATTTGAGAATTTTTTTGGAATTTCCAGAACTTCAATAGCTTGTAAAACAGAAAAAAAAAATCTGCCCACTACGGGCGTTAGCTTGCAAATTTGTATACATTATCACGGTTTTTTCAGAATTTTTTTAGATTTTTAAAAAATGGCGTTTTTTCAAAAAAAAAATTATTTGAAATACAGGATGTTTGGAAAAATCTAAAAAAATTATGAGGGTGTATTTTAGACTAAAAATAAAAAATCAAATAAAACCGAGAGGGTCAGGGTCACGGGTTTACACACTTGGGCTGGAATACCTCATATATATGTACATACATAATATATATATTTTAATACACTGATGACAAACAAGATTACACAAAATGATGACGAAAATTTGGGTGTATACAAGGCTCGAACATGATGATAAAGTTGAATATTGGACGGGCAATAGCGATTTAGGATATTTCGTATTTGTTCTTTTTTTTCATTTACTTTTTGTTGGTTTTTTTTCTGTTTTTACTCTAATGTCGAGACTCATGAACAACCACATCGTTCGACGACCATACCAGGAAGCCGCGAAAATACAATTTGATACTCGTTGTCGAAATAAAGCATCGTTATCTCCGATAATTTTCTCGGAGCGCAGCATGGCCCGGTGTTGTTTGGCGGCTCGGCAAGACTCACTATGTGCGTGTTCGGATAAGCGGGCAGAAAAGCCATCGGACAATCGCCCGAGCAATAATTCGCGTCATATCTGAAACAAATCGAATTTTCCATCGTTCCAAAATCAAAATTTAACGACATTAGAGTATACGAAAGATTGCGTTGAAAACAGAGACAAGCACGTTAAGATATTTTCAAAATTCATTGTCTCATTATTTTGTCGATATTTTTATTTAACGGGGAAAGGTGTCCAAGATGATCCCGCAGGGGCAAAATGATCCCCATGGGTGAACAAAGCGACCTGTCGACTGATCTAAGGTCCGAATTTTGAGATCTTATTATCAAAGTTAACGCTTTCGCAGTGAGGTGAAAATGAGATTTTCGTGCCATTTTTGTGTTGGAAATTTTCTTTCCTAGATTTGCTTTAAAGTCTTCGTATAAAGGTTTTCGAGGTCGCTGACTTCGAATTTGATATCAGATTTCCAAAATTCAAAATGGTGGATCCAATGTGGTGGACGCAAATTCGCGACCATAAACATCTGGAGATACCATTTTTTGTCAAAATTAAACTACTTTTCGAATTTGCGTCCACCATATTGGATCCGCCATTTTGAATTTTGGAAATCTGATTTCAAATTCAAATTCAGCGACTCCGAAAACCATGAAGTACTCACTTTCATGGAAATCAAACCATTTTTCGAATTTGCGTCCGCCATATTGGATCCGCCATTTTGAATTTTGGAAATCTGATTTCAAATTCGAATTCAGCGACTCCGAAAACCATGAAGTACTCACTTTCATCGAAATGAAACCATTTTTCGAATTTGCTTCCGCCATATTGGATCCGTCATTTTGAATTTTGGAAATCTGATTTCAAATTCGAATTCAGCGACTCCGAAAACCATGGAGTACTCACTTTCATTGAAATGAAACCATTTTTCGAATTTGCGTCCGCCATATTGGATCCGCCATTTTGAATTTTGGAAATCTGATTTCAAATTCGAATTCAGCGACTCCGAAAACCATGAAGTACTCACTTTCATCGAAATAACACCATTTTTCGAATTTGCTTCCGCCATATTGGATCCGCCATTTTGAATTTTGGAAATCTGATTTCAAATTCGAATTCAGCGACTCCGAAAACCATGGAGTACTCACTTTCATCGAAATGAAACCATTTTTCGAATTTGCGTCCGCCATATTGGATCCGCCATTTTGAATTTTGGAAATCTGATTTCAAATTCGAATTCAGCGACCCCAAAAACCATGATGTGCCAAATTACAATCGAATCGATGCAGTAGAAATAGGTTGTTTTTCAAATGCCCCTATACGTGTCATGACACAAAAATGGCACGACTGTTTTTGCCCCTGGGCGTGTCACTTACAGTCAAGGGATTAAGATCAAACTTTTCATTAAACTCTAGTTGGAACTTAAGATCGAACTTGAGTTGCAATTTAAGATGAGTCTGAAGTTTGAACTTAAGTGCAGAGATGTGTGAGTAACGAGTTACTTTTGTAACTAGTTGCGACAGAGTTACACGATACTTTTGTATCGAGTAACTGAAATTTTGTAGTTACTGCGATACGAATGTATCGAGTAACTACAATTACTCGTTACATTTGTATCGAGAAACGAAAAAAAATTAAGTTACTTGATACATTCGAACGAGTAACGAAAATTCCTTAGTTACTCGTTATATTTGTATCGAGAAACGAAACTCGTGTGATTGCAGGACTCGCCTTCGGCTCGTCCTGGAAACTCACACTCGTCAGAAAATGTTTTTACGCCGAGTGATGTACAATTGTATTTTATATCACGAGGTACAATATGGACGTTTTCACGTCCGCTTGCGGGCGTAAAAGCGTCCATTATTTCACTGAGTGATATAAAATCGTTTATTTCATTATTGGCCAGAAAATATTTGTTTGGTTCAAGTAAATATTTCTGGAACCAAAAAAATATTGTTTTGGTTCTAGAGAACCAAAAATGGTTTTATAGAACCAAAAAAATATTACTAGAACCAAAAAAATATTTACTTGAACCAAACAAATATTTTCTGGCAAATAATGAAATAAACGATTTTTCGGTCCTAGTAATTTTTTCTCTCAGTGTAGTAACATTTTTAAACGACCTTCTGAATACTTCATGTAAGAACATACCAAATTTTCAGAATTCTATCATCATAACTTCAACCTTCTTAAGGGTTAAAATAAAAAAAAAGAGAAAATTCTGAAAATTTGGTATGTTTTTGTATGAGATATTTAAGAGGTCGTGTAAAAATTTCACGACGATTAGGAAGCTTGTTATTAAGAAATTACCGTTTTGTTAAAAACAATTTTTTAAACAAATAAAAAATATATTTATCAATAAACTTCGTTTTCTTTCCGTTGCTTTCAGTATATTGTGGATATTAAAAAATTGAGAGGTCAAGAAAATTTTTTTATTTAATTTGTTAATCTTAATTATTCGATAACGAGCCTCCAAATCGTCGTGAAATTTTTACACGACCTCTTAAATACTTCATTGAAAACGTATCAAAAGTATCGAGTAACTGAAAACGTTACAAATGTATCTAGTAACTCAATTTTTTTCGTTACTCGTTACAAAAGTATCGAGTATCGAAAAGTTTTTCGTTACTCGATACAAATGTAACGAGTAACTGAGAAATTTTTGTTCCGCGTTACAAATGTATCTAGTAACTCAATTTTTTTCATTACTCGTTACAAAAGTATCGAGTATCGAAAAGTTTTTCGTTACTCGATACAATTGTAACGAGTAACTGAGGAATTTTTGTTCCGCGTTACAAATGTATCGAGTAACTCAAATTTTTTCGTTACACGTTGCAAATGTATCGTGTGTCGAAATTTTTTTCGTTACTAGTTACAAAAGTATCGAGTAACTTACGAATTTTCGTTACCCGTTACAAAAGTTCGAGTAACCACAGTTACTCGATACATTTGTATCGAAGTAACTAAAAATTTTAGTTACTCGATACGAAAGTATCGAGTATCGATTAACGACTAGTTACAAATTTGAACATCTCTGCTTAAGTGTTGTTATAAGTTCATACTTAAGTTCAAACTTTAGTGCGAACTTCAGATCGATCTTAAGTTCAAACTTGAACTTGGTTTCAAGTTTGATCTTAAGGTCCATCTTGAGCTCGAACTTCTTTCATCGCCTCCCTCGACCGTGTTCTACATACCTCATAATGTATTCGGGGATGATTATTATATTCTGTCTTAATTTCTTCCCAAGTTTTTTTTCTGCAGACCTAACGGAATCGGTCAATTTGCTCTCTATCACGTCATTGTATTTTGTGAAAAAGTCTACAAAAACTTTTTTTCGAAGGAGTGTAACGCTTCCACTTATTTTCATATTAAAGTCAAATTTACAACATTACTCAGATTTATGAGCAGAGAAACAAAATATGGTTGAGAGAGGCCGATGAAAAAAGTTCGATCGAACTTAAGTTCAAGCTCAAGATGGATCTTAAGATCAAACTTCAAACCAAGTTTTATTTGGAACTTAAGATTGATCCGAAGGTCGCACTAAAATTTGAATTTAAGTATGAACTTATAACGACGCTCAAGTTAGAACTTAAGTTCGATCTTAAGTTCCAACTTGAGTTCAATGGAAAGTTCGGTCTTAAGATCGATCTTAAGATAGATCTCAAGATTTTTAAATTTGGGCCAAAGGGGAGTGATTTTGGCGCAAAGTGTCGAAAGATAATTTTATTTTCTTGATATGTTGACAAATCATAATTTTCTTGAAACAACAATCACTGATTCGTGACTTCATAATATATACAGAGATTTAGAACATCTAGAAGAGCTTCAGCCATTCGAATTATATAATTTTGTTAACGAGAGTTACTTTGCCCTACGAATGAAGAAGCCAAAATTAATTTTTCTTTTCACCCAAAACAGTTTAAACAGGAAACAAAATGTGTGTCTGAAAATAATTAATTTATATTCTTTGAACGAGAATGCACTATAGTCATACGGAGAAAAACTGATAAACATTCATTAAGATCAAAACAAAAATCGTGAAAATTTGAATCCACGCATCGATTTCTTTTTCCGTGAAGGCCCAAACGATCGAACTTAAGTTCCAATTCAAAATGTATTTAAGTTTGAACTTAAGTATTATTATAAGTTATGATTATGGTTATAAGTTCATACTTAAATTCAAACTTAGTGCGAACTTCAGATCGATCTTCAGTTCAAACTTAAATTTGGTTTGAAGTTTGATCTTGAGATCCATCTTGAGCTTGAACTCAAGTTCGATCAAACTTCTTTCATCGCCTCCGTCGACCGTGTTTATTGACGTTAGTTTCGGAATAATTAAGTTCGATCGAACTTCAGTTAGAGCTCAAGATGGATCAAGTTCAAACTTCAAAACAAATTTAAGTTTGAACTTAAGATCGATCTGAAGTTCACTGAGAGAAAAAATTACTAGAACCAATGAAATAAAGTTTTGAAGGCAAAAAATCATTTTTTTTTACTATTAGCCAAAACATATTAGATTGGTTTCCTTATATATTTACTTGGTTCATTTTTTTCAGTCAATTCCATAAATTTCTATTTCAATAAACGAATTTATTTGAATCTAACAATATGTTATCAATTATATGTAATATGTTGTTTGAATCAAGAACACATTTTATCATTCAAAACATGCATGTCTTTTAATACAGGAAGCACTGAGAAAAAAAATTTGTTGAATCAACAAATTAATTAGTGGCCAATCAACAGGAAAAATGATTCAATCAAATGCGTGTTGATTAATTGTTGCTAAACATTTTATAAAAAATATATAGCCCTTGCCAAATAATGTAATATGCATAGTTTAGTGACCCCAAAAAGAGATAAATAGAAAAAAAAGACAAATCTGCGCCAATTCTCCGATCTAATTTCTCTATCCGACCGAGATTCGAACCCTCGACCCTACCTACCATCATACCTATCCTACCTAACTACCTAACACGCTACCTATTGCGCTATCGACTACTACTATGCACTTGAAAAAAGTTAGGAGTTATGAAGATTCGAATATCAGAAAACATTTAAAAAACCAGTTTTTTAATTTTTAACAACTTATGTATAAAAACTTAAGATCGAACTTAAGTTAACTAATTTAAGATGAATCTTAACTAATTTAAGATGAATCTTAAGTTTGAAGTTTGATCTTAAGATCTATCTTGGGCTTGGATTTAAGTTCGATCGAACTTAATTACTTTGACAACTAATATACTAAAGAAATGATAGTTCTTTGCTTGAAGGAATTAAAAAATTCATCATTCCAAACAAATATTCTATTGGAATAAAATAATGTGTTATTTATTTTACTACAGCTTCTTTTTAATTACAATCAATTTTATATCTAATAAATGTTGAAAATACTACTGAAATATTTTTAGAAGTAAAATAATGATGAATTTATTGCAAAGAAATAATTTTGTTCGAAAAAAATAATTTTGTATTGAAGTCATTTTTTAGATCAAAATAATCTCATGTTTATAATGCCATAAATAATTTTCTTAAAAAAAATAATTTCGTATTGAAGTCGTTTCTTAGATTCAAATAATCATAATTTTAGATTCAAATAATCTAATGTTTATGATGCGACCAATGTAATTAATCCAATGAATACAAATTTAATCAAATCTATCATGCATTTAATTGTTACTATTAAATAAGAGTTTAATATAATGGAGTAATAGATTCGTGAAAATATTTTTTTAAATGAATAGTGATTTTCCTGGTTCAACAAATAAATAATCGAATTAATACTTTCATTTAATAAATAAATTCATGTTCTCAAATTCAGTAATTTTTTCTCTCAGCGTTCGCACTGAAGTTTGAAATTAATTATAAACTTATAATGACACTTAAGTTCAAACTTAAGATCCATTTTAAATTGGAACTTAAGTTCGATCTTAAGTTTCAACTTGAGTTCAATGGAAAGTTTGATCCTAAAATCGATGTCAAGATAGATCTTAAGATCTTAAGATCTTAAAATTCGGGCCTGAGTAGTAAAATAAAAACGAAAAAAGATAAGAGTAAGCTCACTTTTTCGGTGCGATTATCCAGTCCCAGCCGAATTTTTCGAAATCAACGGTAAGCTTGTAACGGCAACATCGTGTCTCTTGACTCGCCACGTCGCAGTTTAGTCCAACGTTCCGTTTTATTCTCGCTCCTCTGCGTGTGTCCAACTCTTGGATCTGAGCCTCCAGATATGGAGCGTACTCTGCGCCCGGATTTGTCTCGACGAGCCACGAGTTCCTACGGTGATTGTTGACATTACCGTTTACGTCGGCTTGCTCTTGTTGTTGCTCGTCGACTATCTTCAACGCAACGCCAAGATTGTCCCGCGGATGTTTGAACCATTCGGCGACCATGCGCCTCAGTTCGATCGTTATCCAAGCGCCACGACGACCAATCGGACGCGGATGTTTCGTTGTCAATGGTGGACCCAATGCTGGACCACCGGATTCCGTTGTCCCACGTAAAATACGCTGCAACGTGATCGTGACTGGTCCCGCGCTTCCCGACGACTCGGGACCCTCCGCGTCTCCGGCATTTTCCTCATCGTCTCCCTCGCCGCCATTTTGTTCATCATCGTCCTCGACGCTCACGTCCTCGTCACCGGTACCCCACACCCACAATGACAATTCGGCTCGCGTCACACGATGCTGGACGATTTTGTCCGTAAATTTGAAGTACAGAACGTCCAGGCTGCCCTTCGAGTGCCTGAGCCTCTGATCTACGAGGCAGAAAAGAAAAAATCCCATATGTTCATTAATTTGGTCCTCAATGTTTAATTACAGTTTCGATACTGATTGAAATGATAAATGATCCCGGAACCGGTCTTGGCCGGACCTTGATCTTGAAATATGTTATTGTTTACTTTTCCACGATCAAACTTTCTATCGAACTCAAGTTGGAGCTTGAGTTCCGATTTAAGATGAATCTTAAGTTTTAACTTAAGTGTCATTATAAGTTTATACTTAAGTTCAAACTATCCATCGAACTGAAGTCGGAACTTAAGTTCAAATTTAAGATGAATCTTAAGTATGAGGTCAATTGTCATTATAAGTTCATACTTAAGTGCAAGCTTTAGTGCGAACTTCAGATCGATTTTAAGTTCAAACTTAAATTTGGTTGGAAGTTTGATCTTAAGATTCATCTTGAATTGGAACTTAAGTTCGATCTTAAGTTTGATCTTAAGATAAATCTTAAGATCCTAAAATTCGGGCCTAATTATAACATCAAGGGAAAGTATTACTCAAACCCTTGTATTGTGTATTATATTTTAAGCAACAAGGATCTTAAAAATCCGTAAGATCTTACGACCTATTTCCGTTTAATGTGGTTCGAGAGTGTTACTCGCTCTGCATTCAGTATTTGGTTGTAATAAAATGCTGTAAATATAGTCGCGGTCCCTTTAATTTTCGAATTATTAATAACGCACTTTGGTTACATGTTTGTTTTAGTCGTAAAATTATATTTCGCAACAGATCGTTTTCTTCTCCATTTCTTCATGAAGGAAGCTTTTTTCATGGAATTTTCATCGATTTAAATATATTTTGCATTGAGTGCAACGATAATTAAGGTAGTTGAGGTGTTATATCAGAACGATGTAATAACATATGAAATGATTGGTAAGGTGAGATTTATAGTCTAATTACTCAGTAAAAAATCCAGTCAATTAGGAAGTTGGATATTGATAAAAATTAATTTCAAAATTTCAAAAGTCAAAAAAGTTCAAATTAATTTCAAAATTTCAAAAATAGTAGAAAAATAACAGGATGCATGCCAGATCGACGAAATTCCTTTTTGTCCCATAAGACTACATGTTATTTTGAAATTTTTAAATTACGATTTCTCAATATCGCGTTTCTTAACGTCTCAGAATTTTCGATGGTTATTTTGACAATGAATATCTCTCGTCGCCGATAATTTCTTATTTTTGACATCATCTCCGTGCAACATCTCAACAACCTCTATTAAATCTTTAGAATTTCAAACAATGGAGATTTTTTCAAATTTTTAAATTTTCAAAAATTCTTTATAAAAGAAATTAAAATTTAGAAAGAAAATTAAATGTCTTTATAAAAGAGCTTCGTTTCCACAGCTTGTGTTAACTTACAAGTTAAGAAACCTCTGTGCTCTTTATAGCCCTTGCTTCTATGATTATTATTTCGATGAATCTAGCGAAGAATGCTTCTTCTCTCGATTGCCAAAATTTTTAGTATCCCGTGTAGAAATTTTGGTAGGAAAAAACTTCTGCCCCTGACTTGCCCTCCCTAACTAATGTAGGGAAATGATCCGCTCATCCTAACAGGCCCTGTTTAGCCATGTAACACCTGGCTGGCCATTTTCGGATCCGGCGATCATGATCAGGCCCGTATGACGATATGATCCGGCCCTAGCAGATCCTGATCAGGCCCCTAAGATTTTTAGAATCATGCCCTTAAAGGCCCTGATCACGGTCGCGATCATACACCGAAGCGCTTTTTAAACAATTCGTTTTTACGAGGTACTCCTTTTTCAATGTATGCATCTTATTATTTATTTCGAGGCAACCCTTTCTTAGGGTACACTTTTCTTTTGGCAATCCTCGAAGAGAATATTAGATTCCGAGTGAACGGAAATTCTCTACGAGAATTAAATAAATAAGTACAATTACATAAGACAGCAGGAACTCCTTGTATGGATTCTTCCGACACCGACTTCTGCTAACATCCGTGCTCGCACCCGTCTATATAAGCATACTGAACACATTATCCGTATGCGAGTTCAACGGTTGCTGTCCTGCGACATCTCGCGCCAAGTCTCGGAACGAACGCGATGCGGTTCGTCGTGATAATAATAATAATCCTCTGCCTACGTAACGAACTTGTGACGGGCGCACAATTGCTTGTTATTCTCGCGGAATAAAAGTCATAATGTAAATAATAATTAAATAATAATAATGATAATAAACGAGACAATGATTGTTAATTTATTATTATTGTTATTACTATTATTGTTATTTATTATTATTATTATTATTATTATTATTATTATTATTATTATTATTATTATACTACTGAAAGCCGATATACAAATAATTTTATTTTAATAAATACTCAGGGCAATCCAATTAGTTTTCACATCAGAGCCCTGCCAGGGTAATAAAATAAAAATATGTTTTGCTTAAAAGTGTAAAAATAACGTCGTCGGAAACTGTTCATATTCTGATCATGCAGGACACTGGTAATAAGTGATTATTTCAATGTAATAACTAGGGACCAGGTCGTTAAGTTCCATGTCAGGGCCCTGCCAGGAAAATCGGATCAGGCAGGGCGGATCAGGGGCAAGAATCAACTAATGGTTGCCCTATCACATTTCTACACGGGATTTGGCAAATGGGTCACTTGGCAAAAACTCGTGTATCCGTCTGTCACCTCTGAGTAGACGCAAGTGTACACGTGAGAAATGATTGTAAAGTATGTAAGTATGTTTCTAGTGTATAAGCAACGTGTAGCACGTGTTTGACACACAAGTGTAGGAGAAAACGATTATCGCAATTTTGTTGCACATTTTATTTGGATGATTCATTAAGGATGCTTTGTCCCTACAGTCGAAGCCAAAAATTGTATCCGATTGAAATTTCCGTGTACTTCCTGATACAATAAAAATCTGAACAAAATTAGCAACATTTGGCATGCCATGACCCGTGCGTGAATTTGATTGAGGCCCCGACTAGGCCCCGATCGGTTTTCCCTAACTTACTTCGGGCCCTTGACTGGAAGCCTAACGGGGCCCCTGAATGGACGGTCACGCTTTTTCGACAAGGGCCTTAGAAGGTTGCCAAATGAGGGCCTTTTCCAACCACCTCACGTCTGCCATGTCAAATCCACGATTAGCCCATGTTCAAGCCCTATCAGGGCCCTAGTAAAATTGAATTATTTCAATAATAATAACAATATTATTATTATTACTAATTATTATTATATATAATAATAATAATTATTAATAATTCTCCAAGAGAATTTTTACAAAAAAAATAGTATAAAGCAGAGGATTTCTATGTACATTTTAGTCAAGTCAAGAAGTTGATTGCGATTGATAAAAAAAAAATATATTATTTATATCACTCAGTACAATAATGGACGCTTTTACGTCCGCAAGCGGATGTAAAAACGTCCATTCTGCACCTCGTGATATAAAATACCGTACATCACTCGTCAGAAAATGTTTTTACGTCCTCGTGATGTAATGTACTGTTTATGTTTGAACTGGTAAAGTTGATTGATAAAAAAAATCGTTATTTTATATTTGAACTAGTAAAGGTGATTGATAAAAAAGTCGATTGTTTTAAGTTGAGATGAGACTGATTAACTAGTAGAACTAGTTGTGTGTAGTTGACTAGAGATTGAAGACTCATTTAATACCTGTGTTTTACTTTTGAGTAATTCAATGTAAAAATTAAATATTCATTCAAAATTTTTCATCCGTGTCAAAAATTCGGACAAATTTAAAAGCCGGACATAGTCCGGATGGAAGGCCGAAAGTCCGGACAATCTGGACATATGGTAACTCTGTATATAAAGCATTCCACACCAGTGGGCCCCTAAAAACCGTGTGATCTCAAAATATTATGAAACATTTTTTTAAAGGTTATTCGAGCAGGCAGGATTTTTTCAGATTTTCAAATCTGATTTTGCACCCCCAACTTGGATACGAATGTTCCCGTGCGTGAATTTAATTGAGGCCCCGACGAGGCCCCGATCGCTTTTCCCTAACTTACTTCGGGCCCTTGACTGGAAGCATAACGGGGCCCCTGAATGGACGGTCACGCTTTTTCGACAAGGGCCTTAGAAGGTTGCCAACTGAGGGCCTTTACAACCGCCTCACGTCTGCCATATCGAATCCACGACAAGCCCATGGTCAAGCCCTATCAGGGCCCTAGTACGTACATAGTATCGCTATACGTGTAGATTGTAAAATTGAATTATTTCAAAAATAATAACAATGTTATTATTATGATTATTAATTATTATTATATATTATAATAATATATTATTAATAATTCTCCAAGAGAATTTTTACAGAAAAATAGTAGAAAGCAGAGGATTTCTATGTAGAAATCTTGCGGGTATGACTTCCTGAGAGGCCTGACTCTGCGGTGTCGAATACAACCCGTGCTCTCACTTCGGCTACATAAGCATACTATTTGCATATTCCGTATGCGAGAGAGCGCACGCCGTATGCGACATCTCATGGCGAGTCTCGGAACCAACTCCTCGTGAAGCCCGATTAGGCCCTCAAAGGGTTGCCTCGTCAGTGCCATGTTTGAAATAATTAGGGCTCCGATACTTTCGCCCTATTTGGGCCCGATTTGGTTCTGTTGTAATTATACCGACTTGTGGCAGGCGAGGAAGATGTGGATTCTCCATCATGCCAATTTTTCTGTGGTTTGCTGTAAAATCAACAAAAGTTCTCTCGAAGTTGTGGGAAAATTGGAAACGGCGAACTCGACGAAAAAAAATATTATTGCCTTCTCTCGCTGAAAAATACACGGAAAGGATTCTGGACAGCTTCAAAAAAGATGAGATTATAAAATATATTGGAAAACATAAATTTTATATAGAGGTGTTTTTTTGTGTGCAATGGATCGTTTTGCATGTAAAGTGAATCGAAAAAAAATAAATAACAACATTCGTATCCAAGTTGGTAGTATAAAATCAGATTTAAAAATCTGAAAAAATCCTGCTTGCTTTTGACACTCGAATAACCTTTAAAAAAATGTTTCATAATATTTCGAGATCACACGATTTTTTAGTGGCCGAATTGGTGTGGAATGCTTCATATTCGTCCTAAAATAAAGAATATATCCACTATATTTGGCGAAATTTTGTAAGAAGAATTTAGCTCTGCCCTTGAGATTCGAGGTAGTGAGGTTCGACTGTACATGCAGCAGTGGAAAAAAACGAAAATTATATTATGCCTCATGGTTTATAAGCTTCGATCTGAAATTGTTGATTTTTCGAATGGTTAGCAGATAATTTTTTTTTAGCATTTTGGTTCGATAAAAAAGAAATCGAAAAATAATCATTATTAAAACTCTTGAACTGATTTTTAGCCCGCGTGGACTATTTTCAAAGGATCATGAACCGACATACTGAGGCCAAGAATTTTTTGAGTTGACTCGGAATATCCCATATATAAATATATGGTGCACAAGATACCGTAAACGGTGAGGTCGCCGAAGGAGATGAAGATGGCAAAGAATCCCGATTTACCGTGAGAAGTACGAAAAGGATAAAAAAAATGGGGGGCCGGGGGTTTCAAACGCAACGAGAAAGAGAGAGAGGGAGAGGGAGAGAGAGAGAGAGAGAGAGAGAGAGAGAGAGAGAGAGAGAGAGAGCGAGAGAGAAAGAGGAAAGATCGAAGAGATCTTCTTTGATCGGTCGCTCCGTACGACGATGCAAAGAGTCTGTATATGCGAATACACTCGGATATGGATGAGAGTATTTGTTCTATGTGTATATTAGATTGATTTGAAAAAAGCGACTATTTTTTGTTTTTCGAAGAAACGCATTAAATACTTTCAGGAAAGTGAAAAAAGATGTCTGTTAAAATTAGAGCTCTTAATAAAAATATTTAGAGGTCCCTCTTCTCATATTTTCATTTCCCATTAAAATAACACGGGGAAAAAAATTTTCAAACTTTGACATTTTATATCTCAGCTTCAAGTCAATGCACCAAAATGAACGACACATATTCTTGTGGAAAATTGAACTCTCTATAAAAGAGATCTCTTATGATTTTTCGATAAACTCACTCCTTCAAAAGTTATTCACGTTCCAATATATATGTACCCGTGTAGAAATTTTAGTAGGGAAAAACTTCTGCCCCTGACTTGCCCTCCCTAACTAATGTAGGGAAATGATCCGCTCATCCTAACAGGCCCTGTTATGCCATGGAACACCTGGCTGGCCATTTTCGGATCCGGCGGTCATGATCAGGCCCCTATGACGATATGATCCGGCCCTAGCAGATCCTGATCAGGCCCCTAAGATTTTTAGAATCATGCCCTTAAAGGCCCTGATCACGGCCATGAAGTTCCCGATCATACACCGAATCGCTTTTTGAACAGGTTTTTTTGAACGAAGTACTCCTTTTTCAATGTACGCATCTTATTATTTATTTCGAGGCAACCCTTTCTTAGGGTACACTTATCTTTTGGCAACCCTCGAAGAGAATATTAGATTCCAAGCGAACGGAAATTCTCTACGAGAATTAAATAAATAAGTACAATTACATAAGACGGCAGGAATTCCTTGTATGGATTCTTCCGACACCGACTTATGCTAACATCCGTGCTCGCACCCGTCTATATAAGCATACTGAACACATTATCCGCATGGGAGTTCAACGGTTGCTGTCCTGCGACATCTCGCGCCAAGTCTCGGAAATAACGCGATGCGGTTCGTGGTGATAATAATAATAATCCTCTGCCTACGTAACGAACTTGTGACAGGCGCACAATTGCTTGTTATTCTCGCAGGATAAAAGTGATAATGTAAATAATAATTTAATAATAATACTAGTAATAATAATAATAAACGAAGCAATGATTGTTAATTTATTATTATTGTTATTACTATTATTGTTATTTATTATTATTATTATTATTATTATTATTATTATTATTATTATTATTATACTGCTGAAAACCGATATACAAATAATTTTATTTTAATAAATACTTAGGGGAATCCAATAGTTTTCACATCAGAGCGCTGCCACGGTAATAAAACAAAAATATGTTCTGCTTAAAAGTGTAAAAATAACATCGTCGGAAACTGTTCATATTCTGATCATGCAGGGCACTGGTAATAAGTGATTATTTTAATGTAATAACTAGGGACCTGGTCGTCAAGTTCCATGTCAGGGCCCTGCCAGGAAAATCGGATCAGGCAGGGCGGATCAGGGGCAAGAATCAACAAATGGTTGCCCTATAACATTTCTACACGGGTATATTAGACTGAATTGCGTGAACTTATGTCGGTAATTTCTTTAAAAAATAAGAAATTTATGTTAATGCAATTTAAACTTTTGTTTCAGGAAAGATTTTACGATATTTAGTAATAAGTTTTAACATTTTGCCGGAAACTAAAACAAAAAGTGAAATTTACTCTATATTTAAATTTAAACTTGAATAACTTTTGAAGGAGTGAGTTTATCGAAAAATCACAAGAGATCTTTTTCGTAGAGAGTTCAATTCTCTACAAGAATATGTGTCGTTGATTTTGGTGCATTGACTTGAACCCGAGATATAAAATGTCAAAGTTTGAAATTTTTTTTTTCCGTGTTATTTAAATGAGAAATAAAAATATGCGATGAGGTACCTCTAAATATTTTTATTAAGAGCTCTAATTTTAACAGGCATCTTTTTTCACCTTCCCGAAAGTATTTAATACGTTTCTTCGAAAAACAAAAAATAGTCGCTTTTTTTGAATCAGTCTAGTGTATATGTTCTCTACGCGTTATAACCGCGGCCCCCGTCTCAGAGAGGACTTCTATTCAGGCCAGCAGAGAAATTAAACGCACTCGCGCTGTGAGCCCTCCTCGCGACTTCCATGCAGGGTAAAAGTCGCCTCAAATGTCGTACCGTTACGCACGCTCGATCCTGGATAAGGGACGCACGGGTTTCCAAAGGTGAGGGGGGGGGGGGGGAAGGATGGAGACGGTTTTTTTTCCACGCTCAATCAGAAGAGACGTTTGCGCGATCCTCCGCGAACACGATTTATGGCCGCGATGAGAGACAAACTCACGCGATCAAGAGAGAGAGAGAGAGAGAGAGAGAGAGAGAGAGAGAGCGAGAGAGAGAGAGAGAGAGAGAGAGAGAGAGAGAGAGAGAGAGAGAGAGAGAGAGAGAGAGAGAGATGAGAGAGAATGAGCGAGAGGGCCCTCGAGGATGAGCGAGCAGAGGGCACTTTGCGAATGAAGAATCTGATACCAGACACGCTTTTCGATTTATCGATTTCCTTTGAAATGAAAAAAAAAAAATTATTTCAGAATTGCTTGATTAACGTTGTTTAGAAGCTATGAAAACTTTGAATGTTAATTGTTTGATAAATAGCTTCTTAATCGTAGTGAAATTTTTTAACGACCTCCTGAATACTTCATGTAACAACATACCAAATTTTCAGAATTCTATCATCATTACTTCAACCACCTTAAGGGTTAAAATAAAAAATGATGGGAAAATTTTGAAAATTTGGTGTGTTTTTGTATGAGGTATTTAAGAGGTCGTGTAAAAATTTCACGACGATTAGGAAGTTCGTTATTAAGAAATTAACGTTTTGTTAAAAACAATTTTTTAAACAAATAAAAAAAATATTTATCAATAAACTTCACTTTCTTGACATTGCTTTCAGTGTATCGTGGATATTAAAAAATTGAGAGGTCAAAAAAAAAACTTATCGCAAAGTTATATCAGTTTCTATAAGACTACATTTAATTTTATTTAATTTATTAATCTTAATTATTTGATAACGAGCTTCCAAATCGTCGTGAAATTTTTACACGAGCTCTTAAATACTTCATTGAAAAACATACCAAATTTTCAGATTTTTTTCATTAAACGTGATTTGCTTCTAAACAACCTTAAGACGGTATTCTGGTTTAGAGACATACATTTCGAGCGGTCGAGGTATTTTTACCATTTTTTTTTTTTTTACAACATATTTATTAATATTTTGACAGTAAAGAAAAAAATGTTCGAGCAAAAATAACGAAAATTATATCAGTTACAATCATTAAGAACACTGGTCTAGAAATAATTAGAAAATATATTTAAAGTATCCTTAGAGGAAGCTCTTTCAAATGATATCTTACATAGACCGAATTTAAGTGGTAGTTCACGTCACCCCACAATTTTGTGAAATTGAGAAAAAACGTTTTTTGCGAAAAATGAAATTTTTTTAACAAAAAATGGAATTTTTTTTAACAAAAAATGGAATTTTTTTTAATCTGACTGTACCAAAATGTACTATGCCGCCCTCGTCAAAGGATAGGAGCGGTTAGGGCACGAGGCCTCCCTCTAAAAAATTATTTTTAAAAAAATTAACTTAAACCTTGTTTTCAACGTTCAAAATGTTTTTCTTTATCTTGCAACCATTTCTTTAAACCAAAATTTTTTTCTAATCAATGTTTTAGATAATATATTTTTTTTTATATGTGTCAATTTTGTTAAAAATAAAAAGTTTCCAAATTTTCTTGATAGTTCATTTTACCCCGGATATAGTGCATCGGCCTAAAGGTGGATGAAAACATCATATTCATTATTATTCGAAGAAAAAAAGATATCTGACCAAATTTATTAGGGTGGTCCATTATGCCCCAGGTATCGCGGATCGGCCTAAAAATGAGTCAATGCATCAATTCAGGGTTTCGAAATTTTTAATGAAAAAATAATGCATTAATCATTGCTTTTTTAATCCGACTGACCATTCCCATTTATTCCCATTGACCATTAAATGTTAATGGCAATTATTTCCATTAACCATTAACATTTAATGGTTAATGGAAATTATTTTCATCAACAATTAAAAAAGTAATGATTAATGCATTACTTTTTCATAAAAAAATTCGCAACCCTACATTAGGGTGATGCAAATTAAATCGATTTTTTTTTATATTGTGTTTGATAGCTGTTCGTACTTGTCAAAAAAGTAACTGTCAAAATTTGAGCTTCGAACAAAAATTTTGAGAAGTCGCTCAAACGACTCGATATTTTTTTCGATTTCGACCAACGATCATTATATAGAAATTACGATTTTTCGGTGTCGCAACAAAAAATAGAAGTACTCCTCGTGGCTCTTTCCTTTCAACTCTGGGACACGTGGTTTAAATAGAGTGCCCAGAGGTGATAGTTAAAAGTAAATAAATTTTTGATAAAGCTAAGCGAGAGCGTTTGCCAAGATGATACCTGCAAAGTTCGTTGCTGAAACGAAACAAGTCAACTTTGCTAATGTTACTTACTAAAACTAACTAAGAAAGTTGGTTAGAATATCGATTACTACCATTTTAGTTGAATGCAATGTCAATGGCAAATGGCAATTAGCATTATGGTTAATTGTAATAATTTTCATTCAATATTAACTCTTATATATTAATGGAAATAATTTCCATTAACCATTAACATTTAATGGTTAATGAAAATATATTCCATTAGCCATTAACATTTAATGGTTAATGAAAATAAGACTTAATAGTTATTGAAAATGTAAATGCATTTAAAAAAAGTAATGCATTATTTGCAACCCTGCATCAAATTTATGATAATTTGACAAGAAACCAAACATTTTTTTTTGCCAAATTTTTCAAGGGGGCCGTCGTGCCCCAGCCTGCCCTATAGCCGAAAGATTAGCGGGAAAAAAATTCTCGTAACTTATATTGGACTCTGTAAAAACATGGTTCATTTCACCCCGCTTTACCCTAGTATTATTAGGATCAATAGTACTAGTTTCTATTACTATTGAAAGGAAAATAGTATTCAGATGGAATCATAACGATTTAAAATTTAAAAAAATTGCAAATCGGAAATTTGTACATCGCTTCCTCAGTATTTTTTCGTATCTACAAATCCTCCTCTGTGAGGAAATGTTGGCAAATTTTAGTAAATGTTAGCTGTCACAGTTTTGGCTTCCCCACATGGAAATAAAATATATCGGCAAATATTACGGAAAATATATTTTTGGATATATTAAGTATATTTTGTCCGAAAATGTATGTATTGCAAATATGATTTTAGGTATATTTTTAATCTATTTAAAAATATTACAATATAAATATAAAAAATGTATTGAGATATATACTAAATATATCGAACATATATATTGAGTGCATGTTCTATATATTTTAGATACATTTTTAATTGGTGTTTAAATATACACAATATATGTTTTTACATATATCAAAAAATATATTTTTATGCACAATGATCATATATATAAAATATATTTAATATATATTTCAAAGAAATATTTTCTGCCGAAAATGTACTTATCACGAATATATTTTTGAGTATATTTCTCATATGGAATATACATATTATATATTTAATATATATCTGATATATATTTTAGATACATCTAAAATGTATTTAGAATATATAATGTACACTTCAAATATATTTTAAATACATTTTTACGTACATCGAAAAATATATTTTCAGGTGTATTATATTTCCGTGTGGGTCCTCATAGAGGAAGCTTTGTAAATACGGAAAAATACTCTGGAAACGATGTGCAAATTTCCGATTTGCAAGTTTTTTTTGCTACCTCTGGTTATCGGAGTAATAAAACTGCATCTTTGTATCGTACAATTTTCGATCAAGCTTTCTTTTGAAAATTTCAAAATTGCATAAAATTTGCACGGTTCAAGCGATTTTTGCAAAATTGAATACCACGTAACTTTTTCCATTAAACTACCATTATAGAAATTTTGAGCCTGATATAACGAAATATGTGCAAGCTAGAGCGATCATGCGCTTTCCCAAAAAATTAAAAATTTTATAGATCACGAACCCCTTGAGCAATTTTCGCGAAATTCAATACCAACAATATTTTTCACTCAAACTATCGGTATAATTTTTTTTAAACCCGACATCGCAAAATTTGCGGAAGCCAAAGCGAGCAAGCTTTTTCTTTGAAAATTTCAACATCGCATAAAATTTGCACGGCTCACGCGATTTTTGCAAAATTGAATACCAAGTAACTTCTTTCATTAAACTACCATTATAAAAATTTTGAGCGTGGTATCACGAAATATGTGCAAGCTAGAGCGATCACGCGCTTTTTGCAAAAAATTCAAAATTTTATAAATCACGAACCCCTCGAGCGATGTTTGCGAAATTCAATAGCAATCATCTTTAACACTCAAACTATCTGTATAATATTTTTTAACTCGATATCGCAAAATTTGCGAACGCTAGAGCAACCCCGCCCTTTTTTTGAAAATTTGAGAGTCGCGGTCTTGAGATATAGATGTTCTAATTTTTCGAGGGGTGGGGGTCAAAGAGTCGACTGACCAATATTTCGAACGGCCGAAATCCCGAATTTCACGATTACGAGCGTTCGAATAACGAAGCGCAGAAATCCCGAACGCCAAAAAAGCGAAAGCGGAGAGAGCCGCCCCATGCGTAAGAGAGAGAGAGATGCGCCTCCTCTCTCTCTTACGCATGGGGCGGCTCTCTCGACTTTCTCTTTTCTGGCGATCGGGATTTCGGCGCTTCGTTATTCTAACGCTCGTAATCGTGAAATTCAGGATTTTGGCCGTTCGAAATATTGGTTAGTCGACTCTTCGACCCCCACCCTTTTCGAGTCAGCGACACACACACACACACACACACACACACACACACACACATACATACATACATCCGGACATTTACAAAAAATATGATTTCTCGATGTTTTAGGACATTTTCAACATACTGACATGAAAATCTCGAAAATAAAAATTTCACGAAAACAAAGCTTCCTCTATGAGGAAGCAATATATACAAATGGCCACTGTTACTCTTATTTGGTGCTCAATGACATTGATAATTATCTTTTTGCCTCAGCATAATTAAATAAAAAATAGGACCATCGATTAAGGTCATAAATACCGATACTTTGTTCAAGAAAATAGGTCAGACAACGTATTGAAATGGACATGGTTGCAAAGGATTCTCCGAGTGTATTACATCATTGGTCTCTTGTCCAAAATTCGCATTGTTTTTCGTTCAACAATTCGCACATAATCAATATCGTATTTTGGCGTGTCTGCGGATACGAACCATCATAATCGAGCATACTGTCGAATTAATCGATAAGCAAGTTCTGAGCAATTCGTATGAACGAGGTTTCTTCGAATTTCTGACTATAAACAAACAAATATAATAACCATAAATAAATAACTATAAATAAATAACTATAAATAAACAAACAAAAGAAACGACGAAAAGAGAGCAGGAAATGATGTGCAATGTCCAATTTGCACGATTTGTTCATTAATTTTCGAAAATTTTAAAATTGTAACAATTGCAAATCTTATAAACGATGGTTTTCGAATTAAGGGGACCGAGTCAGCGTAAAATCGGAAAAAAATCGTTAATTTTTTTAATTTTTTTTCACGTTTTGCAAACTCTTTTGCACTTTTTTACCAAGCCATAGACCCCAATTTTGAAAAATGCTAAAGTTACAGACGAATCTGTAAAAGTAGAATTTCAAAAATTTCGAAATCGAATTTCCAAATTCTGGTAATTTTTTTTCACAGATTCTGGGTCATGAATAAATAATATATATCATGATTAGAAAGTGGGATGCGGCTGCCTCCTTTCTTTTTTAGAATTTTTTTTTCTTTCAGTTTCTAAAATTAAAAAAAATAATAATAATTTATAATATTTCTTATAGGAGTGAAAAAATAAAACAAAAATAAAACATGTCTTGGAAAATTTTGATATTTTGCAAATTCTCCAAAGTAAATGAGAAAAATCTTTTATCGAAAAAAAAGTATTCTCATTTATTTTGAAAAATATGAAAAATATTGAAATTTTTCATATGATACATGTATGGACCAATTAAAACGCTCAAAAGACGTGATTGGCCCATACTACGGTCCAATCAAAAAAAATTGTTGAAAGTGATCAGAAAGTGCCTCGAAAATTTTCTAGTAAGTTTTCCTAGTTACTAAATTTTTTTTACCAGCAAATTATCAGTGAGTTGCAAAACACATGTTCGCTCGTGGTTTATTTTTTTTTGTATTCAATTATTTTTATCAGTTGTTTATTTTTTTTTTTCAAATGTAATATTAGAGATTTACGCTAATCAATCGAGAAATTACGTGCAAGTGCTTTCTCGATCTCGACAAACGACACGAGCAGTTTCACAGTGGTTAGTGTCACTTCAAATGTTCACATGTTCATATGTTTATTATAATCACTTATTTTTATAAACAATGGTATTCGCTGTGTTTGCGAAATAATCAAATTAATTTTCATACTCATCTAAAAAAATTTCAGTGAGTGAATTTAATATTGTGCCTTGTATACAGATTATAACCTCTAAACTGTCAACGGAAGAGTTTCCAGTTATTCTTAAATTTTGAGCAATTTTTTGGTAAACATTTTTATTATTAAGAAAAATAAAAAACATAAAAAATGAAAAACCGTGACAAGCACGTAAAAAATGTGTTTTTTTTCTTGTAATAACCTTGGAAAATATTGTTTGTTATGCCGATACATGAATCAGTGGAGCGAAGGACTGCGGAAGCTTTTTGCCACACATTTCACTTCGGAGGCTCTTTCCCAAAACCTGGATCTTCGAACACGCTGCGCGCAGTCCTGGCCAAACCGCTTGATGGATTTTATCCTGGGACGTCTCATTTTCTTTGTAAGACTTTTCCGGACCGCTTGTATGCGACACATTTTCATTAAAATCAAAATTGTATTGTGTGCGATGCTCTAAAAACCAAAAATGGTTCAAAAATTCAAAAAGTGGCCTGTAACTCTATAATGAGAACCTAAAAAAAAATGTGTCACATACAAGCGGTCCGGAAAAGTGTTACAAAGAAAATGAGACGTCGTAGGATAAGATCCATCAAACGGTTTGGTCAGGATTGCGCGCAGCGTGTGAAACTAAAAAATTTATTTATGAGAGAACCGCTGCACCTTAATGGTTCTAATTAGGGCCAAAAATTTCTACAATTGATACGTCAAATGATAGATCATTGATGAAGTTCACACCAATCCTACGAACATTTATATTTATGTTCGAAAATCGGCGTTTTGACGCTGACTGGGTACCCTTAATCAAATTGTTTAATCAAATACTGAATATTCGCTGTCACTTAACGCATTTTGGCAACAAAAAAAAATGCAATTGGTAGCTGTAATATTACGGAAGATGAAGCTTTCAGAAGCATTTTTTCAGAGCAGTATATTTGAGAGAATTATTGCTTGAAATTTCCTGAATTACAAATATTTTTTTTCAAAACCGAGCCTTTGAAGCGATTATTTCTAAATATTTCTTGAAAAAATAAATAAAAAGCAAGCTTCACGACTACAAAATTGGACAAGTTGAAGCACCTCGAGACATTTTGCAAAAAATAAAAAATTTCAAATTGAGGATCATCTTGCAATTTCGATGAAAATTGCACTGAGTGAACAAAATAAATAAATGGAAACTCGCATACCAAATTTCTATCCGATGGTTCGAGACGTTCTCAAAATGCATCCATTTAAAACTTTTCAGTTTGAATCTTTTGAATTTGTCCATGAAAATAAAGCTTCCTACTTGAGGAAGGAAAACAATTCCTCAAATGTACTCTTAGAACAATTCTATGGCTCTATAAGAATTGAGATCCGCCATTTTCAATTTCGAAAGGTCAATTCATTAGTACTCAAATGACTGATTGTTAATAATAAAATTTAAATATAAAAAAAAAAGAAAAAATGACAACTTTTACGAACAAAATCATAACTTCTATTTTTCGACAAAAATGGTTAAAAATTTAACTGAGTTTGCTTAAAAAAATAGTAGTAGTAAAATAATATAACAGGAAAAAAATATTTTTCCCAATTTAATAATTCCAATAAATATTACTCATTATTAAGGCACTCAGTAATTAGGCAGTAAGGTAATTCTAATATTTTTATAACTTATTATTTAAATCAAATAATTACTCAATAACCAAGTAATTAAAATTTTGCTCTTATGAATTACTGATTTTTAAAAAAATGAGGTAATTGTTCCTTCTAATTATTAATTATCCAAGTAATTAAATACTGTACTCTACTTATTATTTTTTTATGAAATTAGTTAATTATTCTTTCCAATTATAAATTATTTGATGATGCATATTTATGCTTGTAAATTTATTTATAGTGAAGCTAAGCAGGAACCCTGGTAGCCAGTGTTGTACTATAAAAACTTGGTCATCTCTAGCTTGGAAACAATTTGACGCCAAGTTTACGGTAAGTTTTTGGTGGGCAATATTTGGATACAAGCAGAAATTTGATCCGGCTAGCCTAATAACGGATAAGGTCCTGATCAGGCATCGGTAAGGATAGCCTAATCAGGATAGCCTGATCACGCACAGATCCCAGCCGGATCATATTTTGGTATGACATCGATTGCCAGGTTAGCTTTACATTATCCATCTCAAGGACAAATCAGGTGGTGCTAAAGACCGGCAAAAAACCCGAGCAGCAATTTGTTCCAGCTAGCCTATAATAACGGATAAGGACCTGATCAGGCATCAGTGAGGATAGCCTGTTCAGGATAGCCTGATCACGCACAGATCCCAGCTGGATCATATTTTGGTATGACATAGATTGCCAGGCTAGCCTTACATTATCCATGTCACGGACAAATCAGGTGGTGCTAAGGACCAGCAAAAAACCCGACCAGAAATTTGATCCGGCTAGCCTATAATAACGAATAAGGACCTGATCAGGCATCAGTAAGGATAGCCTGATCAGGATAGACTGCCGATCACGCACAGATCCCAGCCGGATCAAATTTCGGTATGATATAGGTCAGGCTAGCCTTACATTATCCATGTCAGGGACAGATCAGGTGGTGCTAAGGACCGGCATAAAAAACTTCGGTTCAAATAATGTGGCTAGCCTGATATTTCCCTGATCCGGGACAGAGCAGGAGTGTTAGTTCCGAGACTCGCCGCGAGATGTCGCAGTACGGCGGACGCTCGCTCCCATACAGATGATTTGAATGGTATGCTTATATATACAACCGCGAGCATGAAAATTTACTTCTTTACTACGAGGAATAAAACCTTGCAAGAAGCCCTATTACGAAAAGTCCTTTGCTGACTTCCTCATACTGTACCTATACTCTATAAACACATAAAATTCTTGTGGAATAAAATAAATAAGCGATAAGGTGCCTGATCAGGCTAGGAACCGTCCGCGATCAGAACCGGATAAGGTGCCTGATCAGGCAGGAACCGTGCGCGATCAGGACCAGATAAGGCGCCGGATCAGGCTCGAAACCATGCGCGATCAGAACCGGATAAGGAGCCTGATCCCAGCCTGTCCGGTAATAGCGTTATTCTCCTGACATGTAGCCTGATATGTAGTCTCATCAGGGCCTGATATGTAACCTGATCAGGGCCGGATGTTGTTGTAAGGGCAGCCTGAAGTGGTTCTGATCCCAGCCGGAATCAAATCTCCGCTCGGGAAATTGATCGAAGTCTATGGCCGGTATTTGAATACAAGTTGTAGGCAAACTTGTTCACGAAATTTACTCCAACTTTTGTACAAGTTCACTCCAATACATCCACAATTATTTGTAGTCAAGTTGTACTTAAATTGTGAAGAAACTTATAATTAATTAGTAATGTATATATGTAAATTATTAATTATTCAAATAATCAATAATTGACATAATTCAATTATAAATTATTCTAATAATTAGTAATCAAAATAATTCAATTACTAAATAATTTAATGATAAGTATTTTAAAGAATACGATTACAAATTTTTCTAATAATGAATAATTCAAAGAATACATATATTCAATATCCAAATAATTCGTAGTATTGATCTTTAAATTACTGATTATCGAAATACCTAAAAAATAATGAATGATAATATTAATTTTGTGAATAATGATTAATTAACAATCTAAAAAAAAATTTTTGCCGATCACTGTCTTAGAGTGATGCTATAAGCTTGAAGGAGTAGTGCCATCCTCGATTTAATGACAGATGTCGCTGTAGGTCACATTTTTTTTCAATTCAGGTACTTGAAATTAAGGAAGTTTAGGCATGACCCTGAAGATATCTGCATCTGCGAAATGTGATCTTTGAACAGCCATTTCTCCCGTGTTTTTAATCGTACAGACTTCGTTCAGGCGTCATTTTTTTTGTTTTCACATTTTCTAAATGCGCTTTTTTTAGTTTTTTTTTCGCAACCCTCAAGGGGGTGCAGATAAAATAAATTTTTGAACAACCATAACTCCCGTATTTTTGATCGCACAGACTTTGTTCAGGCGTCATTTTTTTGTTTCCACATTTTCTCAATGCGCTTCTTTTAGTTTTCTTTCCGCAACCCTTAAGGGGGAGCGGCGCATAAAATAAATTCTTTACAGCCATAATTCCAGTGTTTTGGATCTTACAGACTTCGTTCAGGCGTCATTTTTTTCGTTTTCACATTTTCTGAATGCGCTTTTTTTTAGTTTTTTTTCACAACCCTTAAGGGTGGGCGGCGCATAAAATGAATTTTTGAACAACCATATCTCCGGTGTTTTATATCGTACAAACTTCTTTCAGGCGTCATTTTTTTTGTTTTCGCATTTTCTAAATGCGCTTTTTTTAGTTTTTTTTTGCAACCCTTAAGGGGGTGCGCAAAAAGAAATTTTTGAACAACCATAACTCCCGTGTTTTTGATCGTACAGACTTTGTTCAGGCGTAATTTTTTTTTCAAAGCAATCGATTGTGTGATTTAATTATTATTTTTTGTTTCCACATTTTATAGATAGGCTTTTTTTAGTATTTTTTTTTCGTAACCCTTAAGGGGGTGCACATAAAAGAAATTTTTGAACAGCCATAACTCCTGCGTTTTTAATCGTACAGACTTCGTTCAGGCGTTATATTTTTTGTTTTCACATTTTCTAGATGAGCTTTTTTTCGTTTTTTTCGCAACCCTTAAGAGGGTGCGCATATAAAAAAATTTTGAACGGCCATAACTTCCGTGTTTTTGATCTTACAGACTTCATTCAGGCGTCATTTTTTTTTGTTTTCACACTTTCTAGATGCGCTTTTTTTAGTTTTTTTTCGCAAAAACACGGGATTTATGGTTGTTCAAAAATTTTTTTTATGCGCAGTTCCTTAAGGGTGCGAAAAAATAAACTAAAAAAAGCGCATCTAGAAAATTTGAAAACGAAAAAAATGACGCCTGAACGAAGTCTGTACGATTAAAAACACGGGAGATATGGCTGTTCAAAGATCACATTTTGCAGATGCAGATATCTTCAGGGTCACAGTTTAGGCCTGGGGTCTGTTGTACCCCGGTGTGTCAAATGAGGGTTAAATGAATTCTTCATTTTCTGTTCAGCCTTATTTTTACCTCAATGTAATCAAGTGAAAAAATCAAAGCCAGCATTAATTAATAATTCGCGAGAAACACAATGTCCTTGGTGCGGATAAAAATTTAAGGTATGTCGGAGACAAGCGACTGTAAAAGAATGATCTGCGATGAAATATAGCCGCATGGAAGAGACACTCCTTCGTTGTTGTCGACTCATCGCCAAATGTACTTTGCTGTCATTGTCGTTGCAGGTGCAATTTATTATATACCATCGTTTATTCAAAAAACAATTGGCACACAAATGTCTCTGGCATATTCCCTAAGTGTGTGTGTGTAAGAAAGAGAGAGAGAGATCCGAGTGTGCAAAATGTATTTCATGTATTTTATTCGCAATGTCGGCAGGTGACGCAAGACATGAAAATCTGTGTTCCAATTATCGGCAAAATTTTCGTAACAGAGTTGACACTGTGCCAAGAGAAAATAAGGACGATATATATATTTATTAAGAACAATGGCACGAGGAGTTGTTTAAGCAGAGTACATCTACCTAAGTAGGTCAAAAAATCGCATTTCCCAAAAATATTTTTATTCGATAGTGACATAACCTTAGGCTATATTCCTTGAAAGATTCATTTGAATATTCCTAAAATTGAATGAGTTATGTTTCGTAAGAGTTGACCGGCTTTGATGTAGCAGCGCTAAACTTCAAACTTTAGACCCGTTTTTCGCGAAATACATTTTCTCGAAATACGAGAAACATTGAAAGCTATTCGACGATCTCATTTTTTCAAAATCGATCTTCATTTGTTAATAGTTATGTGCAAGGTTGCAAGTAATGCATTACTTTTTGTAATGCATTTGCATTTTCATTAACCATTAACATTTAATGGAACATTTAATGGAACCATTAACATTTAATGGTTAATGAAAATGTAATGGTTAATGGAAATATTTTCCATTAACCATTAAAATTTTTTTTTTAAGCAAGTTCTTATTTATTTATTTATTAATTTCTGTATTTCTTCGCTTATTTATTTTTTTATTTTTTTGGCACTTTCAAAAATAAAAGAAAATCAATAAATGAATAAATAAATAAATAAAAATTTAATGGTTCATGGAAATATTTTCCATTAACCATTAAAATTTAATGGTTAATGAAAATAATTTCCATTAACCATTAAAATTGAATGGTTCATGGAAATATTTTCCATTAACCATTAAAATTGAATGGTTAATGAAAATAATTTCCATTAATTAAATTTTAATGGTTAATGGAAATTATTTTCATTAGCCATTAAAAAAGTAATGGTTAATGCATTAATTTTTCATTACAAAATTTTGCAACCCTGGTTATGTGATAATATCCACGATTATCATAACTCTTGTATGTTCGGAATCCATTTGTTGCTATTTCGTTAAATCAAATGATTTTTAAAATAGACAATTAAACGTATCTATTGAAAACTTGAAAAACCCGTTTGGTTTTTATATTACATATTAACCTTTCCAGCTTTTCAGCCCCGCATTAATATAGTATATTGTATTTATTATGTTGTTACTATTATTATTATATTTATGTTATTATATTAGCATTAATATATTATATTAATTAATTTATAATTACACTTATTTAAGCATTAAAATGATTAAAATAAATACGGATGGCAAATTTTAATTTGCAATTAAATTAAATTGATTCAAGTATCAATACATCTTAATTAATTTTTTAGTAGAATAAATTAATGTACTCAATTTTGTTCCCGCGAACAAATATTCTTGCTTGAGCGTGATCGCATGATCCACGGATGTCCAAGCTCTTATTTGTTTTTGCACTGAAAAAAAAATACAGCCAACCCCGCCGTGAGGTTTAGCATTTTTCCATTCGCTCAAAGAAAATTCATTTACATCAACTAACACTATGTTCATACTACAAAATCAATTACATTGAGCTAACCCCATGGTTCTGTTGGCAGGCATAAATTAATTCAACTGCAAGTACCGTTGATGAATGGAACACTTTTGGTTTCGAAAAAATAGTTTTTTCGGTTGAGTCAAACTTCTGTACGCATGCTAATCAATTACACGTGTAGTTGTATCTAATCTTGCAAAGTTAGTTTCAATAAAAAAAAAACATTGGCTAAAGTAGTTTGTCGTTTAATTGAACCTTTTAATACAGTTGATTTAGCATCACATGACATGTTGTCACAAAAATAATTTCAATTCATCTGAATGGAATCGCAGTTAAGGGCATGCTAAAGACCCTCTCTCTCGCTCTCACACGACCCCTATAGCGCTCTCTCTCGCACTTACAAGAGCGGAAAGGCAGGGGGGAGGGTGTTTAGCCTGCCCTTAAGAGAAATAATTTATACTTGTGAAGCAATTCAAAAGACTTTGATGAATCAACAAACGGTCAAGTTATCGCAACCAACCATTCCGTTCAGCCAACCCCGCGACTCTTGCTGATGTAACAATTATATTGTGGAATCGGCTATATACACTAGTCACTACGGCTATATATACTTACTGAGTGAGTTGCGGCCCCAGCTGAGCAAAACATATAAGTTTTTAACCAATAATCTTTCAATTAAACCAAACATCTTGCCTTATTGGTATAAAACGCCGTTGATTAGACTAATGCTATTATACCATAGAAATTTCTAATTTTAATACTTAAAACCGCGATGCTGCCGCATCTCTTGATACGTCACCTATCACTTATATGTTTTATTCCTCCCGAGTATTTATTAACAAACAATAAAAATCGAAGAAAAATGAACACTGTGCCATTCTAAGATATTATCTTATGCATTTTTTGTGTGTACGTTACGAATTAGGGAGCAGAGTGTTGATGAGAAAAAGGCATTCATAGATAAAATAAATTTTTGGTTGCCGGAAAAAATTCGAATCTCCATGATCCCAAATTTTTTTCATTTGCATAGTAGTAGTCGATAGCATAATAGGTAGCATGTTAGGTAGTTAGGTATGATGGTAGGTAGGGTCGAGGGTTCGAATCCCGGTCAGACAGAGAAATTAAATCAGAGAATTGCCGCAGGTTTTTCTTTTTTTTTCAATTTTTCTCTTTTTGGAGCCGGTACACTATGCATATTAAATAATTTGGCAAGGGCTATATATTTTTTATAACATGTTTAGCCCGCATTCTATTGAATCAATCATTTCTCGTGTTGATTGGACAAATTACCGGTTAGATACAACTCTATTTCAGTTAATGCAAAATAGCATTCAATTGAACCAACAATTTTATGTATTGGTTAGACTAATTGCCGGTTAGATGCGGCACGATTTTAGTCATCTCGAAGTAGCATTTATTGAACCCAAATATACGTACGGCTATTGAATGAAAGCATTAGCCAACTCACTCAACAACAGCACATTTGGACGAATGAAATTGAGATTTTTCAGTTACCATAGCCATGAGGCTACGGGTTACCATAGCCATGAGGCTACGGGCTACCATAGCCATGAGACTATGGCTCAACTCCGCCACGGGTTTCGCCGTATTTAACGCCGCAGCGGGGTTGAGCCAACCGATATTCATTTGGCGACACGAATTTCTTTTTTCAATGTGTGTTTTTGTTCATTCTCATGTTTTAGTTACGACCCACATTCTGTGGTCAGTCTTCCTACCATACGTTGATAAAGAACTCATTTCATCACTTCAATGTGTATATTGTGTTAATAATTATATATTAATGATAAATTGTTGTTAATAATTAAATTGAAATTATTTTACACATATTTAAGAATCCAAATCGGACAGTTTGAAAAACTTTTTTTTTCCTAAGATTTTTCATATTTTTGAGTACTCATCAAAAGATCCTTCCTGTTAAATTTTGAGATTTTTTTGATAACCCGTTTAAAAGATATTAAATTAACAAAAAAAACCGCTCTTTTTTTGGTATTTTGGTAATAACTTCTTTAGTATGGCCCAAATTAAAAGTTTTTTTTTCAAAATTTTTGTTTTTTTATGGCCTTTTTCAGAAAAAAATACAACAAAAATATTCGACGTATTTTTGAATGAGTTTTTTGAGTTTTAAACATTAAATCGCGTGTTTAAAAATGGGTGTCATTTTTTTTTTTTTTTTTTTTTTAATTGTTGGTTTCAAACATCTATCTATTCAACCATTTTTAAGTATAGTATTTTTTAAATCATTTTGAATTAATTTTAACACTTTTTCATTGTTAACATTTTTTAATTAATTATTAATCGATGAGCAAATCACAACAGTTCAAGAATTGTATGAGTAGGCATTGAACCTAAATACTCTACCGAATATTGCTGTCAAATTTTCACATGAGAAACATTATTCAGATGCAAAAAAAAGATTTAATTGCGATAAAATACTGCGAAGTCAATCACAGGGGGACACAAAAATTTCATTCAATTATTCCAATGAGCAACGGAAACATATTGGCAAAAAAATATTTTAATTCAGGCAATAATCGTGTATGTAAAGTTTTCAAACAAATACGTGAATAAATAAAAACTGTTGTTATTATTGTTCATAAACAGACTTAACGATTAATTATTAATTTCAAGAACCTGTTGAGAATAAAAAAGTGTCAAAATTAATTCTAAATATTGAAAAAAATTCTATACAGTGACGAAAATTGGTACTCATGATAATTTATTTAAAAAAAAAAATTATTCATCTTCAAAAATCGAAAAAAATAGTAGTTATTGAGATCCCACGATCGGATTAGTCTTGAAAATTGTTGAATAGATAGATGTTTAAAACAAAAAATTTAAAAAAAAATCAATATTGACTTGAATAATGACTCGAATATTTTTGTTGTATTTCTTTTGAAAAGGCTATAAAAAAACAAAAATTTTGAAAAAAAACTTTCAATTTGGACCATTATTAAAGAAGTTCTGACCAGAATACCAAAAAAAGAGCGGTTTTCTTGTTAATTTAATATTTTTTGAATGGATAATCAAAAAAGTCTCAAAATTTAACAGGAAGGGTCTTTTGATGGGTACTCAAAAAAATAAAAAAATTAAGAAAATAAAAAAAAAAAGTTTTTCAAACTGTCCGATTTGAAATGGAATACCCCATATATAGTAATACAGAAAATTTCATGTCAATCTGACAATTATTTTCGAAGTTATAGGCATATTTGTAAATCCGTAATTACTATGATAAAGTAGTTTATAAACTTTGAACGTGTTTTTTCTCAAAACTGTGTTTTTAAAGTCAGTGAGCAAGATTTCTCAGAAACAACATAACCGATCAGTCTCAAATTTTGACAAAAGCTTTATAAATATATATTTTTAGTAATTTATTAAAGGTTTTTTTACTGATAAATATTTTCCATTTTATAAACAATTTAGAGGCAAAAATTTTTATTAAAAATCGAAATTTTATTTTTAGAAGACATCATTTTGTCATCATTTAACGAAATCTTTTTTTATTTTTTTAATCTGGATCGTCCAATCCAGAGATATCTTGCTCACAGCACGACACTTTTTTTAGAGGACCTCCCGGAGATCGGGCACAGCGACTTTAAGAATCATTATTTTTTTAAAAGAAAAATTTCAAAATTAAGTTAGAAGTTACAAAAATATGCACATAAATTTTGACGTTAATAAATTTAAATTACTTTTCAGAAAAAACTCTTGAAAAATCGCTTTTTTGACCTCCTGACTGCGTATAACCCCTTAAAGAAACAGAATCTATGCAAGACACGCCACATAACAGTAAAAATTATGGGAAACTATTGATTCTTTTCAAATTTTAATTTTAAATTACTTAGAATCAATAATTGGTCATCAATTTTGAGTATTGCAATTATTTGCTTTTATATGTTAGGTAAAATACAATTTTTAACATAATAATTTGTTAAATTAAAAACCATCAAATTTCTTTCATTGTCGGTTTCTGACTTTCGCTGTTTGGCAAGACAATTTGTTAATGTTAACTCCTCCATTACTGTAAGATCTAAAAACTGCAAACAAATTTCGATTATCATAATTTACTCGTACACTGAGAGAAAAAATTAGTGAATTTGAGAACATGAATTTATTTATTAAATGAAAGTATTAATTCGATTATTTATTTGTTGAACCAAGAAAATCACTCTTCATTTAAAAAAATATTTTGACGAATCTATTACTCCATTATATTAAACTCTTATTTAATAGTAACAATAAAATTCATGATAGATTTGATTAAATTTGTATTCCTTGGATTAATTACATTGATTGTATCATAAACATGAGATTATGTAAATCTAAAAAACGAATTCAATACAAAACTATTTTTTTCGGAAAAAATATTTTCTTGCAATAAAGTAATTATTATTTTACTTCAAAAAATATTTTTATTTAAATAGATTTGATTCAATTTGTATTCATTAGATTAATTACATTTATCGCATCATAAACATTAGATTATTTGAATCTAAAATGATGATTATTTGAATCTAAAAAACGACTTCAATACAAAATTATTTTTTTTTGAAGAAAATTATTTATGGCATCATAAACATGAGATTATTTGGATTTAAAAAATGACTTCAATACGAAATTATTTTTTTCGAACAAAATTATTTCTTTGCAATATATTCATCATTATTTTACTTCTAAAAATATCTTTATTTAAATAGATTTTAATAAATTTGCATTCATTGGATTAATTAGATTTATTGCATCATAAACATGAGATTATTGGAATCTGAAAAACGACATCAATATTAAATTATTTTTTTTGAACAAAATTATTTCTTTGCAATAAATTCATCATTATTTTACTTCCAAAAATCTTTCTGTAGTATTTTCAATATTTATTAGATATAAAATTCATTGTGATCATTTGAAAAGAAGCTGTAGTAAAATAAATAATACATTATTTTATTCCAATAGAATATTTGTTTGTAATGATGAAATTTTTATTTCCTTCAAGCAAAAGAACTATCATTTCTATAGTATACTTTAATGGTATACATAAGTTGTTAAAAATTAAAAAACTGGTTTTCTAAATGTTTTCTTATATTCGAATCTTCATAACTCCTAACTTTTTTCAAGTGCATAGTAGGAGTCGATAGCGTAATAGGTAGCGTGTTAGGTAGTTAGGTAGGATAGGTATGATGGTAGGTAGGATCGCGGGTTCGAATCTCGGTCGGACAGAGAAATTAGATCGGAGAATTGGCGCAGATTTGTCTTTTTTTCTATTTATCTCTCTTTAAGGTCACTAAACTATGCATATTAAATTATTTGGCAGGGGCTATATATTTTATATAAAATGTTTAGCAACAATTAATAAACACGCATTTGATGGAATCAATCATTTTTCCTGTTGATTGGACTAATTAATTTGTTGATTCAACAAATTTTTTTTCTCAGTGCTTCCTGTATTAAAAGACATGCATGTTTTGAATGATAAAATGTGTTCTCGATTCAAACAACATATTACATATAATTGATAACATTGTTAGATTCAAGTAAATTCGTTTATTGAAACAGAAATTTATGGAATTGACTGAAAAAAATGAACCAAGTAAATATATAAGGGGACCAATCTAATATGTTTTGGCAAATAATGAAAAAAATGATTTTTTGCCTTCAAAACTTTATTTCATTGGTTCTAGTATTTTTTTCTCTCAGTACACGGCGAATGATTTTGCAGAAATTTTCTTACAATGTTTCCATGGTTTAACAAATTTGCTTGAAAAATTGAAATTAGATAAAATTATATTAAAGTATAAATTTAATAAATTACTACATTATTTTGTTACAATTTTTATTTTTCCTAAAATTAAAAAGCAGGATATAATTTACATGGAATTTGAAATATGTGATTTGCTTTAAATGATAAACTTAGTATCAGGTATGATAATTGAAATTGCAATACTCAAAACTAATGACCAATCGTTCATTGTAAGTAAATTAAAATTAAAATAAAAGGAATTTGCGTCATTCATCTGAAATCATGGAGTAACGATTTACTCGAAACTGCAAAGTATTATGCTTAAAATTACATTTCCAATTACAAAAAATGATTCAAATTGACGTTCGAAGAAGTAATTTAATTAAAGTTGTAACCATGCAAATTAAAATCTAGCACATTGCTCCCATATTTCTTTCTTCCCCTCGCAAAGTCTCCTTTATGAGCAAGTGGAACGTTGCCGATAGAATTTCGGCTTCCTGGTGAAAGAAGCTATGCGAACTATGAAAAAAGACGAGGTAGCAATGTGCATGGCAAGTTTCCAAATTTCAAGACGATCGGGCTAAAACCAACGGAGTTCTGCGGGTCGAAACGTAGATATCTTATCCATGTGTAAACTTGACATGAAACTTCAAACGTTTTTTTTTTCGCAAAAATACTTTTTCAAAATTGATGACAATGTTTCGAGTACCGCTGCACCGATCAACTTCAAATTTAATTTTAATTTAATTTTTTTAATCAAAAGAAGAATTAATATCTGGCACCTTAATCACATAACTAAAGAAATGGAAAATAAAAAACAAATTTTCCTCCAATGTCATATCACCATTGAAATTTTGAAAATGACTACATTTTTGAGAATGTCAAAATTAACTCGAGGATCAATAAAACTCGAAAAATTACTCATGAAGGAACTTCAGCGAACGATGGGAAAAATGAGGATAATACAGGAAAATTAATCTATAACTCTTGAAAACATCGGTTGATGTTTTGGACTAATAATTCTCTTTTTTCATTCAAATTTTGATTTTGCGGATTTCTTTTTCTCGTGTTTCTGCTCCAGAAATCATAACTCGCGCAAATCCTAAGGACTGTGGTACATTATTTGGGAAATGAGTTTCTGCAACAAAATTTTGCACTTAGCAGTCTGCTAAAGATTAAGATTGTTTAGAAGCTATGAAACCTTTGAATGTTAATTGTTTAATAAATAGCTTCTTATTCGTAGTGAAATTCTTACACGACCTCCTGAATACTTCATGTAAGAACATACCAAATTTTCAGAATTCTATCATCATTACTTCAACCTCCTTAAAGGGAGGCTAAATACCGACACTAACACCTCGAAATTGCCATCCAAACTTGCTCTTATACAAATCGATGGAATTGAATACAATTTTAACAACATCATCAGAACAATGGCAGAAATGGAGCCTCACTAAAAAAATTTCGAAAAACAAAAAAAAAAATTACAGATTCATTTACCACCAAGAAACTGTAATTGAAAAACTTAAATTATTAAACTTTTACTGCATTTCGGGTAAAACCAAGAGTGAGGCTCCATGAAGAACGTCACGATACAAATATCGAGGCGTTCTCGACATTATTTTATCAAAATGACACGCCGCAAGTTTGGATGGCGCATCAAGAGATAAATATCGATAAATTGTTGTTTTATTGAAACACAAAATGGCGAAATGTAGTTCACAGACTTGCGAGTGAGGGCAGCACCATGGATTCTGACGAGTAACCTATAATATTTAGAGCCTTGAATGAGTTCATTGGCATTAGCTGTAACGTATTTTAGCCTCTCAATTGAAAATTAATTGTTAATTAATTTATCCTTCTCTTAATTGTCAAAATGTAATTAATTTTCATCCACGGTTGTCGGAGAAAGACTGGACGACGATGATACGTCGATAATGTAGGGATTGAATAAAAATGGTATTTAGCCTCCTCTTAAGGGTTAAAATGAAAAATAATGAGAAAATTTTGAAAATTTGGTATGTTTTTGTATGAGGTATTTAAGAGGTCGTGTAAAAATTTCACGACGATTAGGATGCTCGTTATTATGAATTTAACGTTTTGTGAAAAACAATTTTTTAAACAAATAAAAAAAAACATTCATCAATAAACTTCGTTTTCTTTCCGTTGCTTTCGGTATATTGTGGATATTAAAAAATTGAGAGATCAACAAAAAAAACTCATCGCAAAGTTATGTTAGTTTCCATAAGACTACATTTAATTTTATTCAATTTGTTAATCTTAATTATTCGATAACGAGCTTCCAAATCGTCGTGAAATTTGTACACGACCTCTTAAATCCTTTCTTGAAAATCATACCAAATTTTTAGATTTTTCTCATTAAACGTGATTTGCTTCTAAACAACCTTAAAGCACATTCCTCATTTTCCTTGTGATCGGTTGGTGCGAAGAAACGAAATGTTAGAAGAAAATTGACAAAAAATATCATCTTCAAATGCGAAAAAGCGAAATTCCATCATTTACGAGAAACTTTCGTTACCTCGCTAACAACATTAGAAAAAATAAAACGAAACAAAAGTGACGAAAAACAATAATTTATCAATTAGTGCATTATAATAAACAGGTAAGTGAATATTTTAAACTATTCCAACAAAATATTATTGTATCCTTATTACCCTTATTATTTGAGTCCTCGTTATATTGTATCTTTTCTTAACATTACAATGTAGATATTTTTCTCATTAATTATACCCACATTATTCAATTGAACAATTTTTGTTTAACATTTTTTTATTGAAAAAAATGCTTGCATTGTGTATTGTTTGATTTTATTATTTTTTATTGTTTATTGTATCATGTTAATTATTTTATTGTATTCAAAAAAAAGGGTACCAAAATCTCAACGGGGAAGAGAATAAGAAAACAATGAATTTTATTAAAAACAACTGATACATACACTTGTCCATGAAAATTGTTCTTTTTTTTCTACCTATACTTTCTTGACAATTTGGAATATTATGAATATATTGGAACTACGATTCATGGCTGTGGGCATAAATAAAAATCATCTCTAAGCATCATCATCATAAAATCGTCGTAAAACACACATTCCCGCACGGAAATTTATATATTTAAAATATATGCAAAATTGCGTACGAAATATATTCAAAATATAATTACCGTATATAAATGAATGTACTTAAAATATATTTTTCATAAATGTGTAATATATTTATTTGGATAGATTTTGCCGCTTTTAGCATATGTACGTATATTTCAAATGTATTTAAAATATATTTTATATATATATAAAATATATTTAAAATATATTTTAGATATATGTAAAATGTACGACATATACATATAATATATATTTTATATATATGATGCATACATCTGAAATATAGATTAAATATATGTTGCATGTATTCGAAATATAGTTGAAAAATTGGCTGCATACATCCCGAATATGGGTTGAATATGCGATACCCGTGTAGAAATTTCCGAACAATCGGAAATTCTCTAGGAGAATCAAATACAAAAGTACGAGTTCATGAGAAGCCGGCAAGAACTCCTTATCAGGCTTCATTTACGCCGGACTTCTGTTAATATTCTGTTCTCGCGCCCGCCTTTATAAGCATACTCGTCGCATCCTCCGTATGGGGGTTCAGCGGATGCCGCTCTGCGACACCTCGCGGCGAGTCTGGAAACTATAGCGACGCTGCCTATACGTTACGAACATGTGGCAGGCGCCCGATCGCTTGTTCTCGCGGAATAAACATTATAATGTAAATAATAATGAAAAGTGTGAACACAATAAACTTAAATAATTAAATAAATATTATGTTAGTTTGTTAGTTATGTTACCATATATGTTGCATATATGGTAGCATATATTAAGAATATATGTAGAATATATGGGAGATACATGTGAGTCACACCTATCTCTCATATATGTTGCAAATATATCAGCATATATTAAGAATATATGTAGAATATATGAGAGATATATGTAAATCACACCTATCTCTCATATATGTACATATATTCGAAATAGATCCACATATATTTTGCGTATATTAAAAATATATAAATTTCCGTGGGGGTTGTGTAATGTATTCCTGTCCAGCCAGGTTTTCGTAACCATCATTCGGGAAGGCCGCTATTCTACGCATTTTTATTCTATATATGACATTTTCTACACAAATTATTTTACACGAGAGAAGTGGCGAGGAATGTTATTCTATACAAGTGAAGTGGCGAGGAATGTTATTCTACACAAGAGAAGTTGCAAGAAATATTTTTCTACACCGATTTCTACACACATTATTGTACACAAGGAAAGTGGCAAGGAATATTATTCTACATAAAATGATTCTACACCGATTTCTACGCACATTATTCTACACAAGAGAAGTGGCAAAGCATATTATTCTTCATAGGTGGACTGTGCTCAGGAGGCCTCTATTCTACAAATTATTATCCTACACATGATTTTCCTACACACTTCGGCTTGTGGCAAAACTCTGCAAGCGGCGTTTTTTATCGAACACACAAAAACGACAGAAACTCTGCAACGTGATTATATCCATTCCAGTAGTCATTTTGCTAAAGGCTTTAATGTAAGAAAATAATGTGTAGGATAACAATGTGTAGAATAATAACGGGTAGAATAGAATATTATTTCCTGCCGCCTTTTCTTGTGTAAAATGATGTGTGTAGAAGCTTTCGTGTAGAATGTGGCATGTGTAGAATAATTTTGCTGTAGAATTATGTCCCTTGCCACTTCTCTTGTGCAGAATAATGTGTGTAGAAACCGGCGTAGAATGATTTTGTGTAGAATAATAAATATTCTTTGCCACTTCATTTGTGTAGAACAATATGTGTAGAAACCGGTGCATATTAATTTTGTGTAGAATAATGTGTGTAGAAGCCGGTGTACATTAATTTTGTGTAGAGAGTAATATTTTTTGCCACTTCCCTTGTGTAGAATAATGGGTGTAGAATAATTTTGTGTAGAATATAATATTCCTTGCAAATTCTCTTGTGTAGAATAACATTCCTCGCCACTTTTTTCGTGTAGAATAATTTGTGTAGAAAATGTCAGGTGTAGAATAAAAATGTGTAGATTAGAGGCCTCCCCCCATAATTCAATTCCCATAAAACCTTGACAAACTGATTAAGAAACGATAATTGAGAAAACCGTAACCAATGACAAAGCTGCCTCTGCTCCCCGTCAAATCGTCCTGTGGTTATGCGTGATTCCATTAAAATTCCGTCAGAATCTTTAGAAATAGCGAGGGCGGATAGAGATAATATCCATATATGAGATATTCCAGCTCAAGTGTGTAAGCCCGTGACCCTGACCCTCCCGGATTTTATTTGATTTTTTTTCAAATGATCGCATTGAGTCTCAAATATACCCTCATAATTTTTTTAGATTTTTCCAAACATCCCTCATTTAAAATTTTTTTTTGTCGAAAAAAACGCCATTTTTAAAAAATGGAAAAAAATTCTGAAAAAACCGTGATAATATATAAAAATTTTCAAGCTATCACCCGTAGTGGGTAGATATTTTTTTTCTGTTTTACAAGCTATTAACGTTCTCAAAATTCCAAAAAATTCTCAAATAGCTCACCTTGAGTAGATACTCAATTTGAGTACCAAAATAATTCAGTATCTGCTCAAGGTTGAGCTATTTGAGAATTTTTTGGAATTTTGAGAACGTTAATAGCTTCTTAAACACAGAAAAAAAATCTACCCACTACGGGTGATAGCTTGAAAATTGTTATATATTATCACGAATTTTTCAGAATTTTTTCAGATTTAAAAAAAATAGCGTTTAAAAAAAATTATTTTTTTCAATTGAATACGTAAAATACAGAAAAAAAATCTGCCCACTATGGGTGATAGTTTGAAAATTTTTATATATTACCACGGTTTTTTCAGAATTTTTTCAGATTAAAAAAAAATTGCGTTTTTTTTCAAACAAAATTTTTTCTTTGGATTACGGGAATTTTTGAAAAATCTTGAAAAATTATGAGGGTGTATTTCAGACTCAATGCGATCATATGAAAAAAAATCAAATAAATCCGAGAGGGTCACGGGTTTACACAGTTGCGCTGGAATACCTCATATACAAGTATACACACATATAGGAGAAGGGTTGCAATGAATAATTCAACCCGACTATGTGGCGGGCCTTCGTGAGATTTTGCTCGCCGTCTGACGTGCCTATATATCGCAAAACCTTAATACACCTCCCTCCTCCTCCCCCTCCTCCTCCTCCTCTTCGTCCCTTGAACCTTAAAACGATTTACGAGAGCGTACATCCGCTGGCCAAAACGCGCGTAATTTCAATGAATCGTTAATCGATTCCGCCGTGCCGCACAGTCGGCTCGTGCCTGACTCCATCATTTTGCGTCTGCTTATAAATCGATTATAAATGATATCCCGGCTCCATCAACTATCCCGGACGCCCTTAAAATCGATTTTCTTCGTAACGTCATACACATTGATTATTATTCGGCGTGTCTCTTCGTGCGTTTGGATCGAATCAAATTTCAAGGGACAGAAAGAATAACAATAATAATGATAATGAAAGTAACAATGTCTTGAAATGGCGACGCGATCGTGACTAAAATTATTTGCGAGCGAAAAATGTGCGCCGCTTTGTATTATTTTTTAAAAAAGGAAAAAACGACTTTACTGCTTCAACCAACCAGCTTAGTGCTCTGAGCGCCAAAAAAGAAATTAGTTGGATCAACTAGGTCAACTAACCAACCTTATTTATTAGTTACCACAACTAAGTGGATTAGTTGTGCTAACTAAAAAATTGGTTTGGTTAGTTGACTCAACTAACTATCTAGTTGATCCAACTAATTTCTCTTCTGGCGCTCAAAGCACTAAGCTGGTTGGTTGAACCAACTAAGTCGTTTTTTCCGTGTACATACACTTGTCCATCAATGCACGGAGAAAACAATGTAACACACGGAAAAAAAACGACTTAGTTGGCTCAACCAACCAGCTTAGTGCTCTGAGCGCCAAAAGAGAAATTAGTTGGATCAACTGGATAGTTGGTTGAGTCAACTAACCAAACCAATTTTTTAGTTAGCACAACTAATCCACTTAGTTGTGGTAACTAATAAATAAGGTTGGTTGGTAATTGAGAATAATAATTCGGATTTCATGGAATTTTAAATACTTTGCGAAATGTTTTTTTACGCTCAGAATACATCCCTTGAGCCGAAAAAACGTACGAATAAAGTATGATGATCCAAATTTGCTTGCGGTTTTTCGATCTTACAGTAATGGAGGAGTTAGTATTAACAAATTGTCTTGCCAAGCAGCGAAAGTCAGAAACCGACAATGAAAGAAACTTGATGATTTTTAATTTAATAAATTACCAAATTATTATGTTATAAATTTAATTTTACCTAACATAAAAAAAGCAAATAATAATTTACATGGAATTGTAAATCTGTGATTTACTCTAAATGATGAAAATTGTAGTACTGGGTATGATACTTGAAATTGCAATACTCAAAATTAATGACCAATCATTGATTCTGAGTAAATTTAAATTAAAATTTAAAAGGAATCAAAGGTTACCCATAATTTTTACTGTGCGTGTCTTGCATTAATTCTGTTTCTTTAAGGGGTTATACGCAGTCAGGAGGTAGAAAAAAACGATTTTTCAAGAATTTTTTCTGGAAAGACATATTAATTTATTAACTCTAATAATTTATACACATATTTTCGTAACTCTTAACTTTATTTTGAAATTTTTCTTTTTAATAAAAATAATGATTCTTGAAAGAGGCGTCTGGCGGTGAACACTATTCTCTGGATTGGATCATCCAAAATAAAAAAATAAACAGCTTTTGTTAATATAAGGTACAATCTAGTATTTAAGGCAGGATACCATCTTTGGCTCCAATTTTTTCAGAATTTTTAATGAATTTTTTTTTCACAAAAAAAATGGGCAGAAACAAAATCGGCTTAAGGCATTTATTACTATATCATTCAAGTTGAAAGAAAAATTTTATGTTGAAAAACTTACAAATAGCCTCTCGTAAGTGGCGCCAAAGTTTGAGGAGCACTTTCGGTCTGCGTCCCAAATTACTCATCCAATTTTCAACGGATTGACTTGAAAATTTTAATAATTTTTCTCCATAGTATAATCTAAGGTTGTACGTGGGATTTTTTCGGTAGAGTTGTTATTTTATTTTTGATGCACAGTTTAAGCAACTTTTTTATTCTGAAAAATTCACATTATTTTAATAGTCGCCATTTAAAAAAAATCGATATCGATCTAGGAGCTACCTACAAGGAGATTTTTGCCACGCAGACCAAAAGTGCTCCGCAAACTTTGGCGCCACTTACAGGAGGCTATTTTTAAGTTTTTCAAAGTTAACATTTTTTCAATTTTTCAACTTGCACGATATAGTAATAAATGCCTTAAACCGATTTTGTTGCTGCCCATTTTTGTGTGAAAAATATGCATTGAAAACACTAAAAACTGCAGCCCAAGGTGGTATCCTGCCTTAAGGGGGGAAAAAGGTCGGAAAATCGATTTTTTTTTCTGATACTACAACTTATAAGAAATATTGTCAGAAAATTTGAAGTCATTAGGAGCAAAACTTTCGGAGTTATAGACAATTGAGTCTCCGGTCTCCGGACAATTGAGTTTATAAAAAAGTTATTGAGGCGTATGGCCAAGATTATCAAATAAATGAAAAGGAGTGTGTCGGTAATACAGCAACTGCAGGTGAGTTGCTTTATGGAGCTGGAATCGACGATCTATGTAAGTTAAAAAAAAAAAATGTCTATTTTATACATAATGTATCGAACTTTAATCGCGTTTTTCTCACAACTTTTTTTTTAAGACTGTAGTCAAAATTTCTCGAAAACCTTTGGACCGATTTCGCCTAAGCTGTGCACACTTTTTTTACACACTAAATACTCGGTTCTGAACGAAGGATTTGTTTTTCCATTACAACTTATTTTTTAATTAAACAAAAAGAGCAATTTTTGGCAAAAGTCACCGTTTTTTGATTGCACCTTTACCAAAAATTCAAAAATAAGTATTTTGTTAATTCCTTCGTTCAAATCCAAGATAAACTTATGTACTAAAGAAATCTCTTTGGTTTTTTAATTTCAGATGAAGCAATCATGAGTTATCCTGATTACCACATGTAAACTTTTTTTTGAGGTGACTCGGTTCTCCCCACTACCACTGGCTTATTTTTTAATATTTTTTTAATGAAAATTCAGAAGAATATTCTTATAATAATGCTTCATAATGTAAAAATTTTTAAAAAATACTAATAAATAAGATACTTTGAAAAAAAATCACAAAAATATACTTTTTTTGTATCTCAGACCCTTTCCCCCCCTTAAGCGAAAGAATAGCAAAATATCTGTTTTTAACAAAATAATGGCTTCTCAAAATAAAATTTCGATTTTTGATGAAAATTTTTACCTCGAATTGTTTATAAAATGGAAAATATTTATCGGTAAAAAAACCTTGGATTAATTACTAAAAAATATATTTATAAAGCTTGTGCACAAATTTGAGACTAATCGGTTATGGCGTTTTTGACAAATCTTGCTCATCGGCTCTGAAACCCAGTTTTAAGGATGTTGAGTCCCAAATCGCAAATGATGAGAAAATTCTGAAAATTTGGTATGTTTTTGGATTAATTATTTAAGAGGTCGTGTAAAAATTTCACGACGATTAGAAAGCTTGTTATCGAACAATTAACATTAACAAATTAAATTAAATGTCATGGAAACTGATATAACTTTGCGATAATTTTTTTTTACCTCTTAATTTTTTTATATCTGCACTATATTGAAAGTAACAGAAACAAATCGAAGTTTATTGATAAATATTTTTTTAAGTTGTTTAAAAAATTGTTCCTAACAAATTCTAATATTTTAATAACGAGCTCCCTAATCGTCGTTAAATTTTTACACGACCTCTTAAATACTTCATACAAAAACATACCAAATTTTCAGAATTTTCTCATCATTTTTCATTTCAACCCTTAAGGAGGTTGAAGTAATGATGATAGAATTCTGAAAATTGAATATGTTTTTACATGAAGTATTCAAGAGGTCATGTAAAAATTTCACGAGGATTGAGAAGCTATTTATTGAACAATTAACATTAAAAGATTTCATAGGGACTCAACTCCTTAAGAGGGTGTTCTGTGTAGAATTTTGAAAAAATCGATTTTTTTCATATTTTCCGTGTTTGATGCCTCAAGAATGTACTCTCCAAAGGAAATTTAGAAATTCCAAATATTAACGGAGTTATAGTACACCCAGAAAAAAGATCTAGTACATTTAACTAAATCCTAGTCAAGCCAAATAATTTTTTTTAGTTGTAGGCCGGCCTAATACAACTCTATTCATGTCAACGAAATTTTTTTTTTTGAATGACCTACTGGGAAAATATATTGCGATCTAATAAATTTTTATTTAGTATTAATAAATATTATTTCAAACTGAACAAATATGTATTTAAATGAAATAATTTTTTTAAAAATATTTACACAATATATATTTTTAACCATTTCATTCTTTGAATGTATAGCTACACATAAGAAGTCTACAATTTCGTAACGCTTAGCTTTTCTTTAACAGAAGGGAAAAGAAAAAAGACCCTTTTTTATGGGAATCCTTTTCGGGGATTCGACCATCTTGCGTTTTGCCGCAATGTTCAATGTATTAGATATCCATACTGAAAAATAAGGATATCAAACATAGACGAGCTCCGAAAGGATATAGGCGTCGAGAGGCAGGTTCGCTTGTGCGAGAGGTAGCCACCTGGCGGATTTTTGGGGTACTGACAAATCTGCAGATACGATCGGATGAGATTACGGGTGAATAGGTATTTAGTAACAACGAATAGAATTTTTCTTCAACGCCTGTTTCTCGATGACAGGGAATTCAAATAAATAAATGTAATGGAATTAAATATCGCCCAAAATTGGATAAAAAGAAAATTTTCTTTAAAGTAACTAAATAATAATCAAACGAACGATTATAGTACCTACGACTAGATCTTTTTTCTGGGCGTAGTAATTAGTGAGGTGGAAATAACCGACTCATTGTCAACTTTTCATTATCAAAAAATACCAAAAGACTTTCATTTTGAAGAAGAAGGTGCATTTTATGGACCAGGAATCGCCGATGTGAGTAGATATATATAGCATATGAAACCGAAATAAATGTAAGTACATAAAGTAGACTGCCTGAAACTGCACTCAAATCTTTAAGAGGAGGCTAAATACCATTTTTATTCAATCTCTACATTATCGACGTATCATCGTCGTCCAGTCTTTCTCCGACAACCGTGGATGAAAATTAATTACATTTTGACAATAAAGAGGGGGATAAATTAATTAACAATTAATTGTCAATTGAGAGGCTAAAATGCGTTACAGCTAATGCCAACGAACTCATTCGAGCCCCCTAAATATTATAGGTTACTCGTCAGAATCCATGGTGCTGCCCTCACTCGCACGTCTGTGAACTACATTTCGCCATTTCGTGTTTCAATAAAACTACAATTTATCGATATTTATCTCTTGATGCGGCATCCAAACTTACGGCGTGTCATTTTGATAAAATAATGTCGAAAACGCCTCGATATTTGTATCGTGGCGTTCTTCATGGAGTCTCACTCTTGGTTTTACCCGAAATGCAGTAAAAGTTTAATAATTTAAGTTTTTCAATTACAGTTTCTTGGTGGTAAGTGAATCTGTTAATTTTTTTTTTGTTTCTCGAAAAAATTTTAGTGAGGCTCCATTCCTGCCATTGTTCCGATGATGTTGTTAAAATTTTATTCAATTCCATCCATTTGTATAAGAGCAAGTTTGAATGGCAATTTCGAGGTGTTAGTGTCGGTATTTAGCCTCCTCTTTAAACGCGTTTTTCTCGAAACTACTTTTTTCGAAACGGTTGACATGATATCTCCAGTTGTAATCGACCGATTTAGTTGAAATTTTTTGTGGACATTCTTTATACACCCCTCTATCGCGCCTACCAGATTTATCCCGAAATTTTGTTTTCAACTATTTAAAAAAAAATTCACAATTATGAAAAAAACGGCAAAAAATGTTTTTTTCCGTTTTTTTCCCACCCCCACTTCATCGGCCGGTATCCGTGAAGATATTGGATTTTTTTTTTCGCCAATTTTTTTGTAGAATTTTGAAGAATCAATAAATATGTGGTGAAAAAATGAATGCAAAGACATGTTTAGTTTTTTTTTTTCATAGCATGTTGAAAAATCCCTAAATTTTGGCTTTCTACACTAGAACACCCCCTTAAGAAAAACGCTTTCAAGTTTCAAAAGCAAAATGCGAGCCGCTCTTTCACTCTTTTCAAATACAAACGAGTGCATCCTCGATTAATCGTTAAATCGTTCCGGCGGCTACGGCCAATTTTTCAAATGCTCTTGGATCAAAGTACTTTGGTGCGTTAAAAAAAAAAATGAAAAAGAAATATTACGCACAAACACACACACACACACAAACAAGCGAAAGAACAAGAAAGTCGAGGACGAAAGAGACACGTCGCTATGTTGGTTGAATTATTTCTGTCCTCTCGGAGAGAACGTTTCGCGAGTGTCACCGTCTGGCGTTATATCCGTACCTCGTTTTCGCATTTATACGTGCAGATATATACATTTATATATTCGCAAAAGACGAAATAATAAGAATGAAAAGGACGTTGCGCCTCGTGTTTAATGTATATACAGAATACGAGACAGTCTCGTGGATTCTATACTGAGAGGCATGATCATTCCGCGCTTAAATGCTCCGCGAAACGCACCGTGAACCAAAAATTTTCATATACACATCGAGGGACTTGACTCGGGTGGGGAGAGAAAAAAAAATGTCCGGCCAAAAATAGACAACGCTAAACGGAGAAAAGTTAATTTTTTTTCAACCCCAGACAAAAAGAGGACATACCCGATTCGGCTTCATTGAGAAACATTTTCATTGTTTACGGACCATTCTTTTTTTTTTAGTCACTTTTCGAAAATTTCCAAATTTTTCAACCCCGAATCCCACAAGTGGTTCATTCCCGACGCAATGTCATTTTTTTTTGTCATGCTGTACATCGGGCCAAAAAATTGAGCTTTGTAGCTACAAAATTACGAATGCTACACGGAAAAAACGACTTAGCTGCTTCAACCAACGAGCTTAATGCTCTGGGCGCCAGAAGAGAAATTAGTTGGATCAACTAGATAGTTGGTTGGGTCAACTAACCAAACCAATTTTTTAGTTAGCACAACTAATCGACTTAGTTGTGGTAACTAATAAATAAGGTTGGTTAGTTGACCTAAACAACTATCTAGTTGATCCAACTAATTTCTCTTCTGGCGCTCAGAGCACTAAGCTGGTTGGTTGAACCAACTAAGTCGTTTTTTCCGTGTAGAGCATTTACATTTTTTTTATTTTAGAACTTTTTGCAACTAAACTATTCAGGGATTATTTTAAATTTCAATAGTGATCATTCTTGTCATATTGCGCATGTGAGGGAACAAAATGGAGCTTGATAGATGCAAAATTACGAAAGTTAGAGCGTTTGCAAACATTTTTTTTTTATTTTAGAATTTTTGTAACTAAATTTTTCAGGGATTCTTCCAAATTTCGATATTCATAATTCTTGTCATTTTGCGCATGTGAGGGAAGAAAATTGTGCTCGATAGCTAGAGCAAAGTTAGAGAAAGTTAGAGCATTTACAAAATTTTTTTTTATTTTAGAATTTCGTGTAACTAAACTCTTCAGGGATTCTTTCAAATTTCCAGATTGATCATTCTTGTCATTTTGTTCATGTGAGGAAAAAAAAATTGAGCTTTATAGCTGCAAAATTACGAAAGTTAGAGAAAGTACAAACATTTTTGAAAAAATTCAAAATTATGTCAACAATGAATTTGAAGCGGTTTTGCTCTGTATTTAATCCTAACCATCCCTGTCTTCGATTGTATTCACAGAAAAAAATTTGAGCTCAGTGAATGCGGATTTGAGAAAGTAAGAGTAGACCTAAATTTAAGGAATGAATTTCGCAGAAAAATAATAAATCTTTGAAATTGGCAATTGTAATTTCAACATAAAGGACGATTTATTAGTTTACCCAATTTCGACTCGATCACTTAAGACGGTCTCCATGTACGTTCATTTTTATTTTTGAAATATTCGATTATCGATAACAAAAAGTTTCTTTATGAAGAGGCAGAAAAACGGATCATTTCGGACACATTGCAGAGTAATAATTAGAATTTATAAGATTCGTAAGATTCATAAACTTTGAATCACTTGATTCGAAGGATTCTTGCCAAAGTTTGAAATTTCGAAATCAAAATGAAATAAAAAATAAACAAACAAAAAAAATTTTTTTTAAAACAAGCTTTTATTACTTGTTAATAAAAAATAATTAAAAACTTAAAAATAAAGCTTTTCCGATTGGTAATAAGTTTTCAATTAAAAGCGTGTTACACCCTCTTTTTTCTCTTACTGTTAAAATGTAACACGCTTTTATTTGAAAACTTATATCCAATCGGAAAAGTTTTATTTTTAAGTTTTCATTTTTTTTTATTAACAACTAATAGAAGCTTGTTTAAAAAAAAAATTTTTCGTTTGTTTATTTTTTACTTTTTAGTATTTATGATGTTAAATAACTAGTTTAGTAATGTATATCTAGTATCGCATAATTTTTTGAAAAAAAAATGTTTCGCAAAATTTTTTGCACAAAAATTATTTTGCAAAATTTGTTAGACCAAATTATTTCACACAATTAACTTGCAACATTTTTATGCAAAATGTATGCAAAAAAAGGTTTTCAGAAATTTTTGTTGGAAAAAGACTGTTGCGCAAAATTTTCGTGGAGAAATGTTGTAAATCAATTGCTTAAAACCATTTTGTAAACAAAATTTAGCAAAACTATTTTTTTGCAAACAATTTTGCGAAACATTTTTTTTGCAAAAAATTATGCGAAACATTTTTTGTTTCAAAACAATTTTCAAGCAAGTTTGTAATAAAAATTTTGCGAAACAATTTTTTGTTCCAAAACAATTATCAAGCAAATTTGTAATAAAAATTTTGCAAAACAATTTTTTTTGCAAATAATTTGCAAATTTTTTGTGATAATTTTTTGCATTGTCAGCCGATTTACATATGCATGACAAATTTTAACTTAATCGGAAACCGGGAAGTGGGTCAAATTTAACTTGTAAGATTTGATTATAGACAGACACCGGGACAGGTAAAGCTAAATTCCACATGGAAATAAAATCTATCGGCAAATATTACGGAAAATATATTTTTGGATATATTAAGTATATTTTGCCCGAAAATGTATGTATTACAAATATGATTTTAGGTATATTTTTAATCTATTTAAAAATATTACAATATAAATATAAAAAATGTATTGGAGATATATACTAAATATATCAAACATGTATATTGATTGCATGTTCTATATATTTTAGATGCATTTTTAATTGGTGTTTAAGTATACACAATACATATGTAAACAATATATTTAAGATATATACTAAATGCATCAAACATATATATTCAGTGTACGTTTTATATATTTTCGATATAATTTTAATATATGTTTACATATACACAATATATGTTTTTACATATATCAAAAAATATATTTAATATATATATTTCAAAGAAATATTTTCTGCCGAAAATGTACTTATCACGAATATATTTTTGCGTATATTTCTTATATGGAATATACATATTATATATTTAATGTATATCTGATATATATTTTAGATACATCTAAAATGTATTTAGAATATATAATGTACACTTAAAATATATTTTAAATATATTTTTACGTATATCGAAAAATATATTTTCCGGTATATTATATTTCCGTGTCGGATAAACGCTTGTAAAAAAAGATTGAGAACTCCTTATCGTTCATAATTTGGCATCTAACGAACAAAAAGCTTTCACACGTAATGTAAAAAGGACACTGAGGTTTAAATTTATAAAGATTCGATTGAGATTCGAAGTTCAGATTTAACGAAATTTTCCAATTGGCGAAAAGTGATGAAAATTTTTTCACCACTTTAGAAATTTAGAATTAGGATAATGCGGTATTTACCGCATTTTCGTCAACACTCGTTAACTTTTTTCCGTGAAGACTCCAGCATTGTTAATAATGCTAAACGAACAATTGGAAAAGGACATCCATTGAAATTTGAAGTGGAAAAACGATTTCCAATTTGCACGACTTTTTAATGGAAACAAGCCACTTTTTGTGATAAAGCAAAATCACGACATGTGAAAATTGAGTGTAGAATTTTTTCCGTTCAAAAGTGCATTCCCATGTGTGTATTTGTAATGTTAAACGGGTTTTAATGAACATACTTGTGAACGGGGCAAAAGACTCGAGCCAATAAACCCATATGAGAATTGTCTTCGATCGGAAAACAATAGCGATACCGTTGGAGGATATCGGACGGGACCTTACTATTAATAAGCGAACGGCAATCTACAACGACCTCTCCCTATTTCTTTCTCTCCCTCTCACTCTGTGATTTTTGCGCGAAAAGTCTTTCTCATAATCCAACTTTTACGATTCCATAATCGTTCAAAGTGTACCGCGTTACAATTTTTTTTTTTTTTAATTTTCGTAACGAGTTTAAATTAACGAGAGAAAGAGAAAACTTTCAGCACGTAATAACACCACTGTAACAGACTAAAAAAAAACTTTTTTTAAATAATTTTTTTTTGGGCGGAAGAAGAGGTGATAAAACAATAACATTTTTGGGGTAATTATTCAGCATATATTTAAATATATTACATAAAAATTTTATAGGAAAATATTACAAAATGGCGACACTGCAGCAATTCTCCCGAAATATGTCGAATCAAACTGCACGTGGCACACCTCAAATAATTTTCAAACTTTTTCTATTTGAAAATTTAACCACAACTTTAAAATAACATTTCAAAGTTAACAACTTGGAGGATTTTAGAAATATTGATTTTTGTGTAATTGTCAAGTGTTTGATTAAAGTTGTTCAATTATCACCAAAAAGATGGACAATTATTTGTTAATAAATATTGTTAAAATTAACTTGTCGCAAATTCCATATTTTTGAAAAAACAAAAAACGCTAGTCTAAAATTTTAGGATCTTTGAAGATCAGTACAATGTATCATATAAAAAAATTTAATCAAAATTTTAATGCTGATCGTGGATTTTCACGATTTTAAAAAGTTCACAATTCATCATTTTTTTAAATTTTTTTTCGGACTTTTTTTTTTTGCAGCCCCAAGTATACTCTTTAAGACGAACCCAGAACAATTTTTTCGTAACTATAATAGTTTTCGAGATATTTAAAAAATAAACTTTAAAAAATTGAAAAAATATGATGAAATTTTGAATTTTGAAAACTTTCGAAAAAAAAAATTAATTCTTTTCCTTTGGTAGAACTTCATTTTATGATAAAAGAAAACTTCTGCCCAAATTTCATCGAAATTGAAAGGGGTCGATTTGACATGGAATGACCCATACATATTTTTGTAACTTTCGAATTTATTTTGAAATTTTTCTTTTTAAAAAATAATTATTCTTAAAGCCGCTGCAGCCCATCTCCGAGAGGACCTCTAAAAAAAGGTGTCCTGCGGTGAGAACGACATTTTTGGACTGGATCATTCAAAATAAAAAAATTAAAAAGATTTCGTTAATAAAAAGTATAATCTAGTTTTTTATCGAAGGAATAAGCAAAATATTTATTATCAACAACATCGCGGAAAAAAATCGATTTTTCATGAAAACTTTTCCTTTCAATTGTTTATAAAATGAAAAATGTTTATCGGTAAGAAATACCGACGATTAATTGCTAAAAAATGTATTTATAAAGCTTGTGTAAAAAATTGAGACTGATCAGTTATGTCGTTTCTGAAAAATCTTGGTTTTGAGAAAAACGCGTTCAAATTTTCAAAAGCACTTTTACAATAGCAATCGCGGGTTTACAAATATGCCCTTAACTTCGAAAAGATTTGTCGGATTGACATGATATTTTCTGTGTATATACTTAAATATGAAGCATTCCACACCAAGTGGGCCACTAAAAAATCGTGTGATCTCGAAATATTATGAAACATTTTTTTAAAGGTTATTCGAGTGTCAAAAGCAAGCAGGATTTTTTCAGATTTTTGAATGTGATTTTGAACCCCCAATTTGGATACTAATGTTATTTATTTTTGTTCAATTCATTTTACTTGCAAAACAATCCATTGCACATAAAAAAACACCTCTACATAAATTTTAGGTTTTTCAATATACTTTATAATCTCATCTTCTTCGAAGCTGTCTAGAATCCTGTTCGTGTATTTTTCAGCGAAACAAGGCAATAATATTTTTTTTCGTTGAGTTCGCCGTTTCCAATTTTCCTACAACTTCGAGAGAACTTTCGGTGATTTCACAACAAACCACAGAAAAATTGGCACAAAGTGCAATTCATATCTTCAAAGTGCTTTTTGAGGTTAACTGATGAAAACACTTGCGACTTACGACAAATATTCGATGGTATCCAACTCCCCCATTAAATTTATTGAAAAAACATTGAACATATATTATTTACCGTGTATCAGCGTCGGGTCAATGTATGATTAATTCGTTTTTATTACTCATGCGGGAAAAGCGGTATCTTTACGCCCGCTGTTGCCGTTGAAAAGTAGCTTTTTGCCCATTTTATAATTTGAGTGCGCAAAGTTTACTTTGCGCACGCAAATTGTTATTATTATTATTCTTTGCGCACGCAAATTCAGTGCCAAAATGAAATAAAAGAGTAACGTCGGTGAAATTCAACCAAAACAAAAACGCAACCGAAATATTAAAACTGAATTGCGGACAGATCGCATACTATTTTATTGCTCATGCGGTTCTTGTTCTTGTTCAAAATAAAATTGTTTTCATTGTTCCTAAACTAAGTTTCCTGTATACTTCTTAACTTTTCAGTTCTTATTTTTGGTCTGTGGGGGGGGCTTCGCCTCCCTACCCCCCCCCCCCGGGCTTCGCCCCTGGACCCCTGGACTCCTCAAGCAACTTCGCTTTCGTGGGCAATCGACAACTTGCCGCACTAGTTGCACAATATACTATATTATTGTTCGGAAATACCAAAGTATTTTGTGAGGTCCGAACTTTTGACTTTAACCCCACGCTGAAACACGGTAAATAATGTATATTCAATGTTTTTTTAATAAATTTAATGGAGGCGTTGGATAACATCGAATATTTGTCGTAAGCCGCAAGTGTTTTCATCAGTTAACCTCAGAAAACACTTGGAAGATATGGATTCTCCATCATGCCAATTTTTCTGTGGTTTGCTGTGAAATCAACGAAAGTTCTCTCGAAGTTGTAGGAAAATTGGAAACGGCTAACTCGATGAAAAAAATTATTATTATTTTGTTTCACTGAAAAATACACGAAAAGGATTCTGGACAGCTTAAAAAAAGATGAGATTATAAAGTATATTGGAAAACGTAAATTTTATGTGGAGGTGTTTTTTTGTGTGCAATGGGTCGTTTCGCAAGTAAAATGTATAGAAAAAAAATAAATAACATTCGTATCCGAAATTGGGGGTGTAAAATCAGATTCAAAAATCTGAAAAAAATTCTGCTTGCTTTTGACACTCGAATAACCTTTAAAAAAATGTTTCATAATATTTCGAGATCACACGAATTTTTAGTGGCCCACTTGGTGTGGAATGCTTCATATATTAACATTACGAAAATAAAATTTAAAAAAATAGTTTTTTCGAAAATCCTGACTGCGTACAACCCTTTAAGTGTCCAAAGGACAATGACCCAAGCGTCTTTATTCACTATCCATCTTGGCCTACTTCCTCGTAATTTCATCCACGGTTTATTTACTTAAGCATAAGAGAAAAAAAGTCACCGCACGATGGATCTTTCCCAACATCGGTTTTTACTTCTTCCCTAGTTGGACGCTATGTAGTGCCAAAAAAAACCTCGATCGGTATACGATATTTCATTGAGCCTTCAGGGTATGGCACGGGTTGTCTGCGGGGACGTGGAACTTAGAGGGCGATCAGGAGAGCTTTTTTTAGGGGGTATAATATCGTAGACAACGAATGGACTTACTGGGTGGGGCAGGTGACCAAAGTGAGCCGGCGAAATGTATAACCTCGCAAGACACTTGTATTTGTAAGCCCCGTGGATGTCTGTGTATGCCTATAAATGAGAAAAGGTGTGCGTTAGGAATCGAGCTCTTTGGATTAGCGAAATTGAGGGTTGCAAAAGTAGTAGACAGGAGTTAGAGACAGGTTGGAAGGGGTGGTGGGTCGGTGAGAGTCAGACTAGTTCGTATATACGAGCGATGAAAGTGCTCGTCGCTTCGCCTTTTCACCATGCAAACGAAAAGGAAGAGAGTGAAGAAAAAAGGACATCGTATACATGAGTATAGCTTGGCCTTTCCTCTTTCTGGAAGCCCCTTGCGTGAGTCCACCCGCAGCGATATTTGGACGTGATGCCGTTTCGCGAAACACCGCCAATAAACCGCCCCAACACTGATATGATTTTGAGGTTTAACCACCTACGCACGGTATTACATTTGATACAAAGAATCTTGTGAATAAAGTCACGTTTGAAGGTCTACTTGGATGGCAATTTTCCGGTACTTGTTTAACGATAACATAGGCCCACAATAGTATCGTACGAAATTTTATTGTACAAGTGCGCAAAGTGCCAGTTTGAGCACGCGCAGCGTGCGCAAAGTGGCACTTTGCGCACGGAGTGCAATAAAAAAAAAGTTGTGTGTGCTGGGTGTTCCACCGTACTTTTCCTACGTATTTTTTCCCGCTGAACATGAATCTGACGTCAGAATTTGGGGTCAATGAACAAATTCTCGAAAACGTCCATAAAAACTGATCAAAATCAAATCTTTTCTGTATGATACGCTGAGAGAAAAAAATTACTAGAACCAATGAAATAAAGTTTCGAAGGCAAGAAATCATTTGTTTTTCATTATTTGCCAAAACATATTAGATTGGTTCCCTTATATATTTAGTTGGATCATTTTTTTCTGTTTCAATAAACGAATTTACTTGAATCTAACAATATGTTATCGATTATATGTAATATGTTGTTTGAATCGAGAACACATTTTATCATTCAAAACGTGCACGTCTTTTAATACAGGAAGCACTGAGAAAAAAAAATTGTTGAATCAACAAATTAATTAGTCCAATAAACAGGAAAAATGTTTGATTTAATCAAATGCGTGTTTATTAATCGTTGCTAAGCATTTTATAAAAAATATCTAGCCCTTGCCAAATAATTTAATATGCATAGTTTAGTGATCCCAAAAAGAGATAAATAGAAAAAAAAGACAAATCTGCGCCAATTCTCCGATCCAATTTGTCTGTCCGACCGAGATTCGAACCCTCGACTCTACCTACCATCATACCTATCCTACCTAACTACCTAACATGCTACCTATTACGCTATTGACTCCTACTATGCACTTGAAAAAATTTAGGAGTTATGAAGATTGGAATATAAGAAAACAATTTAAAACCAGTTTTTTAATTTTTAACAATTTATGTATACTGTTAAAGTATACTATAGAAATGATAGTTCTTTGCTTGAAGGAAATAAAAATTTAATCATTCCAACAAATATTCTATTGGAATAAAATAATGTGTTCCTTATTTTACTACAGCTTCTTTTAAAATAATCACAATCAAATTTATGTCTAATAAATATTGAAAATACTACAGAAATATTTTTAGAAGTAAAATAATGATGAATTTATTGCAAAGAAATAATTTTGTTCGAAAAAAATAATTTCGTATTGAAGACATTTTTTAGATTCAAATAATCTAATGTTTATGATGCGATAAATGTAATTAATCTAATGAATACAAATTCAATAAAATCTATTCAAATAAAAATATTTTTTGAAGTAAAATAATAATGACTTTATTGCAAGAAAATAATTTTTTCGAAAAAAATAATATCGTATTGAATTCGTTTTTTAGATCCAAATAATCTCATGTTTATTATGCGATCAATGTAATTAATCCAATGAATACAAATTTAATCAAATCTATCATACATTTAATTGTTACTATTAAATAAGAGTTTATTATAATGGAGTAATAGATCCGTGAATTTTTTTTTTTAAATGAAGGGCGATTTTCTTGGTTCAACAAATAAATAATCGAATTAATACTTTCATTTAATAAATAAATTCATGTTCTTAAATTCAATAATTTTTTCTCTCAGTGTAAACTAAAAGAAGGCATCTTCGCTGGACCGGAAATCCGAAAGTTATTCAAAGATGCAGAATTCGTTTCAGCTATGAATGACCAAGAGCAGGCATCATGGTTAAGTTTTAAAGAAGTTTGCACTCAATTCTTGAGTGATATGAAAGATGCTGATTACAAAAACATTGTGACAACTACGATAAAAAAAACTTTCAAAATTCAGGTTGTCTGATGAATTTAAAATGCACTTTTTTGATTCTCATCTTGAACACTTCCCGGCGAATAACGGAGACTTTGGTGAAGAGCAAGGAGAAAGATTTCACCAAGATTTGAAGAAATTTGAACGGCGATTTCAGGGACATTGGGGAGTAAAAATATGTTTGCAGATTACTGTTGGATTCTACAAAGAGAAACACAAGAAAGAGGAAAGAGCGCAGCAGAAATCCACTGCGTAAGTCATTTGAAGACAAAACCCGTGTAGAAATTTTGGTAGGGAAAAACTTCTGCCCCTGACTTGCCCTCCCTAACTAATGTAGGGAAATGATCCGCTCATCCTAACAGGCCCTGTTATGCCATGTAACACCTGGCTGGCCATTTTCGGATCCGGCGGTCATGATCAGGCCCCTATGACGATATGATCCGGCCCTAGCAGATCCTGATCAGGAAGCTAAGATTTTTAGAACCATGCCATTAAAGGCCCTGATCACGGTCACGATCATACACCGAAGCGCTTTTTGAACAATTCGTTTTTACGAGGTGCTTTTTTTTCAATGTATGCATCTTATTATTTATTTCGAGGCAACCCTTTCTTAGGGTACACTTTTCTTTTGGCAATCCTCGAAGAGAATATTAGATTCCGAGTGAACGGAAATTCTCTACGAGAATTAAATAAATAAGTACAATTACATAAGACGGCAAGAACTCCTTGTATGGATTCTTCCGACACCGACTTCTGCTGACATTCGTGCTCGGACCCGTCTATATAAGCATACTGAACACATTATCCGTATGGGAGTTCAACGGTCGCTGTCCTGCGACATCTCGCGCCAAGTCTCGGAATTAACGCGATGCGGTTCGTGGTGATAATATTAATAATCCTCTGCCTACGTAACGAACTTGTAACAGGCGCACAATTGCTTGTTATTCTCGCGGGATAAGAGTGATAATGTAAATAATAATTAAATAATAATAATAATAATAATAATAAACGAGGCAATGATTGTTAATTTATTATTATTATTATTATTATTATTATTATTATTATTATTATTATTATTATTATTATTATTATACTGAAAGCCGATATACAAATAATTTTATTTTAATAAATACTCACTTATAATACCACAAGAGCTTCAAAATTATCGGGTATTTCCCGATAGGTTCGTTGCAAACAAATGAAGGAGTCAAGTTTTTCAGGTTAAAAAATCACGAGCGCGAAGCGCGAGTGATTTTTCCTGAAAAACTTGACGACTTTATTTGTTTGCAGGGAACCTTGAGGGAAATGCCAGATAATTTTGAAGCTCGTGTGGTATTCGGGGGATTATTTTTCCGTCCCAAATGTCGGCCAATAGAATTGCACCATGAGATGAAATGAACAGTTAACAGTAGTAAATTGGTTCCAAACTGTTTTTTTTGCCTTCTCCGTATTAATGGGAACATTTCCTTTGACTTTTTTATCAATGGTGGACAGAGAACAAACTCCAAATCGACTCATTTTCATGCAAAATCTCCAATTTTCACAATTGAATTCAACCTGTCAGTTTGACGTGTGGTTAATTTGACTGGATCATGTTTTGTTTTTTATATATAGCAACTACCAGAGAAAATAATCAAAAAATTATCAGTATAATACCATGTAGGTTGTACCACGTGACGTCGAATGGTGCAATTCTATTGGCCGACATTTGGGTCGGAAAAATAATCAGGGCAATCCAATAGTTTTCACATCAGAGCCCTGCCAGGGTAATAAAACAAAAATATGTTTTGCTTAAAGGTGTAAAAATAACATCGTCGGAAACTATTCATATTCTGATCATGCGGGGCACTGGTAATAAGTGATGATTTCAATGTAATAACTAGGGACCAGGTCGTTAAGTTCCATGTCAGGGCCCTGCCGGGAAAATCGGATCAGGCAGGGCGGATCAGGGGCAAGAATCAACTAATGGTTGCCCTATCACATTTCTACACGGGAAGGGTCAGGAAACGACGAAAATTATATAAGGATATGATCATCATACAGAAAAGATGACTGGATCATGATTTTATCGGATTTTTGGGTTTTCTCAAAAATTTGCTCGTCGACCCCTAATCCTTACTTTAGATTCGTGTTCAGCTGGAAAAAATACGTAGGAAAAATAGGGTGGGACACCCAGCAGACACAACTTCTCTTTTGCGGGCCTGTGTAATTCACTCGTCACCACAAGGAAGTGATTTGCGAAAATCTACATGGAATTGCCATCGGAAAGTGGATTTAAATGGCGATTTTCGCTGGGGTACAGCTGAGGAAAGTAATATTCAAAATCCTTCAAGATAAACAATCAGCGTGATGGGGCTAGCTAGGATTTGTGAGGGAAAATCACTTTCCATATTTCATTTGGAAAATCGTGAAATGGTTGTGGAAAATTGCACGAAAAGTTCCAGTGACGATCAAGCTTTGGCTGGGGACAGTTAGGGCCCAGCCATGAATCCAATGATCATCCCCACTAGTAAACTCAGAACATTAAATTGAAACCGTTGATAATTATTAATTAAGAAATTTGTAACTACATGCGAGAGTGATTTGATTGCATCAACTGATGCGTTAGTGTTTTGTAAATGAAGAATTTCACATGGTAACTAATTGGTTCCATGGGGAATGCCAGCTGGGTTCGCTAAATACACATTTCATATTACAACTTATAAAATTGTAATTGTTAGTCGCCTGTGACATAACATTGCTCAATAAGATTTTGTTAGGGAAGGTCGTACTTGGGATACCACAGCAGAAGTGATTTGAAACCTGAGAAGCTTTTGTTTTTGTTTGGAAAATTCCTAATTGCGAAATCCCAAGAGAGGTAAAAGGCTCTAAGGCCCAAATTTAAAGATTTCAAGATCCCCGTGTAGAAATGTTATAGGGCAACCGTTAGTTGATTCTTGCCCCTGATCCGCCCTGCCTGATCCTATTTTCGTGGCGGGGCCCTGACATGGAACTTAACGACCTGGCACCTAGTTATTACATTAAAATAATCACTTATTTATCAGTGCCCTGCATGATCAGAATATGAACAGTTCCGACGATGTTATTTTTACACTTTTAAGCAACATATTTTTGTTATTACCCTAGCAGGGCTCTGATGTGGAAACTATTGGATTCCCCTGAGTATTTATTAAAATAAAATTATTTCTATATCGACTTTCAGTTCATGCATCGCATGGCCAACAAATGAGCAGGTCCTGAACATGTTTTGTGAACTTATAAAAATCGTATTTTCGTAATACGAAAATACGATATAATAATAGTAATAATAATAATAAATTAACCATCATTGCCTCGTTTATTATTATTATTATTATTATTATTTAATTTTTATTTATTTATTATGATTTATTGTTTAATTATTATTTACATTATCACTTTTATCCCGCGAGAACAAGCGATCAAATTTTTGCACGTAACTAAAGGTTTATTATTATTATCACCACGAACCGCGTCGCGTTAGTTCCGAGACTTGGCGCGAGATGTCGCAGGACGGCAACCGTTGAACTCCCATACGGATGATGTGAAGAGTATGCTTATATAGACGGGTGCGAGCACGGATGTTAGCAGAAGTCGGTGTCAAAAGAATCCATACAAGGAGTTCTTGCCGGCTTATGTAATTGTACTTATTTATTTAATTCTCGTAGAGAATTTCCGTTCACTCGGAAACTAATAAAGGGTTGCCTCGAAATAAATAATAAGATGCCTACATCGAAAAAAGAGTACCTCGTAAAAACTAATCGATCAAGAAGCGCTTCGGCGTATGATTGGGAACCTCATGGCCGTGATCAGGGCCTTCAAGGGTATAATTCTAAAGATCTTAGGGGCCTGATCGGGGTCTGTAAGGGCCGGATCATATCGTCATAGGGGCCTGTTCATGATCGCCGGATCCGAAAATGGCCAGCCAGGTGTTACATGGCATAAATAGGGCCAGTTAGGATGGGTGGATCATTTCTCTACATTAGTTAGAGAGGGCAAGTCAGGGGCAGAAGTATTCCCTACCGAAATTTCTACACGGGTCTATCTTAAGATGAATCTTAAGTTTGAACATAAGTGTTGCTATAAGTTTATACTTAAGTTCAAGCTGTAGAGCGAACTTCAGATCAATCTTAAGTTGAAACGCAAATTTGGTTTGAACTTTGATTTTAAGATCCATCTTGAGCTTGAACCTAAGTTCGATCGAACTTCTTTCATCGCTCATAATGTATTCGAGGATAATCATTATATTCCGTCTTAATTTTTTCCCAAGCTTCTTTTTCTACAGGCCTAACGGCATCGGTCACTTTGCTCTCTATCACTTCATTGTATTTTTTCAAAACATCTAAAAAATTTTTTTTCTTAGGAGTGTAACGCTTCCGAACTTAATTTCACATTGAAGTCAAATTTATGACAACACTCAGATTTATGAGCGGAGAAACAAAACACGGTCAAGAGTGGCGGTGAAAAAAGTCCGATCGAACTTAAGTTCAAGCTCAAGATGGATCTTAAGATCAAACTTCAAACCAAATTTAAGTTGGAACTTAAGATTGATCTGAAGTTCGCACTAAAGTTTGAACTTGAGTATAAATTTATAATGACACTTGAGTTCAAACTTAAGATTCAACTTAAGTTCGATCATAAGTTCCAGCTTGAGTTCGATGGAAAGTTTGATCCTAGATTTCATTTTAAGATTGATCTTGAGATCTTAAAATTCGGCTTTAAGGTCAAATCGGCATGGCTGTCAAGCAGAAATAATTTTTCTAAAGTTTGGGGACGCGACTTTCATTGACAAGCAGCAAAAAAAGAGCCAAAGGTAATGGTATTCAGTCGATGATTGACAACCATTGATGAGAAAGGGTTTAAAAAGTATATAAAGTATAAATTAAAAGAAAGCCATGTAAAATAATGAGAGCCCCTGCGGCGTGGCCCTTCTCTGGTGACGTGAACATTGGTACACACCGTGGCGCCTGTCTGCGAATATTTTCTCTGACCACATCACACGCCTGGACAAGTCTCCGCGCAATCCCCCCCCCCCCCCCTCTCCCAAACCACTCTCTGCATCCTCTCGTTAATTTCTCTTATCACGATACGATTCCGTAGCGTGGTCCTGGTGACGATTGTTCACCAAGAAAATGCAATTATTGTTAGGCAAATTATTGATTCTCAAAGGTCAGTATTATGTCAGAGGAAGCTTTTTAGATAGGGGACTAAACGAAATCCTTGGTCAACCTATTTTTAATTTTGAATTAATTATAATTAATTTAATAATGTATTTTAATTTAATTTAATAATAATATAATTATTATAATAATATAAATAAATATAAAGATTATTATAATAATAAACATAATAATAATCAAATTTAATTTTAATTTAATAATAATTTACTTCAAAATTTTGGTAAATTATTTGTTTGTTACTTATGATTAGACAAACAAATGTGTTTAATATTTTATTGACAGAAATTCAATCTGAGCTTAACATTCTCTAATTTTTTGCACTAAATTCAATTGGCTTGAATGACACGACATATAATTTCAGTCCCCGAACTTTCGTAATTTTGCAACAATCAAATTCAATTTTTTTGCACATATACACTTGATAATAAGAACCGGTGGAATTATATTTGGAAAGAATGGCTTCGAGCATTCGGTTTTTGAAAAGTATTGAAATTTTCGATGAAAGCTTGAGTTTTTCTACACAAATTATTCTACACAAGAAAAGTGGCAAGGAATGTTATTCTACAGAAAAATATTCTTCACCGGTTTCTACACACATTATTCTACGAAAAAAAATGGCAAGGGATATTATTCTACACAAAACAACATTCTACACCTGATTATTCTACACATGCGCATGGTGCTCAGGAGGCCTCTATTCTACACATTATTATTCTACACACACTTTCTACACAAAAATTTCTACATGCATCATTTTACACAAGAAAAGGTGGCAGAAAATAATGTTTTATTCTACACATTATTATCCTACACATTACAGATTGTAGCAACCCTCTGCATGCGGCATTTTTTACCCAACCCAAAAAAAACGACAGTAACTTTGCAACGTAATTATCCATTGCGGTAGTAAATTTTGCTAAAGGCTATGATGTGTAAGAAAATGATGTGTAGGATAATAATGTGTAGAATAATAATGTGTAGAATAGAATATTATTTTCTGCCACCTTTTCTTGTGTAGAATGATGTGAGTAGAAACTTTCGTACAGAAAGTGCCATGTGTAGAATAATTTTGGTGTAGAATAATATCCCTTGCCACTTCGTTTGTGCAGAATAATGTGTGTAGAAATCGGCGTAAAATAATTTGGTGTAGAATAATATTCTCTGCCACTTCTCTTGTGTAGAATAATGGGTGAAGAAACCGGTGTAGAATAATTTTGTGTAGAATAATATTTCTTGCAACTTCTCTTGTCTAGAATAACATTCCTTGCCACTTTTCTTGTTTAGAATAATTTGTGTAGAAACTTTTGTGTAGAAAATATCATGTGTAGGATAAAAATGTGTAGAATAGACGCGGCCTCCTCAACTTTTCGTAATATCCGAATTGTTCAATAATTGTTAGTACTATCACACACAATTGTTGCAAGAATTATAAACATATGGGGCATTCCATGTCAAATCGACCACTTTTAAACTCGACCCCTTTCGATTCGGCTGAATTTTTTTTTCCTTTTCTACCAAATTAAAAACATTTTTCGAGAAGATTTCAAATTTTTTTACCCAACCCAACAGCAAAAGCTTTTTTTTAAATGGCTATAACTTCTTCAAAAATTAACTAATTGGGACATTTTTTTGAAAATTTTCTTTTTTAAATGTACTTTCCGAAAAAAATATAAAGAAATTTTAAGATATAAGATTAAAATCTCTGAAATTTTTCACTTTTTCGATCAAAATAATCTCTTTATCGCAGTTCGCCATTTTTAATTTTTTTTTCATTCAAAAAATACCTTGATCCATTCCGGAAAAAATGCCGCTTAACCTGGAGTGAGCCGACATATCCTTCTATTTTTTTTTAAAGATTGAAAAAAAAAAATTCTCAATTGGGCTTATTTCACAAAACACCACTCTGGAAATTTTTGAGGATTCATAAAGGACCTCGAAATTTAAAAAATCGAGAAGAAAAAAAATTAAAAGTGGTAATCTCCAAAAAAATTTTCATTTTTTTTTTCAAAAAAGTGAAAAAAAAATAGAAGGAAAAGTCGACCCACTCCAGGTTGAGCGACATTTTTCCGGAATTGATCAAAGTATTCCTTGAGCGAAAACAAAATTTAAAATGGCGAACTTCGATAAAAAGATGATTTTTATCGAAAAAGTGAAAAATTTCATAGATTTTAATATCTTAAAATTTCTTTGTATTTTTTTTCGGAAAGTACATTTAAAAACCAAAATTTTCAAAAAAAATCGTCTTAATTAGTCAATTTAAATAAAGTCATAGCCATTAAAAAAAAAAAGCTTTTACTTTTGGCTTGGGTAAACAAATTTGAAAATTTCCTGAAAAATATTTTTAATTGGGTAGAAAAGAAAAACGAAATTTCAGCCAAATCAAAAGGAGTCGGGTTCAAAAGTGGTCGATCTTACATGGACTGATCTATATATTCATCACTATATTTTCACCGTACATTTTTCTCGCCGCATGTCCACCTTAATTCGTGCACGTTTCTTCTCGAATACGTGTAGAGACAGTTTTGAATTTTTTGCGCTAGATTGACTTGACTGTCAAGGCCTACCTTAATGACCGCCAAATTAACTTATATACATCTTCCCACGTAAATGGCATGGTTTTCGGGCCTCGCGCAAGTCGAATACTTTGTTTTTTCTTCAACTCTGCACGCAGGGTCGAACATGCACTTACACATCAATGGAGAATAAAGGGCGGCTCCTGATGATGGAATAAGGCAGCCACTGAAGAAAGAAAAGCATTCATAGAACGGTCGGAGGTACAAACACGCGCGCACGTTAGAGAAGAACAAACTTTGCACGCACCCGAGCAAAAAGAGGGAAAAAAAAAATCCCTCAACCGATCGTTCAACTATATGCTCGTTCAGCGAAATTGCACGGTTTACTCTTTTTAATCGAGGATACGTATTGCGTAACGATGGGGTTGGGATGGAACCGAAAAATCGTCTAGACAACCGGGTGAAATTGAAGTATCAATAATAATAATGATACTAATAGTCCAATCAATATTCTAGCAGTATAATAGAAAATGGAAGATAGATGTGCGATTAATTTTGGAGGTTAATAATTATAAGAATATCTTATTATTATTATTATTATTATTATTATTATTATTATTATTATTATTATTATATGATCACATGAATACATTGCATTTACTGAACCGTAAAAAAGGTTTAGTAATATCAACTACCCAGCCGCGATCACGGAAAATTTGTTCGAATCAATCGTCACATATTTGATTTGATTACCCCGTTGTTGAAATAATAAAACTGGTGTCGTTGTTTCGAATGTGTACTGCATTCACCGCAATTACAACGTTGGATGAAAATGATTTCAAACGAGATTGATTCAACAACTTGTTTTCTCATTCAATCGAATATCAAGTCATTTACTGGAAGTAAATAAAATTGTTTTAACTGTATGTTTCGTCTCATCAACAAAATCTAGTTTTAATTTGAGCTATTCATCCAGTTAAAAAGAATAGTAAATGCTTTCAAGTCGATCAAATGGTTTGATAAATTTGACTGAATATTTCAATGCGGCCACAACACATTTTGTCGATAGTACGTATAGTAACTACCACGATCTCGGCACTTCGCCCGAGATCCGTAAGGTGGCGACGGTCGGCGCGCGCTCTCGCCCTTGCGAGACAGCCACCGAGCACAGATAAGTACCAGTGTATTACCAGCATCGGAGTCCTTGATTAAATTCAAATTGATGGAACATTACCCGCGCTCTGTGGTCACGCAGTTCTATGAACTGAAGGCTACATATTTGAATGAGATCACCATTGCACTTTGGTGGCGCTCGTGCTCTTTAAGGGCGCAAGGATAAATAAGTTAAATTTTCACTTGTTTAATCTCACGATTAATTGGTTAAGTAAAAGCCCTCGTGGCTTAAACAAATATTGCATACAGGGTTGCAAGTAATGCATTACTTTTTGTAATGCATTTGCATTTTCATTAACCATTAAATTTCCATTAAATTTTAATGATTAATGTTTAATGAAAATGATTTTCATTAACCATTAAAATTTAATGATTAATGGAAAATATTTCCATTAACCATTAAACTTTAATAGTTAATGGAAATTATTTTCATTAACCATTAAATTTCAATGGTTAATGGAAAATATTTCCATTAACCATTAAATTTTTATTCATTTATTTATTTATTTTCTTTGATTCTTCAGAGTGCCAAAAAAAATAAATAAAGAAATAAGCAAAGAAATAAATAAAAACTTACTTGAGAAGGATTTTTTTTTTTTTAAGTAAGTTTTTATTTATTTATTTATTTCTTTGCTCATTTATTTATTTATTTATTTTTTTGGCACTTTGAAGAATAAAAGAAAATAAATAAATTTTAATGATTAATGGAAATAATTTTCATTGACCATTAAAATTTAATGGAAAATATTTCCATTAACCATTAAATTTTCATTAACCATTAAAATTTAATGGTTAATGTAAATTATTTTCATTAGCCATTAAAAAAGTAATGGTTAATGCATTACTTTTTCATTAAAAATTTTGCAACCCTGATTGCATATCATTAAATGTTTTGTTAATTCTATTGAAATTTTCTAGCTTTATATTGAATCCATTTTATCCCGGTGAACAACATCTGAATTGCATAGAAAATATAAACTGTTCGTTGAACTAAAACATTTGGTTATGCAATCGCATATTGAGTGCATTTCACAAAATATAGAATCAAAACAATGTAATTTTCAATTGAACGGATTGTCTACTCTGTTGGGCCAAGGATATGTGTATTTATGGGAATGCAATTTTTGTTTCCATTTTGATACACGTTTTGAGTTAACAAATTTTTTTCACTTGACCAAACCTTTTTCTCGGTGTGTTTATATGCCAACATAAAGTTACTATTTTGAAGCAATTTCTTAATTACGAAAGATTATTACCGACGGAGTCTTATTTCGTAATTTTTGTCTTTTCAACACTGTGAAAATAACGTACCAGGATTTGTTAACTGTTAAAAAATGTAAAGTTGAATATGGCGAAACAAATTATTTTTTAACAGTTAATAAATTTAATTAAAAAATTATGACAGTTAAAAAATTATTTAGACACAAATGAGATATTTCCCAACAACTAACAAATTTTGTAACAGTTCAGGAATATTTAAGTTAAAGTGCGAACTAAAGATATTTTTTTACTACAAATGATCTGTTTTCTCAGTTAATCAAATCGCCACAATATATGAATTGTCAATTTTACCAGCCTATCCTCAATCTCTATGATTTGATTGATGACTTTTTGTAACTTTTTGTCCAACCTTAAAAATCTTGAACTTGAGGGCTTTGCATTTCATCTATGATTTTCGTGTACAGCGAAAAATTGATTTCTAAAAACTTTTTCGGGAAGTGCTTAAAATATTTTCTAAATTTATCTATCTATACGTCTAAAATATGGCTCAACTCAGTCTATCGACAAATCCAACAACTGATGCGAGGATTTTGAAGAAACTATCCATTTTGGTTGAGGGATACACATACTTTCAGCGATCAGTAATTTTTTCATCATTATTAATCTGCTTACTACTTTCCAAAATTCTCATATCGGCAATATTTGCCTGGTTCATTGATTCATAAATCATTTTTACGTACAATGAAAAAAAAATTGTTTAAAAATATATTCTTTTAAAGTTTTCAAAATTGAGGGAGAAGACAATTTTAACCGAAGACAAATAAATATATTTAAAAAATGTAAAAATAAAAAAGCTTCATATCTTTACGATACACTTGGTCGAATTCTCAAGTTACAAGCTAATATGAGACTTTGAGGTCCAAAGTCATTGTGATATTTGAAAAAAAATTCAATTCACAATTTAAGGGGTATTCTGGTTTAGACATTTGAAAGAATAATTTTTTTGTTGCATATTCTCGAAGTTTAGACCTTTAAGAATATATCCTTGAAAGGAAATTTTTCAATTCCAATAATTAACGGAGTTACAGCTATTTTAGTGACACGCAGCAACTACGCCCGTCACGTTGGAGCGTAATTAACGCGTTTTTCTCATAACTATTTTTCTAAGCACGGTTGACATGATATCTCAAGTTCTACTAAACCGATTTACCCCAAATTTTTTACCAATCTTTAATGTATAACTCTTTATCGCCCCTCCCACACGGAAATTTATATATTTAAAATATATGCAAAATTGCGTACGAAATATATTCAAAATATAATTACCGTATATAAATGAATGTGTTTAAAATATATTTTTCATAGATGTGTAATATACTTATTTGGATAGATTTTGCCGCTTTTCGCATATGTACGTATATTTTAAATGTATTTAAAATATGTTTTGGATATATATAAAATATATTTTAGATATATGTAAAATGTACGACACATACATACAATATATATTTTATGTATATGATGCATACATCTGAAATATAGATTAAATATATGTTGCATGTATTCCAAATATAGTTGAAAAATGGGCTGCATACATCCCGAATATGGGTTGAATATGCGATACCCGTGTAGAAATTTCCGAAAAATCGGAAATTCTCTAGGAGATTCAAATACAAAAGTACGAGTTTATGAGAAGCCGGCAACTCCTTATATGGCTTCATTTACGCCGGACTTCTGTTAATATTCCGTTCTCGCGCCTGCCTTTATAAGCATACTCGTCGCATCCTCCGTATGGGGGTTCAGCGGATGTCGCTCTGCGACATCTCGCGGCGAGTCTGGAAACTATCGCGACGCTGCCTATACGTTACGAACATGTAGCAGGCGCCCGATCGCTTGTTCTCGCGGGATAAACATTAAAATGTAAATAATAATGAAAAGTGTGAACACAATGAACTTAAATAATTAAATAAATATTATATTAGTTAGTTAGTTATGTTACCATATATGTTGCATATATGGTAGCATATATTAAGAATATATGCAGAATATATGGGAGATACATGTGAGTCACACCTATCTCTCATATATGTTGCAAATATATCAGCATATATTAAGAATATATGTAGAATATACGAGAGATATATGTAAATCACACCTATCTCTCATATATGTTGCATATATATCAGCATATATTAAGAATATATGCTAATATATATGCAACATATATGTGTGGATTAAAAATATATGTGCATATATTCTAAATATATCCACATATATTTTGCGTATATTAAAAATATATAAATTTCCGTGGGGGCTACCACTTTTACATCAAAATTATTTTTTCTACTACTGTAAAAAAATTAAAAACTATGAAAAAAAGAGTCGAAAACGCCTTTTCTTATTCAGACAGCCATTTTGCAAAAAAAAAAATTTCCCATTTTCTCTGAGGTTAGAGCTACCCACACGGAAATATAATATACCGGAAAATATATTTTTCGATATACGTAAAAATATATTTAAAATATATTTAAAGTGTACATTATATATTCTAAATACATTTTAGATGTATCTAAAATTTATATCAGATATATATTAAATATATAAAATGTATATTCCATATAAGAAATATACTCAAAAATATATTCGTGATAAGTACATTTTCGGCAGAAAATACTTCTTTAAAATATATATTAAATATTTTATAGATATATGATTATTGTGCATAAAAATATATTTTTTACATATATATTGTGTATATTTAAACACCAATTAAAAATGTATCTAAAATATATAGAACATGCACTCAATATATATGTTTGATATATTAAGTATATATCTTCAATACATTTTTTATATTTATATTGTAATATTTTTAAATAGATTAAAAATGTACCTAAAATCATATTTGTAATACATACATTTTCGGACAAAATGTACTTAATATATCCAAAAATATATTTTCCGAAATATTTGCCGATATATTTTACTTCCATGTGGGTAAATAATGACATTCTTACCAATTCAGAATATTTTTTTTTTAATTTCGTACCGATAACTAGAAAGGTTGCAATTGTGCCAACCCGTACACCCCTTTTTTTATCCCCAACTTTATCAGCTTATAACTGATTAGATTTTCAAATTTTTTTTCCCAATTTTTTTTTTAATTGTTGTCAAAACATTGATAAATATGTTGTAAAAAAAGAATGGTAGAAATATTTTTTGTTTCTTACAAAGCTTTTATTTAGTTTCACCTGTCTGTCTGTTATCAAATCTTGCAAGTTAAATTTGACCCACTTCCCGGTTTCCGATTGAGTTTAAATTTGTCATGCATATGTAAATCGGATGACAATGCAGTATTATCACAAAAAATTTGCAAATTTTTTGCAAAAAAATTGTTTCGCAAAATTTTTTATACAAAATTTGCTTGAAAATTGTTTTGTAACTAAAAAGATTTCGTATAATTTTTTGCAAAAACAATGTTTCGCAAAATTTTTTGCAAAAAAGTTGTTTTGCAAAATTTTGTTCACCAAATGGTTTTAAGCAATTGATTTGCTACATTTCTCTACAAAAATTTTGCAGTCTTTTCCCACAAAATTTGGTGAACAAATTTTTTTGCATACATTTTGCAGAAAAATGTTGCAAATTAATTGTGTGAAACAATTTCGTCTAACAAATTTTGCAAAATAATTTCTGTGCAAAAAATTTTGGGAACATTTTTTTTGCAAAAAAATACGCGAAACTAGATATAAATTATTCAACTAGTTATTTAACATCATGAATACTAAAGAGTAAAAAATAAATAAACGAAAAAAAAAAATTTTTTAAACAAGCTTTCATTAGTTGTTAATAAAAAAATAAAAATAAAAATAAAAAGTTAAAAATAATTTTATTCCGATTGGAAAGAAGTTTTCAAATAAAAGCGTTACATATTTCTTCAGCAAGAGAAAAAAAAGAGCTTGTAACACGCTTTTATTTGAAAACTTATTTCCAATCGGAATAACATTATTTTTAACTTTTTAATTATTTTTTATCAACAACTAATAGAAGCTTGTTAAAAAAAAAAAAATCGTTTTTTTTTATCAGGCTTGGCAAAACGCTTAAAATATATGTCTCTAGACCAGAATACCGCCTTAAGATTGAATCAAGTAGATATGACTGTATACTTTCCAGCACATTTTTATATGGAAAAATAATTTTTACGGTATAACAATAATAATAATAATAATAATAATAATAATAATAATAATAATAATAATAATAATAATAATAATAATAATAATAATAATAATAATAATAATAATAATAATAAAGTATTGTATTTTGTTGTTGTTGTTATTATTCTGATTTCATATAATAATAATATGACATAATAATAATATTAATAATTTACCATAAACTTCAAAATATATGTCGAATTTTGATAAATAATATTAACCAAAAACGTTGCATGCATTTCCATGGGCGATATCTGCCCTTTGAAATTTATGGTCGTCTCCCTACTTTATCGGAATCTCAACGTGAAAATTTCGTCAATTTCGTAGCCAAAAGCCATTACGGTAAAACTCATGAATGTTTAATAATTTTTTTTTCTCCTCTGTGAGCGTGTAAGTGCGTATTGTGACGATATGTCAGTGTCGATCAACGCCCACGTACGACGTCGCGATAACTAATGCCAACGTCGACGAGACGCACGAGACGCACGAGACGATGGGCCTGACCTAGGCTTTGCACCGGCCGTGACCTTCGTCTGCTGGCTGCGTCTCCCTCCCCTTACACATCAACCCCATCCCCGCCTGCCCCCGCCAAAGAATTCGAACCGTAAATTCTCATATATATATATATATATATAGGTATTTAAAGAGATGTATATATGCCTGAAAAATTCGTGAACAAAATAATGATCGTGTTAAAATAATGATAAACGCAGCATCTTGACGCCTCGTCTGCACTCTCGGTAAAAAAGTCATATAACGACGAGAGTTAAGAGAAAAAAAAAATTACGAGAGTGATACATCGTTATTTTGATCATATTGCACTTGGAAGCGACGTATTTACATTAATGTGTGTGTGTGTTAATTATGTATGACGATATCGCCAATATGGTTGATGGTGGTATTCGCGATAAGGATAACCTTTCTCCGAGAAATGCACGAAGAGTCAACCGATATCCCAAAATCGTGAAATTAATTTCTTCGCACTCCAAGTATTGCGTATATGTAAGTTCGAAGAGCGGAGATTTTTTTTCACCATCATAGGACAATAGATTTTAATAAAAATCACACCGTAAAAAATTTCTTCAAATTTACACTGAGAAAAAAAAATGGTTGAATATGCAAAATCGTTTAGTTGAATACGTGCAACTAAATATTTAGTTGTACAATCCAAATTTTTGTTGCCTGAACAATATTTTGGTCAACCGAAGAGCGGAATTATTCAAGAAACTAACTATTTAATAAATATTTAGTTGCCCGTATTCAACTAACGATTTTGCATATTCAACCATTTTTTTTTCTCGGTGTAATATACTTGTTATTGAAATTTCATATTCTTTTGTTGAGTAAATTTCAATAACAAGTATACAGTGGCAGATTTACCAGCAAGGTGAGTAGGCTTGAGCCTAGGGCGGCAGATTTTAGGAGCGGCAAATTTGGGGACCGATTTTTTTTTAGCCGCCTTACAGAAATCGAAAAAATTTCTGCAAGACGGTTTTCTGATGTCTTGCTGAGAGAAGTCTACAAGACATATTACCGATGACTTTTTCACTTCCTGAGAATATTCTACACTGAGAAAACAATGTGCCAATTTGTTAACTGCTAACAAATGTAAAGTTAAATATGGCTAAATCAATTATTTGTTAGCAGTTAATAAATTAAATAAATATTTTGTAACAGTTAATAAATGATTTTGACACAGATAAAATATTTCTTAACGACTGACAAATTTTGTAACAGTTAAGGAATATTTAAGTCAAAGTAAGAGTGCTAAATACACTGTTGAAAAAAATTAAGGTAACAAATAAGTTTCCTAAATTTTTAGTGGTTTTTAACAATGCTGTATATCAGTGAAAAATGGTCGTATCGGGGTCTAAAAAAAAAGCATTTTGAAGCTTCAAGTTTCTAGTTTTAAGATCTTTCAGCAAAAAAAATTTCGAAGCTACAGGTTTCACGTGATCCCAATAGTGAGAAAAAAAAATGTGGCAAATTTTTATAACTTTTTTTTGGGCTGCAGTTACTTGGACAAAATTCTTCTAGCTAAACCATTGCATGGACCGGATAGCTTGTTTATTTAGCTTCAATTTGCTTTATCAAGACCTCCATGCGATCATTTTTTTGCGATCAGTTTTGTATTTGACCATTGATATCTCAGCAACCAATGATCGCGCACAAAATAAAAGGGGAGATTCAGAAACTTAAATTAATATTCTGCAAGGAATGCCGATGGTTTTTTGAAACAAAAAAATTCCATCCTCGCCATTAATTTGAAAAAATAGGAGAACAATGAGGGCTATATTTATGATTTTTTAGAAAATCAACGGCTAAATTGAAAATATTGACAAAACGACTAATGTCGAGCGTGAGTTTTGCAGCTCAAAATGCTTTTTTTAGACCATGATACGACAATTTTTCGACGAGATACAGCATTCTTAGAAACCCCTGAAAATTTTGGAAATTTTTTTGCTCCCTTAATTTTTTCCAGTACTGTATATTTCTTTATTACAAATAAACTGCTTTCTCAGTATATGGTAAAACACCCAGTTCACGGCTAAAAAGGGTGAACAATTATCTGAGATAGCTTTCCTTTCTTCTTGACCTTGAGCCAAGAAAAATTAAATGCCTTAGCTCTTTTGTGGATAGAGTCGGAATTAATGAACAAGATTACTTACGGCGATATCATCCATAATTTTTCCAACAAAAAATCACGCAAAAAGGTATTGTACGAAATTTTCATAACTTAATTGAATTTATTATTTCTTAACGGTTGTAAGCGCAATAAAAATTATGTAATTACGTTTACCGAATGTACATTATTGTGTAAATAGCATCCACTACTCCGCCTTATTAGTCATACAAGATTGAGCTTTGATTATCTCAGAAATATACACAAAAACCATTTCTTGTACAATTTCAACTAAATTGTTGAATTGTAAAAATAATCTAGGACCTGACAATTGTAGAGATAAGGGTGGCAAAAATTCAACAGCCTATACTTAGGAAATGTGTAAATCCGCCACTGCAAGTATAGGAAATCGAAATTAGTATATTGGAAAATTAACAATTTTAACTTAAATTCAATATTTGTTTATTGAAATTAAGGGAATAAACTCTGGAAATAAAAATTTATATTGGAAAATTACTACATTTATTGGAATATTACTTCACACCGGCGAAAAGTTTTCAGACAAAACTTCAAAAAAGGTCTGAAACCTTTTTTTATGCCATTACACCGGAAGTAATAAAGTAAACTAATTTAACAGACTACATTTCATAGGAGAAGAATTCGGCTTCATTTCCTGTTTTTTAAATTATTTTTACAGTTTGTTTTCAGATTTGAACTCTAAAGTTTTTTAAAAATACATCCTTACGATTGGTTCCATAAAGGGGAAAGTTGGAGCTTCAATTTTCTCTTTTTAAACTTTGAACGATTTTTTTCCCAAATTAGTTATTCTGTTTTTGTGAAAAAATAGAAAATTTGAAAAATCCCTTATAACACGAAAACGAAGAGGATTCATGAAAAACTTCAAGATAGCTAAAAGTCGCGACTGTTTTCGTTGAGTTCAGAGAAATGTTTTCAAATTTTTTTTTCCCCATTTTCTAGGTCAGAGATCTGGGATCATTCAATTACCATAACTCGAGAACTATGGGATTATTGATAAAATTTCAAGAGGGGAAAAACTTTATTTTACCATTTTGGAATTTTTTTTCAAATTTTTTTTCCACCCTCAATATGAGAAAATGGAATTTTAGAAAAAAAAATCTAAAAAATTTCCTCTAAACTGAACGAAAACCGCCGGAACTTCTTGCTATTTTGATGTTTTTCATGAATCCTCTTTGTTTTCGTGTTATACGGAAATTTTCAAATTTCCTCTTCTTTCACAAAAAAAAAGAATAACTTTGGAAAAAAATCGATCAAAGTTTAAAAAAAAAGAAAATTGAAGCTCAAACTTTCTCCTTTATGAATCCAATCGTAAAAATGTATTTACAAAAATTTCATTACCTAAATTGTTGTATAAGAAACCTTCCTCTTCAAAATATTTTCTTATTTTATTGTTTCAGACTTGCCAATCCTGAGATTAACTGTCGGCCACGGGGCAAGATATTTTCGACTTTGGCGCCTTTTATAAATTATTCAAAGAATAAAAACAAAAAATAAATTTTTGTTTAGTACTATCGAAGGATGAAACAATGTTGTAATAACAGTTTTATAGTCATATCGGATAAAGGAGCCGAGCATTTTTTTTTTCAATTTTTTTTTTGCCTCTTAAAGTAGACTAGTACCTTAATTATTTTGCGATTTTTGCAAAATCGTCGCTGTAAAAATTCAGAAAAAGAATTGCTCACCCAAACAAAGGTTTATTTATTAAAAAAAAATTGCCATCCCAAGAATCGCTACTTTGCAATTGATTGTTCGAAACAATTGTTGTGATGCACTGAGAGAAAAAATTACTAGAACCAATGAAATAAAGTTTTGAAGGCAAAAAATCATTTTTTTCATTATTTGCCAAAACATATTAGATTGGTTCCCTTATATATTTACTTGGTTCATTTTTTTCAGTCAATTCCATGAATTCCTGTTTCAATAAACGAATTTACTTGAATCTAACAATATGTTATCAATTATATGTAATATGTTATTTGAATCAAGAACACATTTTATAATTCAAAATATACATGTCTTTTAATACAGGAAGCACTGAGAAAAAAAATTTGTTGAATCAACAAATTAATTAGTCCAATCAACCGGAAAAATGATTGATTCAATCAAATGGGTGTTTATTAATTGCTGCAACACATTTTATAAAAAATATATAACCCTTGCCAAATAATTTAATATGCACCTTTTGTGACCCCAAAAAGAGATAAATAGAAAAAAAAGACAAACCTGCGCCAATTCTCCGATCTAATTTCTCTGTCCGACCGAGATTCGAACCCTCGACCCTACCTACCATCATACCTATCCTACCTAACTACCTAACACGCTACCTATTACGCTATTGACTCCTACTATGCACTTGAAAAAATTTAGTAGTTATGAAGATTCAAATGTAAGAAAACATTTTGAAAACTAGTTTTTTAATTTTTAACAATTTATGTAAACTATTAAAGTATACTATAGAAATGATAGTTCTTTGCTTGAAGGAAATAAAAATTTCATAATTCCAAACAAATATTCTATTGGAATAAAATAATGTGTTATTTATTTTACTACAGTTTCTTTTAAAATAATCACAATCAATTTTATACCTAATAAATATTGAAAATACTACAGAAATATTTTTAGAAGTAAGATAATGATGAATTTATTGCAAAGAAATAATTTTGTTCGAAAAAAATAATTTCGTATTGGAGTCATTTTTAGATCCAATTAATCTCATGTTTATGATGCCATAAATAATTTTCTTCAAAAAAAATAATTTCGTATTGAAGTCGTTTTTTAGATTCAAATAATCATCATTTTAGGTTCAAATAATATAATTTTTATGATGCGATAAATGTAATTAATCTAATGAATACAAATTCAATCAAATCTATTTAAATAAAAATATTTTTTGAAGTAAAATAATAATGACTTTATTGCAAGAAAATAATTTTTTCGCAAAAAATAATTTTGTATTGAATTCATTTTTTAGATCCAAATAATCTCATGTTTACGATGCCATCAATGTAATTAATCCAATGAATACAAATTTAATCAAATCTATCATGCATTTCATTGTTACTATTAAATAAGAGTTTAATATAATGGAGTAATAGATTCGTGAAAATATTTTTTTAAATGTAGAGTGATTTTCTTGGTTCGACAAACAAATAATCGAATTAATACTTTCATTTAATAAATAAATTCATGTTCTCAAATTCACTAATTTTTTCTCTCAGTGTGGAAAAGCTGAAAATTGTATTCAAAAACTCCCAAAAAATGGACATGAAAAAGGTCTGAACAGATTAATTTTGCAGAATTTATCGAATGGAATAATAAAATAATAAAATGAAAGTTAAGATATGAAAATGAGGTATAGTTTTAAAAATATTTTTATGAATTATAGTGAATTATTTATTTTGTTTGTTTGTTTATTACATATGACGAAGTGCACGTGAACTGCACGACCGCAGACCATAGAATTTTTACCCCAGCGGAGACGCGCGCGAGCGCCCGGCTCGAATGTCCGATCGACCAGAATAGCCTTTGCGAATTTATATACATAAATAAACCAAAGTCGCGAAAAGTTGCATTATGTCAAGCGTGCAAACTTCAAACTTCTTTTTGAATTCTCGAATAAGGGTATATTATTCTCTTTCACTTTGTACACACGTATACACGCATATTTTATATATGTATATGGGGTATTCCAAGTGAAACCAGCGAGTGATCTCCCTCACCCCCTGAAATTTTTGTCGCTGATTTTTTTTTCTTCTATATCACCCCAAATAAGCCCTTCCAGTTTTTTCTCCCCTCCCCTTGTCGTCCCGCCATGTGTTTTTTTGTTGTTGATGCTAGAGGAAAACATGAAAAACGACCTTTTTTAAATTAACGATTTTTTTAAAACTAATTTCTCACCTAAAAACAGTAACATTTTTCATTATTAGAAAGTGCACCGAAGCCTGCCAATATTTTTTTAATCAATTTTTATTTTTCGAAAAATCAAAAATTTGAAATTTTTTGAATTTTAATCATCACATCTTACAGTAAAGAAATCTTGCAAAAATGCCATATCTTGCTTGGTTTCGTATTAAATTAAAAAAAAAACACCTTGATTTATAAATATTTGATTTTTCGAAAAATAAAAGCTGATAAAAAAATTCTAATCATGAAAAAAGTTAATGGTTTTTAGGTGCGGAATTTACGAAAAAAAAATCATTAATTTAGAAAAGGTCGTTTTTCTTGTTTTCTCTTGCATCGACAAAAAAAAATACATGGCGGGACAACAAGGAAGGGGAGGACAAATCTGAAAAAAAATCAGGGCTTATTTGGGATGACATAGAAGCTAAAAAAAAATAAGCGACAAAAATTGTTGGGGGTGAGGGAGAACACTCGCTGGTTTCACTTGGAATGCCCCATACATATAATAGATTCAGATATATATATATTACGGTCGTGACGAAAACTGCGAAGAAATGTGATAAAAAATCTATTTTTATATTTTTCGCGAATATAATCGCTCTCTCATTCTCACGCGCTCCGCTGAGACGAAAAGAGACGTGAAGTTAAATGACGTCACACATTATCGCAGGATCGAGACATAAAAAAAAAAAAATTCGCATAATTATCAATAATAATTATTAATCATTGTTCATCAATATTAATATTGCCCAAAAATCATTAACAAATTGTCATCAACAATTGTTTAAACAATTTATTAATAATATTTGAGCAATATTATTATTGATAATTGTTGTTTATAGCTTGCCAAATGTTGCTGAATTTTTGCACATTTTTATTGTATCACGAAGTACGGAAATTTCAAGCAGATACAATTTTGCTGGGATTATCAGTTTCGAGCGAAAATAGTAAAAAAAAAAAAAATCATAGAAAAATTCTGAAATAATTCCAGGCAATTTCGTGTATACGTACGCGACTTTTTTCATACTGGACATTTTCTTTTAAACTCTATAGTTTTTGAGTTACATTGCATCTTTCAAAATGTGCCTTTCTTTAACCAAAAGTGAAATAACTTTGCGAGAAAAAACTTGACGAAAATTTAAAAAAACAACGAAAATGGAGCGTTAGCTAACCCTTACAAATATACTGTAGATAAAAAACCGTTTTTTACAGAAACTAGGGCCCAAAAAAGATATTTTCGTGATAGTTCAATAATGGGCCAAAAATAATTACTATTTTTTTTTTTTTAATTTTTTAATTGTGTTTGAATCATCCGTTTTATTTCAGGTCATCGAGGCTGATAAATTTTCGAAAAATGGTTTCGTTTCACTCTTCATCCCAAGACAAAAATCAAGTTTCACTTGAAAAATATTTTTGTTGTTGTTCGTCTCACTACAAGAAACAATCAAAATAAAAAATTATTAAAAAAACAAATTAAAATACAAAAAAAATTGCAATTATTTTTGGCCTATATTATGGAACTATGACAAAAATATCTATTTTGTGCCCTAGTTTCTGTGAAAAAATTTCATTAATTTAAAAAAGGCCCCTCTTCGCGTTTTCCCTCAATTTAATGATTTTTTAGCTCGGACAACCCCTTAAAAATTTCTAAAAATTTTTAAAAACTTGAGGTCATATTTTGGGCCAAACGAGACTCACAATTCATTGGACATCAAAATCCGAGTGGGTCAGGCCGATGACCGCATGGTTTGACGTGGAACGCCCCATATACAAACATACGTATGTGCACTTTAGCTTTAAAGTTTCAGATTTTACAACACATATCACAATGATTAGCGATAATCGAATGAAGATGTTAGGAAAGTGTCGTTAGTTTCAAACCAAGTTTAAGCTTGAGTTAAAAATGTTATGATGCCATCCCGATTTTAATCTTGCTCAGCGCATAATTTCACTATTTTGGACCAATGTTTATACTTGAAATCGAGCATTAGACTCATTTATTTCCTGGAGGTCAGTTCAAATTTAAATATGAACGCGTGATTGCGAATTTAAATTGATTCCAATTCAAATCGACGTTTAAACTTGAATAAAATATTTAATCTGTCTTAAATAAAAGGCCTTGAATTTAAGATTGAGATTGCACGGGAATCGAAATTGGAATGAAAGTAGCAAGATGCGTATATTTTCTTTCACAAAAAAAATAACAAATCTTTCGATTTAGCATTTTTTTTCATATCTGATTCATGACTCAATATACAGGGCCAAACATTTGGAGAGTCAACAAGCTCAATAATTTAATATACAACAGGACGGTTGAAATTTGAGTTGAATTCCATTTTCAACTCTTATCTGCATTTCAGTTCGAAGGAATCTGCATAACCTTGAAATTACAAAAAAAAAATCGATTGGCTATGCTGCAACGGCGGAAATTTATTTAAACAATCGTAACATAATTATTAATCAATATTTTTCGATAAAAATAAATATTTGGCAAGATCTGTATTAAGTGTGTGTCAGACAAATCACGTTTAATGAGAAAATTCTGAAAATTTCATATGTTTTTCAATTAAGTATTTAAGAGGTCGTGTAAAAATTTCGAGATGATTTGGAAGCTCGTTATCGAATAATTAAGATTAACAAATTAAATAAAATTAAATGTAGTCTTATGGAAACTGATATAACTTTGGGATAAGTTTTTTTGTTTGACCTCTCAATTTTTTAATATCCACAATATACTGAAAGCAACGGAAATAAAACGAAGTTTATTGATAAATATTTTTTTTATTTGTTTAGAAAATAGTTTTTAACTACCATACCAAATTTTCAGAATTTTCTCATCATTTTTTATTTTAACCCTTAAGGAGGTAGAAGTAATGATGATAGAATTCTGAAAATTTGGTATGTTCTTTCATAAAGTATTCAGGAGGTCGTGTAAAAATTTCACTACGATTAAGAAGCTATTTATTGAACAATTAACATGCAAAGGTTTCATAACTTCTCAACAACCTTAATTTCGTTGCTAGAAAAAAAAAATATTGAAGATCAAACGTTTTTTTAAAGCGCTATTAAGAATCGACTTCGATGATCGAGTATTAATACGGATTCTCGATTTTGTACTCAAAGAGACAGAACTTCAATCTAAATGAACTTCGTTGAGTGTTCGAATTAGAAATTTTGTTCAAGTTTTGGGCAACCACGTCCGATTAGATTCCAAATGTATTCATTAATTTTTTATTACTCATGCGGGAAAAGCGGTATCTTTACGCCCGCTGTTACGGTTGAAAAGTAGCTTTTTGCCCATTTTATAATTTGAGTGCGCAAAGTCTACTTTGCGCACGCAAATTATTATCATTATTTTTTCATTGTTTTCATTGTTCCTTAACTAAGTTTCCTGTATATGTCTTAACTTTTTAGTTCCTATTTTGGGTCTGCGAGCGGGCTTCGCCCCCCCCCCCGACCCCCCACCGGGGCTTCGCCCCTGGACCTCCACTGGGGCTTCGCCCCCGCCCCCCCCCCCCTACCAGGGCAATTTTATATTAGGATTTATTCCGCATTCGCAATAAAAAATAGTATGTGCAACTCGTGCGGCGTTGTCAATTGCCCCCTCAAGCGACAAGTTGCCGCACTAGTTGCACAATATACTATTCTTGCACTTTTACTCGATCCTCAATCATTTCCCGGCTCCTTTGTTTGGTAATTAAGTCCCACTGAACGTAAGTTCAAACTTGCGATAAAACTTGAGCCCTGGACAACACCTTTATCGAAACAACCACTGGGCAACTAATTTTTTCCTTAAAGGGGGGCTAAATACTGACATTAGCACCTCGAAAATAGATTCCAAACTTGCTCTGGCACGAATGGATGAAAATCAATAAAATTTTGACAGTATCATCAGAATTATGGCACAAATGGAGCCCCGCAAAAATTTTTTCGAAAAACGAAAGAAAAAATTACAGACCCGATTATCATCAAAAATCTGTGATTGAAAATATTAAATTATAATTTTTTGACGGCATTTCGGCTGAAGAGAAAAGTGGGGCTCCATAACCAACACCAAAGTACGAATATCGATACGTCTTTGACATTATTTTATGGAAAAACCGCGACGTAAGTTTAGAATCCAAATCACGAGATAAATGTTGATAAATTTCGTGTTATATCGAAAAAAAATAGCGAAATTAAGTTCACAGAAATCCGAAAGAGGGCAGCCCCATGTGGAATTCCTATGAAATAAACATTACGTTCATCAGACTTCTATCCAAACTGTCTGACAAGTCAGTGGCAATTAACGAAAACGTTGATTTATGTCTCGCATTTGCATTTTGCAATTCATTCATCATTAATTCATAAATTTAATTGATATTCATCCATTGGTATTGGATAAAGTTTGGACAGCGATTTTGAGTCGATAATTTAGGGCTTCAGTAATAATGTCGGTATTTAGCCTCGCCTTATGTTCAATAACTTGCAACCATCCATAACCGTATATATTGAATTTTCAAAAATTGAAAATCGAAATTGTTATGAGTCAGTACAGTCTTTTCAGAAGTCAATTGTCTTCAGTATGACTTTTATAAAATATGGTGCCATTTAACCTGATTCAATTATCGTGGGTCGCTGGAGACCCGGGCGATTTTTATTTTCTCCCATTTCTCTTGAGAGGTACATGTGATTATGACGAACAATAAAATATTTGTTTACATTTTTTTTGCAATGTTCATGATGTGCCCTTACAGTAGAAGTTTTGAAGATTGTTAAGGAATTTTATTAGATTTTTTCACTGCAAATTACGTTTTCTAGCATGCCTTGGGTCTCCAGCGACCCACGATAACCTGACAAGATGTCGAAAAACACGATGACCTGATCAGGTTAATTTCGTAAAGAATTATTTCTGTAACGCATTATACGATTGTTCAAAGTATGTTCAACCATTTTTTCACTGAATGTAAAGCGACGTCTCCGTAAGTCAAATGGTTAAAAAATGAATCGGGTCAATTTACTTTAGTGTGAGTAACATGACATTCTATAGACATGTAACAAGGAGGAGTCAAGTTCTGGCATGAATTATGATACCTCGGTAACCTTACATTCTATAAAAAGTATGATCATCACAACAATGTTAACATGATAAACCCAAATAAACCCAAATAATTTTAAGTTGAGGTTAGCAGATTGAGGTAACTACAATCCATAGTAATCCTAACTAAAACATGGTAACCACAAGTATAAAACTAATGACTTCAACTTCAAAAAAGTGATTACCGAAAAATCCTTCAAAGTTATAATATTTTTAATTCGGGTTACTATTGAGTTACGATTGAATTGGGGTGACTATTAAACATGGTCTCCACTTTCCAGTATCCACTACGAAAGGTATGGTAACTGAAACTATAGAAATTCTTACTCCAACCAAAACAGAGATTACCAATTAAACACTTGGTCGCAACTATAATTTATAAAGTCATGTTTAACAATTTTTAGTTGTTAGTACATTGTGGTAACTAAAATTCATAGTAATCCTAACTAAAAAATGGTAACCATAACTATAAAACTACCGTAAAATGGAGCTATTTTGTTCGTGTTTCGGAAGTTTTTTGGTTGTAACTTTTTTTTAACATCCAAAATTAATTTTTTTTTGCTCGAAAAGAACAATGTGTCCTTTAGCTATAAAATGTATAGCAATAACTAGCCCCACCAGGTCCCCACAATTTTATATACATTAAAAAAAAAAAAAAAGTCAAAGTAACCCCAAGTGTGGGGCTACTTTGGAGAGGCATTGAAATGCAGCTTATGTCAAAGATCCAAAGCGTAAATGCAGCTTTGACATCATTTTGATAAAAAAAAACAATAATATTTTATACATTATACATGAAATTAAATGGAAAACGGATTTTTGACAATCAATTCGTCATTTTTATTGAGGTAGTATTTTACATAAAAATACCAAATACTTAAGCCCGAATTTTACGTTCTTAAGATCAAACTTGAGATAAAAAATTAAACTCACGTTAAAAACTTAAGATCGAACTCAAGTTCCAATTTAAGATGAATCCTCGAACTTAAGTATCATTACAAGTTCACACTTATGTTCAAACTTTAGTGCGAACTTCAGATCGATCTCAAGTTCAAACTTAAATTGGAACTTAAGTGCGATCTTAAGTTCCAACTTGAGTTCCATGGAAAGGTCGGACTTAAGGTAGGACTTATAATTTGAAATTCGGGCCTTACAGATCTAAAAGGTTGGAGTCGTTCTTCTTGCTCTTCTTTATTCCCTTCTTGCGAATGGCATGATCGATTGTTCGGACATCTTGGCTTATTGCACATATCTGTGTACCTGATTTATTAATGACTTTCTTTCCTCTTCTACCCACTCCCTGCACCCCCTCCCACCCCATAAAATCACGAAGATTCACTGCGCACACGTTTTTACCGTATTTTGCTGTTCGCTCAAAGTAGCCCCAAAAACCTACAAAGTTACCCCCAAAGTCAAAGTAGCCCCGTTTTACGGTAATGACTTTAACTTTAAAACAGTGATTACCGAAAAATCCTTTAAAGTTATAATTCTGTTAATTGGAGTTACTATTGGGTTACTATCGAGTTTCGGCAACTGAAACTATAGAAATTCTTATCCCAACCAAAACAGTGATTACCGATGAAACATTTAGTCGTAACTATAATTTATATGGTTAACAATTTTAAGTTGAGGTTAGCACATTATGGTAACTACAATTCATAGTAACCCTAACTAAAAAATGATGAATAAATCGTGCAAATTGGAAATTTGCACATAGCTTCCTCATTTGTTTCCGTCTATCGTCAAGCCTCCTCTATGAGGACCTTCCTGACCACCTTTATTTCATGTATGTTTATTTTCATGGCTTCCTCATAAAGAAAGCTTGACGATAGACGAAAACAAATGAGGAAGCTATGTGCAAATTGCCATTTTGCACGATTTATTCATCATTTTCATAAAATTTTAATATTCTACGATCTCTTGCTGCTCATTCAATATCAATTTATTCACCACCTTATGCATTTGTGCGAAGTTTCATCCAGATACTTGCAAAATTACGAAAGTTGAAACGCTGATAATAATTTTTTGAAAATTGCAAATTTTTTTTCAGTCAAACCCCTCATGCAATTTTTCCGGAATTCTATATTGTTTTTCCTTGGTATTGAATATGTGTCAGCATAAAACAGTTCACCTCGATAGATGCAAAATTACAAAAGCTACAGAGCTTACTCATTTTTTGCGAAAAATAATAATTTTTTTTAAACCAAACTTCTTGAGCAAAGTTTCCCAAATTCAATCCAAATAGTTCTTATTATAAAGTGCATTTACACATAAAATTTCAGGGTGCCAACTGCAAAACAGCTGCTTAATTACGAAAGTGTTCACAAGCATTTTTCTGGAAATGTCTAAATTCTTTTTAGAACAAACCTCTCTAGCGTTTTTCACCAAATTTGACCCTAACAATTCTTATCATCTAGCGTATTTGTCCAAAAAATTTTAGCCCGATACTTGTAAAAATGCGAATGTATGAGCGTTAACAAAATTTGTTTGAAAATTTCATAATTTTTTTTTAAACGAACCTCTCAAGCGATTTTTCTGAAATTCAGTATTATTTTTCGTTTTCATTGAATGTATCATCACAAAAAAAATGCAGCTCAATACATGCGAAATTGCAAAAGTTAGAGAACTTACAAATTTTTTGCGAAAAATCAACATTTTTTTATAAACCGAACCTGTTGGGCGATTTTTCCCAAATTCAATCCCAACCGTCCCTATTATAAAGTGTATCTCTACATAAAATTTCAGAGTGATAACTGCAAAATTACGAAAATTAGACGACCCACAAACATTTTACCAAAAATTTAAAGTCCCGCCAAATTGACAATTATTTTGCAATTTAAACCAAATTTTCACTGAGTTTAGGGACATACATGGTCTACTTGTATACGAAATTTCAAGTCGATCGCCTAAACCATTCTCAAGATATATTCATTTTAAGGAAAGTACAAAGCGTACACACACACACGCACACACACACACGCACACACACACACACACACACACACACACACACACACACACACACACACACACACACACACACACACACACACACACACATACATACGTCCGGACATTTTTTCTAAACGTGTTTTTTGGACGTTTTGGGACATTTTGAACACGCCGACATGAAAATATATTTTAAAAAAATTCATGAAAACAAAGCTTCCTTTATGAGGAAACGATAGTTCCTCAAACTCCCATCGGCATTGTAAATCGTTTCGTTCAGAGTATCAACGATGGATCTCGAATGATCGGTAACCAGAAAAACAATTGAAAAAAAAAAAAATACTCACGCGGCTGTGCCAGTGCGAATACGGTCTCGGTTTTGGCCGAGTACTCGTCGATCTCATCGTGATGCGTTATCCCAGGCTCAACAGTCTGCGGCTGATCGGCCTGCATACCGTACATGTCCATGAGTTTCGAGATCGGCGGTATTCTCGGTAATGCACGTCCCGTCATGTTCGGGGCTTGTTTCAAACCGAGCTTGTTCAGTATCTGTTCCTTGATCGCCTCGAGGCTCAGGGCTCTTATCTCCTCGTGCATACGGCACGCGTTGCAACCGTTGCTCGCTAGGGCTAGCATGCGGCTCTTGGAGGTTGGACTTTTGCCGTCAGTGCCATAAGGCGCGTCGAATGCACCTACGAGAACCAACGACACACAGACTATCACCCTCGTTATCATTTTGAAAAAAATGTTCTCTCTCTCTCTCTCTCTCTTTCTCGAACCCTCCCTCCCTCCTACGCCCTTCTTCGATTCTAATATTATTCTTTGAACCTGATATTTTGCGGTTTAGGTTTCCACCTCATTTATTCTTCGTCTTCCTCCTCCTTTTCTCCTCCTCCTCCTCCTTCTCCTTCTCCTCCTCCTCCTCCTCCTCCTTCTTCTCCTCCTCCTTCTCTTCTTTCTCTTCCCTCTTCTTTACTCCAAATCACTCAATGTCAATCAACTCCTCCTTACGCGATTTTGATTAGCCGCTAAAAAATGTGTAGAGTGTATGTGTTTGTGTGCTTGCGTCTGGCCGGTGCTTTCTCGTCTTGGCCGTTTTTACAACCCTTCGGTCGTTGTCCTCCTCCGCTTCCGAGGGATCTTCTGACGTCTTTGAGCTCTCCGCGCGCCACAACTGCCAGCTTCTTCTTCCCCTAACTTGCGCTTCTCACACCCGACCTCCTCTACCCTCTCCCCCTCCCCCAACCACCCACCCTCCCTCCCTCCCTCCCTCCCTCCCTACCCTCCCCAACAGTCAACGACTCCCTACCGAATCCTTTTTCTCACTCTCCTCTCTTTCACAGGCACGCACAAGCGCGCCCTCTCGACAATTTCACGATCATTTTTCGGTTGAGACCCAACTCGTTACAAATGTCACTTCCGTTTTCCCTTTATTCAAATTTTTGCCAATTTTATCGCAAACTCTTTGCCACCTTTGCTCGAAGCCGCCCCGTGTTCGAACGAAAAGTTTGGAAGTGTCAGGGATTGTTTTTTTTTCACCTCAAGAGTCAAGATCATGGATCCAATGATTCTGCGGATAAATGATTCTTTGTTTGCAAAATTTAGAAAAAAATGTCTAGTCTCGAAATTTCTCTCTCCCTCTCTCTCTCTCTCTCTCTCTCTCTCTCTCTCTCTCTCTCTTTCTCTTTGTCACACACAGAGTCAATGTTCCTACTTGTGTTTTTGGATTTACCGACGCTTACTTTTGATCTGCGTCACCTGTATCGTCTCTTGATCTCTCCCCAATTGTCTTTTGAGACTTTTCGACGCTTTTGTTTCAATCTTTGACACCTCTTTACCGTCTCGAAGGACAAAACGGGCGGGAATTTTTTTTTCAAATTTTCTCAAAGCACTGAACTTAGTGCACCAATAACCACGAACACTGAGATTTATATGTAGTGATATATATGTATATATATTTAAATAAAAAAAAACACGTTTTAATATACAGATATGTGTGCGTGTGTGTGTGTGTGTGGGTTTGTATATGTGTAAAATATAGATAATTATGCGGTGGCAATTAATTTCAAAATCGTGACACTCCCGCGCTCCGATCTATCCGCCGATGAACTAAACTCTCGAGGGAGCTTTCGCTCTTTCGGAAATCCATGATCGATACAGGCGTCCCCCTTTCTTTCCTTGCTTTCGTCGCACAATTTTGTCACTAACGAGAGAGGAGAAAAAAAAATCGTATAACCGAACCGTTTAGCGGTCTCGTTCGCGTTTTGACCGCGTGAATCCTCTCGTGATGCAAAATCTCATCGGTACAACCCCTCCAGCACTGTCGTGATCTCGTTGCAGAAGTTTCCTGATTCGGCGAGAAAAACGATTTTCAAAAAAATTGGAAATTAAAAAAAAAAAAATTTCAATAAAATCGGTATTGCCGTTTTTTAATCATTTTTTCAAAAATTCATTACATTTTCTCAAATTACTTTCATTGATCATTAATGTCTCATTGTTTATTCCGTATCACGATCGCGTCATACTAGAGTAGACCGGTGAACAGACTGTGGGCTCTTCTTGCACAAGTCTTCTCGTTTCAATCCGTCTGACTCGACTGACTCGACTGATTCCGTATTATCGTGAATTTTGCGATATCCAGAGAGGGAGAGAGAGAGAGAGAGCGAAAGTAAGAAAGAGAGAGAGAGAGAGAGAAAGAGAGAGAGAGAGAGAGAGAGAGAGAGAGAGAGAGAGAGAGAGAGAGCAAGAGAGAGCGAGAGGGAGGGAGGGAGGGGAGAGAGAGAGAGAGTGAGTGAGTGAGGAAGAGAGAGGGAGAGAAATGAGAAAGAGACAGTCGGAGGGAAAGAACTGTAGAAGAGAGAGAAGGAGAGAAAGAGAGAGAGAGAGAAAGAAATGTGTATGTGATGCTAAGAGCTTGCTGGCCTGTCAAGCACTGAGTCAGGAGGCGCCCGTCCTCACCGCATATATGTTGAGGTGGGAGCCTTCGTGGTCGCCTTATGCTCTCTCTCTCTCTCTCTCTCTCTCTCTCTCTCTCTCTCTCTCTCTCTCTCTCCTCTCTCTCTCTCTCTCTCTCTCTCTCTCTCTCTCTCTCTCTCTCTCTCTCTCTCTCTCTCTCTCTCTCCTCTCTCTCTCTCTCTCTCTCTCTCTCTCTCTCTCTCTCTCTCTCTCTCTCTCTCTCTCTTAGCATCCACTTTTTATTTCCTTCTCACTCTTCTTGTGCTTAGACGTCTCCCCTTGACTTTTCTACTATCTCGCTTTCGTCTTTACTCTTCTGTATTTCACGCATTCGCATGTTGGGCAGGGGGGGGGGAGAAGGCGAAAAAAAAACCCGCATGCACTACTCGCTATCCTCGCAACGTTGCTACTGTGTATTGTTGCAACTATATACACATCGTTTACTATGTTAACACCATCACGCGTTTAACACACGTATAATCGTCCATTTTTCTTTCCCCGCCCACGATACACCGCTGCTTTGTACCCTCGATCCTTAATCCTGCCAATGCGAACACACCTAATTCGTTTAAACGATCGCCATTAAACCTCCTCGGTACATTGCCACTCGAGCAAAAGATGTGTCCCGCTGAAAACGATGTTTGATATGGTAATGGTACACAAAAAAATGAGACTAACTCGCCGAGGCGGTAGTTACAGAAGGGTTAAATGTGTGTTAACCCCCACGGAGATATTGAAATACATCTGACGATTGATATCACGCCTGGATTAAGGTATAATGTACTATATTGGGCACAAAAAATGTGGTGAAATCCTTGGTAGGGTAATTCAGGGCGTTAACCTTCAAGGCCAACGCTTTGAGGGTTAACATAACGCTAACTGTCAAGGCCAACGCTATGAGGGTTAACATAACGCTAACTCTCAAGGCCAACACTTTGAGGGTTAACATAACGCTAATTCTCAAGGTCAACGCTTTGAGGGTTAACATAACGGTAACTTTCAAGGTCAACGTTTCAGTGGTTAACATAAGGCTAACTCTCAAGGCCAACGCTTTGAGGGTTAACATAACGCTAACTCTAAAGGCCAACGCTTTGAGGGTTAACATAACGCTAACTCTCAAGGCTAACGCTTTGAGGGTTAACATAACGCTAACACTCAAGGCCAACGCTTTGAGGGTTAACATAACACCAACTCTCAAGCCGAACGCTTTGAGGGTTACATAACATATCGCTAACTAACATTGCCAACGTTTTGAGGGTTAACATAACGTTACCCCTCAAGCCGTTCTCAAATTCAGAAGACGTTTCAGTGAACTCAATGTACGATATACTCATTGCGATTAAAGAATTAGATCTATACTTTTGGGAGAATCATATTGAAATGTTAACATCTGGTCAACCCTATGTGAGGCACAAACATTAGAGACAAAAAATATTCCATCGAAATGGATTTATAATGCAAAATTCAGAGCATTAACCTTCAAGGCCAAGCTTTGAAGGTTAACGCTAATTCTCAAGACCAACGCTTTGAGGGTTAACATAACGCTAACCCTCAAACCGTTCTTAAACTTAGAAAAAAGTGTCAATGAAAATAATATACGATATACTCATCGCGATTAAAGAATTAGATCTGTACTTTTGGGAGGATTATATTGAGGGGTTAACACCTCGTTAACCCTATGTGAGGCACAAACATTGGAGACAAGAAATATTTCATCGAAATTGATTTATAATGAAAAATTTAGAGCGTTAACCTTCAAGGCCAACGCTTTGAGGGTTAACATAACACTAACTCTCAAGGTCAACGTCTTGAGAGGTAACATAACGTTAACCCTCAAGGCAATCGTCTTGAAGATTAACATAACGATAACCCTCAAGCCGTTCTCAAACTTAGAAAAATGTTTCAATGAAATTAATGTACGATATACTCATTGCAAATAAAGAATTAGATCTATCTTTTTGAGAGGATTATATTGAAGGGTCAACATCTCGTTAATCCTATGTGAAGTACAAACATTAGAGATAAAAAAGATTCCATCGAAATTGATGTATAATTAAAAAATCGGAGCGTTAACCTTCAAGGCAAACGCTTTGAGGGTTAACATAACACTAACTCTCAATTAAGGCCAACGCCTTGAGGGTCAACCAAATGTTAACCGTCAAGCAGTTCTCAAACTCAGAAAACGTTTCAGTGCAATTAATGTAGAAGGATATACTCATTACGATTAAAGAATTAGATCTATCCTTTTTGGAGGATTGTATTGAAGGGTTAATATTTCATTAACCTTATGTGAAGCACAAACATTGGAGATAAAAAAAGATTCCATCGAAATTGATGTATTATCAAATAGTATGAAATAGAGCACGCGAGTAGTTGGACTAATGGTTTAACATCATGTTAACCTTCATAGAGGAATTGGCAACTGGTAGAAAATATATCACTGTGATATATATATGGGTCATTCCATATCAAATCGGCCTAGAGTTGGAATCGACCCCTTTCAATTTCGATGAAATTTGGTCAGAAGTTTTCGTTTTCAACAAAACGAAGTTCTAGCAATGGAAAAAAAATAATAAAATTTTTTTCATCAGTTATGCAAAATTCAAAATTTCACAATTTTTCAAATCTGTCAAGTTTATTTATTAAATATCTTGAAGCTATTATAGTTACGAAGAATCATTCTGAATTCGTTTTAAAGAGTATACTTGGGGCTACGAGAAAAAAAATATTCGGAATTTTTTTTTTTTTGAAAAATGATGAACTTGGAGAATTTTGAATTTTCAAAAATCGTAAAAATCCAAGTTCCATATTTTATTTTTGGTTTAATTTTTTTTATATAATACCTCCCACACAACAATAATACGTCCCAAGTACGTCTTTCGGACATCACTCCAATTATCCCGTGATGGTAATGGGATGGTCCCATGGGATTCCCATGGGCTCTAAAGTGTCCGAAATTGTCCACAGTGATTACCAGAATGGGATCATCCCGTAGCCGTCCCGGGATGTCTTCGGGACGTCTCTTGGACTGCGAACACAGCAGAGTGGAGTTATCGATAAGACATTGTTGAGACTTCTTAAGGACGTCACCAAGATATTCCAGAATTATCGGACACAGCAATAATACATCCCAAGTCTTTCGGACATCCCGTCAATTATCCCGTGATGGTAATGGGATGGTCCCATGGGATTCCCATGGGCTCTGAAATGCTCGCAGTGATTACCGCAATGAGATGGTCCCGTTGCCATCCCGGGATGTCTTTGGGATGTTTTCGGGACCTCTATTGGACTGCCAACACAGCAGTGGATAATTATTTTTGTTTCGATTTAATGTTAATTTATTTTAATTAATTAATTAAATTTCAATAAAATGGGTACAGTACATAGCGAGAGAGCAAGTACTTCTTGTAATATGGCCTCTTTTGAGGTCTGACTCCTTTCGGTGTCAAATGTCCGTGTTCACGCTCGGCTTTATAAGCCTTCTATTGGCATGATCAGTATGTGAGAGCGTTTGCCATCTCGCGGCGAGTCTGGAACTAACGCCGCGCAATGGCTGACCTCCTACAGACATCTCTAAGACAGCCCGCTGGGATCGTTTACACATGGTTATGGCAGGATATCCTCAAGACATCCCATATTAGTCTCGCGTAGAACAATGTCTTACCGGTACCTCCCAGAGACATCTCTAAGAGAGTGCGCTGGGATCGTCAAAACACGGTTACGACAGGATATCCTCAAGACATCCTATATTAATCTCGCGTAGAACAATGTCTTACAAGTACCTCCCAGAGACATCTTCAAGAGAATACGCTGGGATCGTCAAAACACGGTTACGATAGGATATCCTCAAGGCATCCTATATTAATCTCCAGCAGACCAATGTCCTACTAGTACCTCCCACAGAAATCTGCAAGACAGTGCGGTACGATCGTCTACACACGGTGACGGCAGGATATCCTCAAGACATCCTATATAAATCTCGGGTAGAACAATGTCCTACCAATACCTCTCACAGACGTCTATAAAAGAGTGCGTTGGAATCGTCCAATTACGGTTGTGACAGGATATCCTCAAGATATCCTATATTAATCTTCAAAATATATTCGATCACAACGGAATAAATCAAGACAATGATCAAGAATACGGAGCGCGAAGCGTGGGGGGTTTTGGGGGGGCGAAGCCCCCCAACGAGTACGCGAAGCGTACTTGTTTAATTTTGGCCCGTCTTTGCTTTTTATATATCTCCTTTGATTGAAAAAAAATGCTTATAATTTGTTCTATATTTTTTACGTTTTTTGATGATTTTTAAAAAATTCTAAATTAAATCTGAGAAAATGTTTTAACGGTGTTTACGACGAAACTTATAATCTAGCTCAATGATTTCTACTAAGGACTTCCTGGTTATATAATACGATTAGTAATACTAGTTGAATTAGTATTTATTTAATACTAATTCAAAAACTATTTTATTTTCCTTTGGCGTTTAAAAATTTCACATGTTCTATATTCTTCAGAATTTAATTAAATACTTCAATTCTCTATATTTAAAAAGCCTGTGACTTGGTCAAAAATGGGCCCAGATGGCAATTTTTTTCATTCTTTTTGTTTTTGAATGTAGTTTTTGAAAAAAATACAAAAAAATTATATATAGATGTCTTCTATTGCTTCTTTAACCTTTTTGAAAGAAATCAAAATTTTTTCACGGATTACCACTTTCGATTGCTTTTTCTTCTAAATTTTTCAAACTCTGAGGTCCTTTACAAATCCTCAAAAATTTACAGAGTGGTGTGTTTTGTGAAACAAGCCCAGTTCCAAAAAAAAAAATTTCCAATCGATTTAAGAAAATAGAAGGAAAATTCCACCCACTCCAGTTTGGGCGGCATTCTTTCCGGAATTGAACGAAGTTTTTTTTTACTAAAAAAAAAATAAAATAAAAAATGCGCTTTCGAGAAAACGATTATTTTTCTCGAAAAAGTGAATAATTTCATAGACCTGTCTTAAATTTTTTTGTATTTTTTTTTTTTCGAAAAGTACATTTAAAGCCGAAAATTTTCGAAAAAAACCTCCCGATTAGTAAATTTTTAAAGAAGTTATAGCTATTTGAAAAAACAAAAGCCTTTTTTTTAATAATTCATAACTTTTTTTGGGTTGGGTAAAAAAATTTGAAAAATTTCCTGAAAAATGTTTTTAATGGGGTAGAAAAAAGACAAAAATGTTCAGCCAAATCGAAAGGGGTCGGGTTCAAAAGTGGTCGATTTGACATGGAATGCAATGTATCCTAGACATGTATCCTAGAGTTGTAGCACAAGCATGTGTCCCGAGAAAGTTCATACGAGAGGGTTACATGGTGATAAGATTGATCGAGCCATCAGAAGACTTCAGGTGAGCGATATTTTGCTCGGAATAGTATACAATATATGGTTTAACGCACCGAACATGAGACGGAACCCTCAAAAGAGTAATATAATAGAAGGGTTAACCCTCCTTGTTAACCCTCGTTAAGATGTTGGCAAACTGTCCTCCAAAAATACCGAATGATTTCGACGTATTCCATAATAATTGGAAACAAGATATGAAACCAGAAGTGAGCAAGATAGAAGTAGGGTTAACCTTTTGTGAACATTCGAGGAGTTGGAAAATGCGAAAAATATTACACTGAATTGGACATACAATAGAAGTGGATAAAAAATGATCTAAGACACCTATGAAAAGGGTTAACATAGAATAAAAGGGTTAACATGTTGTTAACCTTGTTTGTCCTGCATAGGTACCGCTCCAAGACATCTTTCAGTGAAATTAATGTATCACTAAATAGTTTAAAGAAAATGAGGGAAGATGCTAAGCGGTTAAGGATGCAAAGATCGACGCTTTGTTAACCTTTCGTGACGATTTTTGAGTGTTCAAAATATTTTCTTGAAAACGGTGCATAACTTTGTAGGAAATATTTCGTCAAAACTACTTTGTACAGTGTAGTTATAGCACAAAAATGGACGAAAGTTAAACGGGTAATATAGAAGGTCAACCACGAGAATTGAGGTTAACCAAGAGATTTACGAAACAATGAAGTATTCGTGCTCTGGTTAGATTCTAATTGACGATTTTGCATTGACGATTTTTTCATTTGTGTGCAAATAAATTTAATAAATGTGTGGTTACTTTTTCATTCATAGTCCAAAAACGGTTGATGATATCGAATAAAGTGTTAACGTTGTTGCCACAAATGTGAAGTCTGTTAAGACAGATATAAGCAATATTCGTGTCCATTAAAAATAGGATGCGACACCACGAAAACAGCACGAAATTGACTCTCTAGATCGTTACGATTTACCATGGTTAATAACCATTCAATGAATTTCATGGAGGATCTGCACTGAGAGAAAAAATTACTAGAACCAATGAAATAAAGTTTTGAAGGCAAAAAATCATTTTTTTCATTATTTGCCAAAACATATTAGATCGGTTCCCTTATATATTTACTTGGTTCATTTTTTTCAGTCAATTCCATGAATTCCTGTTTCAATAAACGAATTTACTTGAATCTAACAATATATTATCCATTATATGTAATATGTTATTTGAATCAAGAACACATTTTATCATTCAAAATATACATGTCTTTTAATACAGGAAGCACTGAGAAAAAAAATTTGTTGAATCAACAAATGAATTAGTCCAATCAACAGGAAAAATGATTGATTCAATCAAATGGGTGTTTATTAATTGCTGCAACACATTATATAAAAAATATATAACCCTTGCCAAATAATTTAATATGCACCGTTTGTGACCCCAAAAAGAGATAAATAGAAACAAAAGACAAACCTGCGCCAATTCTCCGATCTAATTTCTCTGTCCGACCGAGATTCGAACCCTCGACCCTACCTACCATCATACCTATCCTACCTAACTACCTAACACGCTACCTATTATGCTATCGACTCCTACTATGCATTTGAAAAAAGTTAGGAGTTATGAAGATTCGAACATAAGAAAACATTTGAAAAACCAGTTTTTTAATTTTTAACAACTTATGTATACTATTAAAGTATACTATAGAAATGATAGTTCTTTGTTTGAAGGAAATAAAAATTTCATCATTCCAAACAAATATTCTATTGAAATAAAATAATCTGTTATTTATTTTCCTACAGCTTCTTTTCAAATAATCACAATCAATTTTATATCTAATAATAAATATTGAAAATACTACAGAAATATTTTTAGAAGTAAAATAATGATGAATTTATTACAAAGAAATAATTTTGTTCAAAAAAAATAATTTCGTATTGAAGTCATTTTTTAGATCCAAATAATCTCATGTTTATGATGCCATAAATAATTTTCTTTAAAAAAAATAATTTCGTATTGAAGTCGTTTTTTAGATTCAAATAATCATAATTTTAGATTCAAATAATCTCATGTTTATGATGCGATCAATGTAATTAATCCAATGAATACAAATTTAATCAAATCGATCATGCATTTAATTGTTACTATTAAATAAGAGTTTAATATAACGGAGTAATAGATTCGTGAAAATATTTGTTTAAATGAAGAGTAATTTTCTTGGTATGTATAGGTCCATTTTTCGTAAATTTGCATCTATCAAACGGAACTTTTTGAACGAATAATGCAAATTAACAAGAATCATTAGTAATGAATTTTAAAAGTATCGACCGAGGGATCAACATCTAAAACAGTTGTGACACCAAAGAATGATCGTGAACGATTTAACTTTAGGGATTTTGCAGCTTTTCTAACAAAAGATAAGCATGTAAAACCTGCCTCCAGCGATTTTTAAAAATCCATATGGTTGATCAATTTCTAATTGGAAAAAAAAACCTGAAAATTTCAACTTTTAAACCCAAAAAGTGACGACATAATTCAAAAAAACTTGTTCTCCAGTATTTATTTTTGTGTATCTATTGTACTGAATGTTTTTTTACAAAAATTTTGTTGGTAAGAATTATTGATAAGAGGCGTTGAAAAGTAATTTCTTTATACGTTTTTAATCATCACTTGAAAAAAAAAAGTTTTTGTAAAAAAAATTTTTTAATAAGTTCCTTTCGGGTGTCACTCATGAATTTTTCGCAGAAAACTGCTTTCTTGCTCTTCTTTCCACAATAAAATATCCAACTTGACCCATTTGGTGCAACATAGTAAAAAAAAAACAATTTTTTTTCTCACATTTTCTTCAAATATTTACTATTTACTTTTAAAATATTTGTTTTTCATTAGAAAAATATATGAAAAATCTCACATTATTTCTCCATACTAATGGGGATAATTATTTAGTAATATAATAAAAACAAAATTTCTAACTTTATAAATTATGTTATACTAATATTGCTCAACAAAAATTCTTATCAATTATTTATATTGAATAAAATAATTTATATCAACTCATCACAATTGAAAAACTCATCTTAGGTAAACTGCTAATACAGGGGACTTGGCAAAAGATGGAAGTAAATGGGGAAACCACGGGCAAATTTCTAATGGCCACGATTTTTTTGCACTTCATCCAGACATAAATATGCGCAGAGATCCTTGAATAAAAAGTGCAGTTATCACTTTTTGGATTCTTGCAACGGCGTTTTTTTCCCTCGCCATTGATTTATTCGCTTCCAGAAGGATCGAAGAACAAAAAAAAAACGTATTGGAAGCCACCCAAAAATTCTTTTGGCTGCGCTCGTCAGTCGCATCGCGTTTCGATCGCCAGAGACTCTTGAGCGTGACCCTGAACTCCGTCGTGGTCCCGATGAAAACTTTTTCGCACCGTCGAGGGGTGACGTTGCAAATTAGTCAGTGTATAATCCTGAATTTTGACGATCGTCTGGCTTCCCAGATCGATTCACGCTGTTTCCGCGTTTGACCTCCCCTTCTTGGCTCCTTCTCTAACCCGGTGAGCGAATAGATTGTCCTTTCTTTTAAACATCGTTAAGGTAGTCCTTTCACGAACCCGAACATTTTATAAATAGTCGTTTTTTGTCTACAATAAAGTAAAAATGCATCCCATTTTACAGTACCTCCTCGATATAAGAGTCCTCGATATAAGAGTCCTCGATATAAGAGTCCTCGATATAAGAGTCCTCGATACAAGAGTCCTCGATATAAGAGTCCTCGATATAAGAGTCCTCGATATAAGAGTCCTCGATATAAGAGTCCTCGATATAAGACTCCTCGATATAAGAGTCCTCGATATAAGAGTCCTCAATATAAGAGTCCTCGATATAAGAGTTTTCGATGTAAGAGTCCTCGATATAAGAGTCCTCGATATAAGAGTCCTCGATATAAGAGTCCTAGATATAAGAGTCCTCGATATAAGAGTCCTCAATATAAGAGTCCTCGATATAAGAGTCCTCGATATAAGAGTCCTCGATATAAGAGTCCTCGATATAAGAGTTTTCGATGTAAGAGTCCTCGATATAAGAGTCCTCGATATAAGAGTCCTCGATATAAGAGTCCTCGATATAAGAGTCCTAGATAAAGGAGTCTTCGACATAAGAGTCCTCGATATAAGAGCGTTTCCCCTCCGTTCCGCTTGAGCGAGTTTTATTGCTTCCCCCACTTTACCTATGTACGCTTTGCAAGCTCTTATATCGGGTTCCAATGATGAAGCGATTCCTGACCTCTGCAGGTAGTAGTAAGAGAACACTCGGGCGAAGAATTTCTTGGAATTCACTTCCCCTAACCGCTCTAAGGCGGTCTTGTATCGAGGAGTCACTGTATACGGAACAATTTTACATGTCCGATAAAAATTGCCCTAGGCATGTGAAAAATTCCCTAACGATGATGAAAATGGGTCATCACCGAATGTTTAAAAGACATATTAATGATCAAACTTGGAAAAATGTCACTAGCAGAAGACTTTTCGTATAGCCGCGAATTCCCTGGGGTTATGTTTGGCAACACTGTAATCTGCCTGCGCTCGTTCTGGATCAGCTGATCATGCATACGTATATAAACACATATTTATTTTATCACACATAGCTGCACGTCGTAAAATACTCGAATAGTTTCCTCCGATACATTTTTCAACTTTTGACGCGTGAGATTGTTTACATTTACAACTCGCAGGGCCGTGTAACCATGACGTTTCGAGGGGCGCTAATGTGACGTTGCCACATCATTTTTCAATAAATTTGCGAGAAAATTTTACATTTTGTGAATATTTACATGTGCATTTATGAGACATTTTCAATTCTTTATTGTTTTTAGGTATATTATAACGCATTAATTATTAAGAGCCAATCGAATTTACGCATGATTAAGTAGGGCCCTACTTATGCGCCCACAAAATACGGCCCTCTGCGAAAAGATTACCCTAAAGTGCATCACAATTTATAATACGATCCTGACCTGAGAAAAATAAGTTTATTTTTCTGTAAATGAAGAATTTTTATTTTCATTTTTCAATTGATGGAAAATTGATAATTTTAAAAGATACACTCAGTCAAAAAATTAAAGGAACAGCAAAATTTTCGAGATTTTTCAGCGATTTTCCAAAGGCTGTAACTTTGTTAATTTTGGTCGTAAAAAATTTTCAAAAAAAGCATTTTAAAGCTTGAATCTTCTACTTTTGGAATCTTAAGTCAAAAATTTTTTATGGGCATCACCCTCGACGCAGTCGAAAGAAATATCACGGTAAAAATTTTCTCGAAATTTTTGCTTTTTTCAAAACAGTCGATAGGCTTCAAAAAATGTTTCCGAACTTAACCAATCTATGGATCGTTTAGCTGAATTCTTTGGCTTCAATTTGCTATTTTTATTTTTGTTCTACGACCATTTTTCGCTAAAATATCGGTGATTGAACGAAAATTCGTCTTTTTTTTTAAATCTTCGATATCTCTGGAACTAATGATCGTACAGCGAGTAAACGGTGAGTTTCGGAAACTTGAATCTACCCTCTATAAGTGCCTGTTATTGTTATAAACGAAAAAAAATTGTTTCCATTCTTAATTTTAACTTGAAAAAGAGCAAAAAATTAGCTTTTTTTCTTGTTTTAGAAAATCTACCACAACTTTGCAGATATTGCGAAAAATACCAATGTTTTAAGGTCCTTTTTTAGCTCAATACATACCTAAAAACCATACCAATTTTCAAAACAATCGGTCGAACCGTTTTTTGTGACCGGGTCATCAAACTTTTAGAAAAATTGAAGGAACACGTTTATTGATCCTTAATGACCAATTAATGTTGTTAAAAATTTTTGAAAAAAGTTTTCTTTTTTTTCCCCTTAAATTTGCATGTAACGAGCGGGGAAAGCTAGAAAAAATCCAAATTTCGAAAAAAAATTTTTTTTTTCGAAATTTCGATTTTGTTTTATTTTTTAATTTGAAAAAAAAATTGTATTGGCATTTTTTTTACAATTTTGCATTCAATATGTAATAAATATCGAAATAAAATTTTGAAAAAAATGCTAATAAATTTTTTTATTCAAATTTAAAAAATAAAAAAAAATTTAATTTTGAAAAAAAAAAATTTTTTCTCTTTGAAATGTGGATTTTTTTTTTTAGTTTTCACGCTCATTAAATGCAAATTTGAGAGAAAAGAAAGAAAAACTTTTTAATTCATTTTTAACACCATTAATTAATTGGTCATTAAGGATGAATAAATGTGTTCCTTCAATTTTTCTAAAAGTTTGATGACTCGGTCACAAAAAACGGTTCGACCGATGGTTTTGAAAATTGGCATGGTTTTTAGGTATGTATTGAGCTAAAAAAAGACTTTAAAACATTGGTATTTTTCGCAATATCTGCAAAGTCGTGGTAGATTTTATAAAACAAGAAAAAAAGCTAATTTTTTGGACTTTTTCAAGTCAAAATTGAGCATGGAAACAATTTTTTTTCGTTTATGACAATAACAGGCACTTATAGAGGGTAGATTCAAGTTTCCGAAACCCACCGTTGACTCGCTGTACGATCATTAGTTCCAGAGATATCGAAGATTTAAAAAAAAAGACGAATTTTTGTTCTATCGCCGATATCTCAGCGAAAAATGGTCGTAGAACAAAAATAAAAAAAGCAAATTGAAACCAAAGAATTCAGCTAAACGATCCATAGATTGGTCAAGTTCGAAAAAATTTTTTGAAGCCCATCGACTGTTTTGAAAAAAGCAAAAATTTCGAGAAAATTTTTACCGTGATATTTCTTTCGACTGCGTCGAGGGTGATGCCCATAAAAAAATATTGACTCAAGATTCCAAAAGTAGAAGATTCAAGCTTCAAAATGCTTTTTTTGAAATTTTTTCACGACCAAAATTAACAAAGTTACAGCCTTTGGAAAATCGCTGAAAAATCTCGAAAATTTTGCTGTTCCTTTAATTTTTTGACTGAGTGTAGAATACCAATTGATGGAAAAATTGAAATTATCCGAAATTGTATTTTCAATTATCCAAATAATCGGTAATTGGCAAAAAAATAATGTCAATTAATCATAAAGTTGGTAATCGGTCTGAAAATATTTTCAATTATTCGAATAATCGGTAATTAGTCGAAAAATAATATCAATTTTTCAGAAAAATGGGTAATTGGTTTGAAAATATTTTCAATTTCCCAGAAAACAATTAATAATTTATTGAAGAAGTGTTTTGCAAAAGAGGGAGTGTTAGAGATATATAGATATAGATATATAGATATATCTTTCTATATGTCTATGTACCTGTATATGCCTGCAAATAATTTTATATGCCGTGTATGATCGTATACGCCTGTATATACCTCTATATATCTCTACATATCTCTTATCACTCCAATAAATTATTAAGTTTTTTCTAGAAAATTGAAAATATTTTTAAACCAATTGCCCATTTTTCTGGAAAAATTGATATTATTTTTTTACCTATTACCGATTATTCGGATAATTGAGAATATTTTCAGACCAATTACCCATTTTTCGGAAAAATTGATATTATTTTTCGACCAATTAACGATTATTCGAATAATTGAAAATAATTTCAGACCAATTACCCAATTTTCTGATTGATTGATATTTTTTTTTTACCAATAACTAATTGTTCGGATAATTGGAAATATTTTCAAACCAATTACCCATTTTCTGAGTAATTGATATTATTTTTCGACCAATTACCGATTATTTGGATAATTGCAAGTTTATTTTTTTCCATTAACCATTGTCGGGTAATTGAAAATTTAGATTTCAAAATTATTAATTTTCAAAAAATTGATGATATTTTTCGAAAACGCGCCTGAAAATATCATTACTGCCGATCTTTGTATTACGAATTCTCTCAATTCAGAGGAGCACTTTTTTAATTAATTTTTTATTGACACTTGGAAGACAAATAAAATTGGACGCAAAATGCTATTTTATTTGCCTTTTTTTGATTAAATTAGCTTCTGTTATGAGATATAATGGTAAAAGGAAATATAGTTGATATTTTGAAAAAATGGTTCAACCCGTCAAACATTTTATTTTGATCACCCGTTACATAAAAATTTCATTCGCTGAAATATTAAACGAACAGCGACGAATCATTCGGATCAACTGCAGTGGGTTAATACTTTGTTCCTCGATAAATAAAACGGGGCCAAATGCGATCATTCGTTTATTGTCAATGTCCCATTTATACAAAGTTGCATTCAGGACGCACGATATTTTATGGAGCAGTGGCTCTGTGAAAGGACCGACAATAAAAAAATGTCTGCTTATCAATTTAAATTGCCGATCAACTAACGAAAAATCAATTAAATTGTAAATAATCGTGCAAGTTCAAAATGTACACATCGCTTTCTCATCATTCTTATATGCATTAAGGATGTTGAGTCCGTACCGTTCGGTCCAAAAGTTTTTCATTTTACTGAATTTTATTGGGATTGATTAATACTTCAATTCGTATCGTAACACGTTGATGTGAAAAGAAGTATCGCAATTGTGCATAATGGTGGTTAAAATAAATAGATCATAGACATCATACACTGAAAGAAATTTTATTGCACTATTTGGTTTTTTGCGTAACGAAAAGTACAATAAAATATAACAAATTAGGGACGCTCGAGGTACAGTTGCAAAAACTAAAATAGTGAGTGACGAAATACAGAGTTTTTATCTTCACGTTTGATATTTCACGTTTTGGTTAACTTATAGCAATCGTTCTGAGCTCGAATAGCAATCATTATTTACAATGTCAATTCTCCAAGAGTAGAATAGCAATGTTTCCGAAAGTCATATAGTAATTCTTGCTTTTCAAGATAATATTAATATCTATAGAGATAGCATAATGTCCTATTATTATAGGTATGTTTACGATTGTACCTTGTTTGTCCCTAAATTGCTATATTTTATTGTACTTCCCATTACGCGAAAAACCAAATAGTGCAATAAAATTTCTTTCAGTTTACAATCAACTTGGGCATCTGTTAAAATAACCCCATAGAAACATTAGTCAATTTCTGGTTCTTTCCGGAAGGTTTTAATTTTCCGCTTCAATACGCGGAAGAAAAGTGCGGCTGAGGCTCATCGAATGCTCTCAAATACTTATGGTGAGACCGCTATCAACCCTTACTTGACACATTGGGGTACAAAACACCCCAGGCCTAAATTAAGTACCTAAATTTAAAAAAAAATGGAACCTATAGCGACATCCGTCATTAGTTCGAGGATACCACTACTCCTTCAAACTTATAGAACCACTCTAAGACAATAAGTTTTTATGTAGCAGCAGTCCAAAGTTGAGTGGTCTTGCCTGTACCCCAGTGTGTCAAGTAAAGTCGAGTACGCAAATTTTGTGCGAATTTTTTTCCTGTTACATTATTTTACTACTAGGGTCATATTGCACGTGCAATGATATATTGCAGATATGTTGTGGCAAAATTGCTACGCAACATTGCACTAAAACTTCTCAGCAATGTTTCGGGAATGTTCCTAAGCAACATGCCTGCAAAATTTTGTTGAAACGTTGCGAGTAAATTGCAGCAATATAGGTGAGATCGAACTTCAAATTTTACAACTAAACGAGCGTAATAAATGTGAAAAAGATCAATTGAAAAAGATCTATTCATTTATTCCTCATAAAATATCAACGATTAATTTCGAGTCATTTTCTTTTTTCATATTCATTTTCAAAATTTTGTTGTGCTTTTGACATTAATAAGACATGTGATACTAACAATATTAAGACATTGTGATATTCGTATTGAAAAAATGTTTAATATCAAAAAAGCTATAAAATCAAAATATATTTTGTTTCTGAATGATTCTTATTCGTAAAATATGACTATATACTGTAACGGGACGACCTGGGGCCTGCCACGATCTCGGCACTTCGCCTGAGATCCGTTAGGTGGCGGCGGTCGGCGGGCGCTCTCGCGCTGGCGAGAGCGCCACCGAGCACCGATAAAGGTCCGGTGCATTACCAGCATCGGGGCCCTCAATTAACAATCAATTGTTTGAATGTTTACCCGCGTTCTATGGTCGCGCAGTCCTATGGACTTAAAACTACATATTTTTATTTTATGCAATAATTCAAATGATAAAGTTTCCATTGTAGGTAGTATTCCTGAAATATTGAATATGTAATACGAGTTATATTGTTGGAATATTGCATATTGATTGGATTCAATATTTCTGGAATATTGCGGAACATTGCAGCAATATTTCAATCGTCGGACATAGCAACATTGCAGCAAGATTGCAGCAATGCTTTTTGCAAAATTACAATGTTGTCATGCAACATTTCAGCAACATTGCAGAAATATTGTGTGTTGTAGGGGTAGCGTTAGCGTTTTTCTGTAATTATTAATATGCCCTCGCAGGCCTTAGTGCCCAAAAGACATAGGACAGGGCCCAAAAGTTTCGTCTATATGAGCGAAAATCTTCCGCGGTGAGACCTTGACGAGCGTTGTACTAATATTGGTGACTAATTTATATTGAATAAATAATGTTATGGTTGAGGATTCAGTCAACTATTTGTTTTCTCGCATGCACTAGAGTTTCAACTACACGGTCTGATACGGTATATTGTTAAATAGCTTTTATTTATTTTTTTAATAAAAAGGGCAAGTATCCGTATCGAAAAGGATAATCGCCCCAAATTCTTTTCCGGTTAGTTGCCCCAACGGCAATATGAGAAACCCAGGCGTGGTCCTTGCTAGACCGAAGTTAGTTTAGCACTAGCGTTCAAAGAACTAGATAAGAAAGAAAATCTGTTAATTAAAGGTATTTAAAAAAATATTGAAATAATTAATTATGAAATAATAAAATTGATGATAAAATATCTAAATAAAAAATGAAATTTAAAAAATATAATAAAATAAAATAATCTGTAACTTAATATTAATTCTAAACTCCTTCGAAGTATTTTCGACGTGAGGCGACTATCCGCCACGTTGGGCAACTATCCCTCTTTGAAAAGGTCAAATGAAACGGGATTTACTCAAAAACAATATTAATTGGGTTTACAAAAATATTGCACAATGAAAGATTAAAGACCAATGTTTTAATACACACGAAGCATATCGTCAGTAGATACTTCATTTTTAAGTAATAGAGCTTTTTCCCTAAGTGTGTAGCAACTATCCGGCTTTTTCCCTACAAATTTTTTTCATATAGTGCTATATATTAACGTGATGTGAAAGGTTCCCTCACTCCTTTACTCCCACTCCGTCATACCGCAGTCGGTAAATCATCAGTAAATTCAATTTTTTTCATGAATGCATTGACTTTTCGAAAAAACGCAAAATCTTAGGAAGTGGGAATCCCAATAACACATCTACTCAGATGTGTTGTTTACCGAAAAAACCAAAACACCCTAGTAAAAACAGGTACCCGCCGTTTTGTAAATAGCGGGTACCTGTTTTTACTAGGGTGTTTTGGTTTTTTGGAAGCACCATTGAATCCATTCGTGGATCGCCAATAAGATGACCAGTTTTTTCGACGTGGAACTCGTAAGCTGCCCTTAACATGACCCTTAACATGGCTTAAAGTAGTGGCTGGCGATGGACAATACTTTAAATTACAAATGTATAACCAATTTTTTTACAATGAACCCTCGAATTTTGGGGAAAAACGGCGAAAGCAAAGTTGTACACTAGACTGATTAAAAAAAAGCGACTATTTTTTGTTTTTTGAAGAAACGCATTAAATACTTTCGGGAAAGTGAAAAAAGATGCCTATTGAAATTAGAGCTCTTAATCAAAATATTCAGAGGTCCCTCTTCGCATATTTGCCCATTTAAATAACACGGGGAAAAAAAATTTCAAACTTCGACATTTTATATCTCAGCTTGAAGTCAATGCACCAAAATGAACGATATGTATTCTTGTGGAGAATTGAACGCTCTACAAAAAAGATCTCTTATGATTTTTCGATAAACTCACTCCTTCAAAAGTTATTCACGTTCCAATATATATGTATATTAGACTGTGAATTGGGTTAACTTATGTTGGTAATTTCTTTAAAAAATAAGAAATTTATGTTAATGCAATTTAAACTTTTGTTTCAGCAAAGATTTTACGATATTTCGTAATAAGTTTCAACATTTTGCCGGAAACTAAAAGAAAAAGTGAAATTTACTCTATATTTAAATTTAACCTTGAATAACTTTTAAAGGAGTGAGTTTATCGAAAAATCACGAGAGATCTTTTTTGTAGAGCGTTCAATTCTCTGCAAGAATATGTCTCGTTCATTTTGGTGCATCGACTTGTAGCCAATATATAAAATGTCAAAATTTGAAATTTTTTCCCCGTATTATTTAAATGGGAAATAAAAATATGCGATGAGGGACCTCTAAATATTTTTATTAAGAGCTCTAATTTTAACAGACATCTTTTTTCACCTTCCGGAAAGTATTTAATGCGTTTCTTCGAAAAACAAAAAATAGTCGCTTTTTTTGAATCAGTCTATTGTACACCTAATATTTACCAAGCATATTTTATATCCATGATAATTTGTCATGTTGGTCCGGGCGAGATTTAATTTTTCAAGAAAAAAAGCACAAAGATCAGAATATTAAACATAATTGCAAATTAATGTTTATTTGATCGTTTATTTTAATTGCTTGAATATATGCATATGTGCATTCTTTCATATCGATAATGATTCGTACCCATTGGTCAGGCCCACCATGTGGTGTAATATGACCTGTTTGACTAACATTAAAAAGGCAAAAACTACCTAATACTCGCACATATGTTCTTCGCGTATTTGAAGGTCCAAGGATCCATAGATCGTCTATCCTCTATCCATCATCTGGACGATCCAAATCGATGAAACCCCTACAGACACATATATATGGGGCATTCCATACCAAGTCGACCTGATTGTGACCCTCGGCGTTGCTGATTTCGTTGACGATTTTTTATATGATTCTTCCAACTCAAAATAGTATTCAGAATTTTGTTCAGATTTTTAAAATCAAATTTGAGTACGTTATGATTTTTTGAACATTTTTTTCAAAAACCTCGAGGGTCATAACCCAAAATTCATTATGTCCAGGATTTCCCTTCCATCTCGATTTTAGGTTTTTATGAAGAAAACGTACAAAAAAAGATGCAAAAATTGATCTACCGTGAAAAGTGGCTTGAATATTTTTATCGTTAACCAACGATTTTTTGAATTTTTTTCACTTTTTTCAAAGAATAGTTGGTTAATTTCTGCATCTATTTTTTTTTTACGTTTTCTTCATAAAAACCTAAAATTGAGGTGGAAGCGAAAGCCTGGACATTATGAATTTTGGGTCAAAAATGTTCATTTTTGACACCGGATTTTTGAGCATTTTTTCAGATTTTTTAACGACGGCCCTCGAGGTTTTCGAAAAAAATGTTTAAAAAATCATAACGTACTCAGATTAGGTTTTAAAAATCTGAACAAAATTCTGAATGCTATTTTGAGTTCGACGAATCATATAAAAAATCGTAAACGAAATCAGCGCGGTCGAAGGTCACACTCAGGTCGACTTGGTATGGAATGCCCCATATACAACGTTTGTTAATGAATCATGTATTTTATGGAAAGAAGGCGAAACAGCAGATGGTCCGAAGGATTCAAGGATTCTCGCTGATGCACATCGTCCTTCCTGACTTTCCAAATTATTTTTCTCCTCTTCTTTTGTACGTTGCGCCTGGACGTAATGATTTTCTGGCACACATACATTGATCTCGAGAATTAATGGAATTGAAGTGATGTGCATTTTTAAAAGTATGAGCAAAAGAAAATAAGCCATTCTTGCGTTTAGTTTTTACGACGGATTATCAAATTGATAGTTTTACTTATATAATCGATTTTAATTAAATATACAGATCAATGGATGAATATAATTTACTAAAGAAATAGAGTTCTTATTTTCTATTATTATCATAAATTATTCGTGGCTTTGCACGATTGCGACGAGTCAATGTTTGATGTAACGTTTAGAGGAATGTGGGGAAAAGTGGAAACGCGAAAAATTTCAAATTTGGGGGCAAACTAGACACGAGCTGAAAATGAAAATCTTGTCAAGATCATAAAATTATTAAGTACTTCGAATTCAGACTACATCTGCAAGATTCAAAAAACAAGAATGAAAAATGAATTTTACGAGTCAAAAGTCGATGAATATGTGAAAATACCATAATTTGTTCACTAACAAAGTGAATCGGAAGAATTATCTCGTTTTAAAAAAAATCCATTCGAGGACCGGTTCTATTGGCTTTATTTCTTTGTTTATATTGGTAAGTTAATATTTTATTTGGGCATAGTCGATTACAGTGTCTCTTTTTTCGAGAATCACCAAGTATAGATTTTTCTGCATCTGAGGAGGCGTGTCTATTTTTCCCTAATTTTGTTTTTCAAAATCAGGGAAATTAGGTTTGGGAATCAATTTTGGGACATGAAAGTATTTAAAAGACCGCGTGCTTAGCGACGAAAATTATCGACTGTGAAAAACTTGAGAGTGAGATTAGGTACTAAATATATGATTCTGTCATTTTGTCGGTATCGTCGATAATCTATCGACGATATCTTTTTATAGTACGAAGACATTTCTCGGTTTTTTGGTAAGGTTTTTTCCCTCGATATTTACCATACCGACTGCTGATGAGATCGAAATCTCCATAAGATGATATTCCCCCGTCGATAAGCAGCCGACAGTAGGTTATTACGAATGTTGACAATGCACCAAAACTCGGATAACCCTAGCGGAAGCTGCGACGGTCTAAACAACGCCAAAGCAACGCGTTGCTTTTCAACCTAAGAGGAGGCTAAATACCGACATTTTTCGTGCGAGTGCGAGAGAGAAAGAATGATAGGGGTCGAGAGCGAGAGAGAGGTCCGAATGTCGCCTTTAGCCTCCTCTTAAGAGGAGGCTAAATACCGACATTTTTCGTGCGAGAGCGAGAGAGAAAGGATGATAGGGGTCGTGTGAGAGCGAGAGAGAGGTCCGAATGTCGCATTTAGCCTCCTCTTAAGGCGAGGCTAAATACCGACATTATTACTGAAGCCCTACATTATCGACTCAAAATCACTGTGCAAACTTTTTCCAATACCGGTGGATGAAAATCAATTAAATTTATGAATTAATGATGAATGAATTGCAAAATGCAAATGCGAGACATAAATTAACGTTTTCGTTAATTGCCACTGACTTGTCAGAAAGTTTGGATCGAAGTCTGATGAAAGTAATGTTTATTTCATAGGAATTCAACATGGGGCTGCCCTCTATCGGATTTTTGTGAACTTAATTTCGCCATTTTTTTTCGATAAAACACGAAATTTATCAACATTTATCTCGTAATTTGGATTCCAAACTTACGTCGCGGTTTTTTCATAAAATAATGTCAAAGACGTATTGATATTCGTACTTTGGTGTTGGTTACGGAGCCCCACTCTTGGCTTTAGCCGAAATGCCGTAAAAACATTATAATTTAATATTTGCAATTACAAATTTTTGATGATAACCGGATCTGTAATTTTTTCTTTCGTTTTCCGAAAAAATTTTAGTGGGGCTCCATTTGTGCCATAATTCTGATGATACTGTCAAAATTTTATTGATTTTTATCCTTTCGTGCTTGAGCAAGTTTGGAATCCATTTTCGAGGTGCTAATGTCAGTGTCTAGCCTCCCCTTAAAAAATCGGCAACACAACGGTAAAAAGCAACGTGAAATTCGGTGAAAATCACCTTTCACCGCTCCCTACTTGACCGACGGTGGTAAAAAGACGCTCGGGATGGTTTGGGTGGCGTTGTTTACCGGTAAAGCAGAAGAGGAAAAATAGAAATTATCATCGAAAAAGATTGCCACGCCAACTGTTGGAAAATAGTGAAACCAAAATATGTACAAAATTTGGCGTTGCTTTGCCGTTGTTTTGACCTATTTTAAAAGTTGATAAGCAACGTTGCGTTTCTCCGTTTTTTTCACTTAGCAACGCGTTGCAAGTTTCGCTAGGGAACTCTTGAGTTATCTCGATCCCGTAATACTCGACAGACGGTAAAGAAAACCCTTAATGAAAACTCAGCAAAGAATATTAAAAATATATTTTCCATGTACAGTGCAGCCCAAAGGTTTGGAAACACTTGCCTGATTCCGCGCTGCACAAAAAGTTTCACTGCTCTTTCAAAAATGAAAATATTTCAATTCAACAAGCGGAACTTCAGAGGAGACATATTTAACTTCATTTCGCTTTTTCCAAAAAAAATTTTTGATTTTTTCTTAACCCGGTCCGTCTTTTGAAAAACGGTTATTTTGCGGCTTTTTTTTAGCGTTTAAGTTTTGGCACACCACCCACGACATTTTTTAAAAACTGTTTTTTACATGGAAAACTTATGGACGGGGGTAAAGCTTCAATTCCGTTTTTTAAGAAGTTTCGTACGATTTTTTTTCGCAAAAGACGATCATATTTATAAAATGTAGCGCAAGTCTAAAGCTACTAGATTTTTTAAAAATTACTAAAAGGATACAAATAATTCTGGAAAAAATATTTTGGATTCAATTGAATTTTTTCAAAAATTTTTTTCACAATTTTTTCTGTCAACGAGATATTTTTTTATCTCAAACAATCGGGTCTCTTACCTCATTTACACGACTTTTTCATCAAAAAACCTCATCTACATGGGTTTTCTGATAAAAAGAGACCCGATTGTTTCAGATAAAAAAGTATCTCGTTAACAGGAGAAATTTTGGAAAAAAAAATGAAAAAAATATCTGAAAAAATTTCATTGAATCTAGAATAATTATATACAACTTTTTACTTTCTATCGAGATTTCACGAAAACCCAGTAGTTTCAGAGTTACGCTTTATTTTATAAATATGGTCGTTTTTGCGAAAATCAGAACATGAGAAAAAAAATTTCTCATGTAGAGGCAGGAAAAAATTTGAAAAAAATTCCAATGTGTTGAAAATATTAAAATAAAGTAACATAAAGTTAAAATAAAGTTAAAATAAAGTATAAAATAAAGTGTTTTCCCTTCCAGAAATTTTATCAATAATCCCATAGTTCTCGAATTATGGTAATTGAATGACCTGCTCCGACTGGCTCCGACTGGCTTCGACCCATGAAAATGAAAAAAAAATGTCGAATAAAAAAATCTGAAAAAATTCCGCTGAACTCAACGAAAGCAGACGCAACTTTTTGCTTTCTCGAAGTTTTTCATGAATCCTCTTTGTTTTCGTGTTAAACGGGATTTTTCAAACTTCCTCTTTTTTCACAAAAAACAGAATAACTTTGAAATAAAAATCGCTCAAAGTTCAAAAAAAAAGGAAATCGAAGCTCAAACTTTCTCTTTTATGAATCCAATCATAAAAATGTATAGTAAAAAAAAATTCTCTAGAAGATGGGTGCACCTGAAGAGAGGGGGAAAAAGGCGAAAACCAGTTGTTTTCAGAATAGAGTCCAAATCTAAAAACAAATTGTAAAAATAATTTTTGTAACACGTGTATATAATGTGCGTCTTTAAGTGCCTTCAAAATATGCGTAAAATAGAGCATTACAGCAAGGCGTGAAATAATGTAGGTCCGAGCGTATTTTACGCACTGATAGTACTTTACACACACTTTCATTCACTCGGTTTTATTTTACACACACTTTCACTCATACTATTAGTACATCATGCACTCTACCGCCGATAACAACCGCAGCGAGGCGCCACTTGAGCCTCGCAACGAGCGTGACGTGAATCTGCCGAGTACGTGTCAAACTGTCAAATTACGACGGTAGCGGAACATCGCAATAAAACCTCAAAATGTCCGATTGCTTATAAATGATTCGGGAGTTTGAGTTTGTTTTTCATTCTTCATTACAAATTATGGAAGAAAAAGTGTTCATTGTAAGTGTTAATAGGAGAGGAAAATACTATTATGCATTTAAATAATTGTTTTTTTTTATTCCCTTCCTTTTCTTTATTTCTGCGTATTAGATACACTTCTTACAAAAAATAGTATGCGATACTCGTGAGGCAAAGCGAACATTATACGCTACGGCTCGAAATTGTCGCATGAGCCGCACTCGTACCACAACTTCACGCCGCAACGTATAATGTTCGCTTTACCTCACTCGTATCGCAATGTACTATTAAAAAACAGGAAATGAAGCCGAAGCCTTCCTCTTTAAAATGCCGTTTGTTAACTTAGTTTACGTTGACTTCCGGCAAAATGGCATAAAAAAAACCTTCCAGACCTTTTTTGAAATTTTGTCCGGAAACTTTTTGCCAGTAGTGTATGTCATAGGCATTAGTTCGTTAACTGTCTACTACGAGCGCCACCAGTGCAAACTTTGCCTCACCATTTACTATGGTGGCTTGTACCCCCTGGACATGCCTCGAGGAAGCCATACCCGCAAGATTTCTATACAGAAATCCTCTGCTTTATACAATTTTTTCGTAGCAATTCTCTTAGAGAATTTCCGACCTACACTGTTGTAATACTCAAGGAGGATTACGACAGTGTAAGTCGTAAATGAGTCGTAAGTGACTCAGGTGGGGGTCGAAGAGTCGACTAACCAATATTTCAAACGGCCGAAATTTTACGATTACGAGCGTTAGAATAACGAAGCGCCGAAATCCTGATCGCCAGAAAAGAGAAAGTCGAGAGAGCCGCCCCATGCGTAAGAGAGAGAGGAGGCGCACCTCTCTCTCTCTTACGCATGGGGCGGCGCTCTCCGCTTTCGCTTTTCTGACGTTCGGGATTTCGGCGCTTCGATCGTTATTCGAACGCTCGTAATCGTGAAATTCAGGATTTCGGCCGTTCGAAATATTAGTTAGTCGACTCTTCGACCCCCACCCAATTTCAAGGCGTATTTACACTAAAATATAAACGTTCTGAAAATACCCGTAGTAAAAAACTCCATTCGTCGCCATTGAAAAATCCCCATTCATTCCCCATTGCCGAAATAACCAATGGAGATGAATGCCGAATTGCCTAAGGGGATTTTCGCCATTGAATTCCCCATTTGAAACGGAATGGGGATTATCTAATGGGGATTCAATGGAGACAATCCCCTTAGGCAATCCGGCATTCATCCCCATTGGTTATTTTGGCAATGGGGAATGAATGGGGATTTTTCAATGGCGATGAATGAAGTTTTTACTATACGAAAGAATCTCCATTGCTGTTCGCCACTCATTCCCCATTGCCCACAAAACCAATGGATATGAATGCCAAATTGTCTAAGGACATTTTCGCCATTGAATTCCTCATTTGAAACGGAATGGGGATTATCCTATGAGGATTCAATGGAGACAATCTCTCTAGTTAATTCGCCATTCACCTCCATTGGTTTTTGTGGGCAATGGGGAATAAATGGGATCATCAATGGAGATTCTTTAATATGATTGCTATATATACATGGAATTACGCATTAAATAATCAAATGATGTAAGTTATCAGTAAGTAAGGTGAATCATAATGCTAATATTAGCATAACGACCAATAATTATATACGCATTATATATATTATTACATTTAATAGAAATTATTGAAGCTCAGAATTGAGAAAATAGATTGTAAGTGTATTCAGATGACGATTGATAATGAAAGTATATACGTTTCTCCTCTCATAAATCGGGTTGAGAAGGACTGATAAAATTATGTGTATATGTTAAAAATAAACGGTTTTAAAAATCATTTGTCCCAAACGTACGCGTACTTGATGAGCAGTTTATAATATATTTTTTTTAAATTACTTTCGAATAATTTCCGAGCTTATGCTAATATTAATTGACCATCGATATAATCATCAGCATTTATTACAATTGAAGAAAATATTTGGTTCATATATGAGAATCAGCGACATCTACTCTTACATAATTTTATTAATTCACCGCCGTTTGAGAAATTCGCATTCGGAAAAATTCTCATCGATCGATGGGTTCAATTGTTCAGCATTGAACCTCGAATATGAATTGCAGCATCGTTAACGAATGCTGTTCATCATTCGATCAGTCATCAATGAAGTGACATTATTGATAAATGTTGATCATTGTATAATTCGTAGTTACTTATTATTCAATGGGTATCCTTGGTAAATGCTGATCATTTCATCGTTAGTCGCATTTGGGTTCCAATAAACATCTGTGGGAAATGCTGATCTTTAAGTTCATTCGCATTGACTTTCCAATGGACATCATTGGGTAAAGCGGATCATTTCGTTCATCAGCATTTATCTTCCCATGGACACCATTGGGCAATGCTGATCGCTCGATACATCCGCATTGGCTTTCCAATGAGCATCATTGAGTAATGATGATCATTCGATTCATCCGCATTGGCTTTCCAATGAGCAACATTGAGTAATGATGATCGTTCGATTCATCCGCATTTGATGTTCAATGGATACCCATTCACTGATAAATGGTCAGCCCTGTACGCCATTGACAAATGCGGAAATCTCAATGGGTCCCCATTCATTGTCCAATGGAGTCGTATGAGGACCATTGGTTGCCATTGGCGATTCAATGGAGTTTTTTACTACGGGTATAATTCAGTTTTACAACCTACATGCATATAGCGATACTACGCACACTGCTGGACATTAATGCCGCAAATCTTTGAAAGATTCTAAGATCCTTTCAAGAATCCTGCTCCGGATCCTGTCCGTGATTCTTTCCAAGGTTCTTTCCAAAATTCTAAGATTCTTTTCAAGATTCTTTCAAAGATTTGCAGGCATTAATGGCCAGCAGTGTACATTACACTGTGCGGAAAAAAGTCGGTATTTTTTTTTGTTGCATCCACCAAAAGAAGGTGAATTAGGGTAAAAAATGAAGAATCCTCAAAGGAGAGCTCAAAAGAAAATTATTTAGAACGGCGCATTGCATTTGAAGATTTTCCATAAGAATAACACAGGAAAATATTGGCACTTCTGAACGTCGTAGTAGAACTCTTCGGAAAAAAATCTCACAACAATGTCATTATGATATTCTGATAGAGAATTGAATTTCCTACAAAAAAAAGTCCTTACGAACAATTAGCTTAAAACAATCGTTCAAGTTGTATCGCTGTTTATTGGGCATAGTGCAAAATCATCGACGGAAATCCCCTCATTGCAAAAAACAGACTCTTTAAAAAAAGGAACGATGATTATTAAGCATTATAATGTAAAAACAAATTATTTTTTTTTATTAAACCAAATTCATTCAATAAAATTTTTCGAAACACGATCAAAGATGGACGTCGTTTCTTTTATATTTCTTGTTGTACTTGATTCTTTTTTGTATCAGAGAAATTTGAGAACGATTCCATGCAAATTGTATGTTAGAGCAGAATATTCTCTACAAAAAAAACACCAAAAAGTTTTTTTGTGAAGCGCAAAATTCGAAAAATTCGATTTTTCAGCCTTTTGAATTTTTTTTTTCTATCAATTCAATTTCAGACAGCGATATCACTTGAACGGTTTTTCCAAGCTAATTGTTCGTGAGGACTTTTTTTTTGTAGGGAATTCAATTCTCAATCAGAATATCGTAATGACATTTTTGTGAGATTTTTTTCTGAAGAGTTCTACCACGACATTCAGAAGTGCCAATATTTTCCTGTGTTATTCTTATGGAAAATATTCAAATGCAATGCGCCGCTCGAAATAATTTTTTTTTGAGCTCTCCCTCGGGGATTCTTCATTTTCTACCTTAATTCACCTTTTTTTGGTGGATGCAACCGAAAAAAAAATATCGACTTTTTTCCGCACAGTCTAGTGTACATACTTGGGCGCTTGACCGTCCATTCAGGGGCCTCCTTGGCCTTCCAGACAAGGGCCCGGAAAGTAAGTTGGGGAAAACCGATCGGGGCCTAGTCGGGGCCTCGATCAAATTCACGCACGGGATGGCTTCCTTATTTTTTGCATATTTATGCAAATTGATTATTGGAAAATCACGATAATTAAATCAAATAATTAATAAAAATAATAATTAATAAAATAATTAATAAAATAATTAATAAAATAATTAATAAAATAATTAATAAAATAATTAATAAAATAATTAATAAAAACAGATAGTTAACAAAAACAAGACGTAATTCCGTTACACTATCGGTCCCTCATGTCTTGATGGCTGTCATCAATTTTCATATCCACAATTTCAAACAAATTGGATACGTGGAATATATTTGAGCATATGTTTCGTTTCCAGATGGGGGCCTCATTAGTGCCCTACATTGCACCACCACCTTTATATTACCCAAACGTGTTCGCCTCAAGACGGTGAGATATTTTTATTGTACAGGGAGATGAATATTTTATCGGTTCGTAGTCAGTGCCTTGTCATTTATTTTCACGACACGTCAAACATTTATATACCATCAGTTCGTTACTTTCGCATTGTAGCGAATCTCCTGATTTCCCAATTGAATCGATACTTTTTCGAATTCCCCAATTACGGGGTGAATATCGCGCTTCCAAAATTGACGTGGGACACGAACATGAATAATTTATCAACAACTTCTAGTATTTAAGTCACACGAGGTCGAATATTCGTCTCAGTGTTGGCCAAGATGAAAGTCGTGTTTATACTGGTGAGAAAATATTTTTCTTAAGGACAAATTTTCAACATCTGTGCTGAATCGAAATCTTGTAAAAAAAAATGCAAATCATACTTTCGAGTGTGACTGTCTAATTTTTTGCATCGTTCATCAAACCTCCTTTATTTAAGAGGAGGCGAAATACCGACATTTTTCGTGCGAGTGCGAGAGAGAAAGGAAGATAGGGGTCGTGTGAGAGCGAGGGAGAGGTCCAAATGTCGCCTTTAGCCTCCTCTTAAGAGGAGGCTAAATACCATTTTTATTCAATCCCTACATTATCGACGTATCATCGTCTTCCAGTCTTTCTCCGACAACCGTGGATGAAAATTAATTACATTTTGACAATTAAGAGGGGGATAAATTAATTAACAATTAATTGTCAATTGAGAGGCTAAAATGCGTTACAGCTAATGCCAACGAACTCATTCGAGCCCCCTAAATATTATAGGTTACTCGTCAGAATCCATGGTGCTGCCCTCACTCGCACGTCTGTGAACTACATTTCGCCATTTCGTGTTTCAATAAAACTACAATTTATCGATATTTATCTCTTGATGCGGCATCCAAACTTACGGCGTGTCATTTTGATAAAATAATGTCGAAAACGTCTCGATATTTGTATCGTGGCGTTCTTCATGGAGCCTCACTCTTGGTTTTATCCGAAATGCAGTAAAGTTTAATAATTTAAGTTTTTCAATTACAGTTTCTTGGTGGTAAGTGAATCTGTAATTTTTTTTTTGTTTTTCGAAAAAATTTTAGTGAGGCTCCATTCCTGCCATTGTTCCGATGATGTTGTTAAAATTTTATTCAATTCCATCCATTTGTATAAGAGCAAGTTTGGATGGCAATTTCGAGGTGTTAGTGTCGGTATTTAGCCTCCTCTTAAGCAGGTTTTTGAGCTCCTCGACGATGAGTGGTTCAATTGTGGCTTCTTAATGATGGAAGCTCAGTGATCAACGAAAATTAGGAAACTTTGTGCAAATTTATAATTGACACGATTTTGCATTACTTATCAAAAATTTCATTTATGCTAAAAATTTTAGCTCAAAAAGATGCGGAATCACGAAAATTCGAGCGCTTGCTGGCATTTGTTTAGAATTTTTTTTTAATCTGCATCTCTTATTCGAATTTTTTTAAAATTTGATACCAATCTTTTGTCTTACTCGGTGCGTTTCTGCAAAGAAATAGCAACCGACAACCGCGTAATTACAAAAGTTATAGCGGTAACAAACATTTTAGGAGAATCTAAAGTTTTGTTCGAAAACCGAACCTCCCAAACGATTCTTCATAAATTTGATCTAAGACTACTTTGTTGTCGAGAGTATGTGCCCAAAAACACTTGACGACTTTTTAAAATACTTGAGAGAAATTTTTTTTTTAACTTTAGACAGAATTAAAATTTCTATTCATACGTATCGTTAACACTCAAAAATAAATAATTCGCGCTTAAAAATACGTCAAAACATATATTTAAAAATGCAATTTTATTCTTAAGAAATAATAACAATATTTTTGTTCAAAGTTCATTTGCGTCACGAGTAGTTCAGCAATTTGCTTGAAGATACTCACCTACAAAGAGACGTGGATGAGCGAGGAAAATCCTGGCAGACTGCGTAAATGGAATGATAAAACTCGCGAATTCGATCTGATCGAGGCAATGAATGCCAATCGTACCGCCATCTGCAGCGTTCATTTCAAATACAATATGTCGCAGGAGACGGTTACTGCATCTGGCTTACTCGTAAGTGCCAACAGGCCAGCAATATTCAATTCCGCCCTTTTAAAAATAATTCAATCAAGTTCAAAGAGCTCTCGTGAACATTAAAAAAAAACATGCGGCCTTTGTGGGGAGAGCAGTGGCCAAGTGGCCAGAGCCCGGGTCTCGTAATCCACGGGACCCGGGTTCGAACCCCGGCAACATCGCTGAAAAATATTCCCATTTTTTCAAGTGTTGTTTATCAGCTGCAATCCCGGTGGGTTTGGGGCCCCACCTTAAATAATGGAATTCCAAAGATCTCATTGCGATGAGTGGGCGGTTAATTGTACGGTTTCGGTGAGGCCTGCTGACGCGGTTCTTATCGCTCGGATGGTGGTTCACCTAACTGTGCAAGCGACTGGCTCACTGGATCACAATGGAGGAGGTAACTACCTAACCGACCGACGATAGTCGTGCTAGAACGTGCTCGCATTGCTACCGACGGTCTCTTATAGGTAGTTTCCCGTCGGTATCAGTGAAGGTTTTTCTGCAGTTTTCCCTTCACTCTCGGCAGAATTGCGATACAGAACGGAAAGTATGTAGGGTGCGGGCTGCAGCCCCGGCCTTACCAGGAAAGGGGGGGGGGGTATAAAGCAAGGATGTACACTGGTAATGAACAATTTTTTTTAAACATGCGCCCATTGTTCAGTAAGGTAAATATCCCAATACCCGACCACGTCCCAGTACCCGACCACTTGAATCAATATATTAGCAAGTTAAGCATCCACTTAAGAGAAATCTTCGACTGTGAATTGATTTAATATCCAGGATTCATAATCTACGTATACTGCTTTTAATAGTTCAAGAATCGTCTGTAATTTAATTTTGGATAAATATGACAGCACACGTACTATTCGGGGCACGGAAGCCATTATCTAAGCTGAAGTACTAAGAAATCGTGATATCATATTGAAGCTATTTCGAAGTAGTTTTTATTATTTTCGAACTGAGCCTAGCAGTTTTTATTCGGAAAGATACCGCTAATTTGATCATGTTGTCTCAATTAGCCAAAAATGCGTTTTAAGTACTCAATTTTCATGTCCGGTTATTGGTACATACGAAATGCATCTTGTACCGATAACCGACCATGTGTCCGGATAACGGTACTTGCTCGCGACTATGTTCAGTCCCAAAAACCGAATATCCGCTGACATGTATATTATTCGTGCATAACCTCAAAATTTCGGTGACACATTCTCCGAGCAGCGACGCATTTTTCTCAATTCACCCCCTCCCTTCCCCCACCATAGAGATGAGTGGTCGGTTATAGGGTCATAATGTGTGGTCAGATATTGGGTCATATAGAAAAATGGGTGGTTGGGTACTGGTACATTTACATTTCTCAGTATTCTTGATTATTATGAATAAACAACTAATTGTAGCAACAACTATACCCTATGTTTTGGAAACTAGAGACTTCAAGCTTTCCAATAGTCATAGTCGTTACACTGAGAAAAGTAAATAGTCAAATCAAATAAATAAATTCAGTTGACTTCGAATTGGTTGACTCAAACCTGGAATAGTCCGAGTAACGGAATATTTATTAGAGTTGACAAAATAAATGATTCGGTATAGTAATATAAACAGTTGACTTCATATAGTTGATTCAAGTTTTCATCCAGTTCCGACAATGCATGACGCATTGTCGGAACTGGATGGAAATGGTGATCTGACTGATATATTGTTGAAACAACTAAAGTTGATAGGTTGTAATAACTGAATGACATTTTTTGTTACAATCCAATTCTGCATCGCTTCAATCCACGTAAATAGTTCAGAAAACTGAATAATCTATTGGATAGCCTAGACAATGGGTTCGTTTTTCTAAAGTCGATTCAACTGAACCATTGTTCCCACGCGGAAAAAAGTATAATTTTCATATATCCCAGATATATAATTAATGTATGTCATATAAAACGGCAAAAATTTGTACATTCATCATACACGAGACAAGTATGATATAATATATTTTTCATGTATATGTAATGCATGTATTTCTCATATATTTCTCATATATTTGCGATACATGATTCATACTTGGCATACATGAATTATATATTTCTCATACATATTTGAAAGTGTTTATGAAAAAAAGGTATTCATAAACAAAATGGATTTTCCCTTGCTGGGAAAAATTTGAATCCTCATAACCCCTAACTTTTTTCAAGTGCATAGTAGTAGGCGATAGCTTAATAGGTAGCGTGTCAGGTAGTTAGGTACGGTAGGTATGATGGTAGGCAGGGTCGAGGGTTCGATTCCCAGTCGGGCAGAGAAATTAGATCGCAGATTTTTCTTTTTTTTCGATTTATCTCTTTTTGGGGCCGCTGAACTATGCATATTAAATTATTTTGCAAGGGTTTCATATTTTTTATAACATGTTTAGCAACAATTAATTAACACGCATTTTATTGAATCAATCATGTTTCCTGTTGATTGAACTAATTACCGGTTAGATACAACTCTATTTCAGTTAATGCAAAATAACATTCTATTGAACCAACAACTTTATGGATTGGTTGGACTAATTGCCCGTTAGATGCGACTCGACTCAGTCAACTCTAAATAGCTTTTCATTGAATCAACAATTTTATTCATTGGTTGGACGAGTCGCCGGTTAGATGCAACTCCACTTCAGTTGGTTCAAAATAGCTTTTGTTAAACCAACAATTTTTCGTGCTTTCAAGCAAACAAAATATTCAACAAATTTATTTTCTCAGTGTATGGAAAATAGTTTATTTTTGAATGCGAAAAACAAGTTAATTTTTTCGTCGTCTCTTAGATGGTCGGGTATTGGGACATTTATCTTAATCGTTCTTTTTGGCTTTTGTTTTTTTGCTTTTTCAATAATCTTTGGAAATTTACATTTAAATCTAGTGATTTCAATATTTTCGAGAACGTCGAGAAATCTTTGTTTCTTGTAATTTATGAAGAAACGTGCACGTTCATAAACTTTTGTTGTCAAGGAGAAATCAATTTTTATTAAATATTAATTTGCCCGATCGTAAAGTCAATCCTGAGGGCAAACAGCTCGTTGGGGACGTTCGATAAAATCGGGTTTTTGACGTATTCAAAAACGAGCCCCTTAATTTACGAATATCATTCATGAGGACAAAATAAATTTAACATTTATTAACATATTAACATCGTTGCATTTTTTGTCACAAAAGTTGCGCCCGTACTTGGATGTGATGGACAACGGCAGTGTGACTGGTTACATCGGCGACATTTGGACGACTCTGGAAAAGACACTAAATTTCACGTGACTTCATTTTTTTGATGAAAAATTGCAAAGTCAAATTTACTAAAAAAAAGTTTATAAAATCATATATACACACCCCCGCTCAAAAGGTTGGGAACACCGGTCGATATTTCTTACCGCACTAGAAGTTGGATAATTCCCTCAAAAATTAAAAAATTAAAAAAAATGTCCTCAAGATGTGCGCCCAATTCGCTATGGTCGAAAAAAGCAAAAAAAACGGTCACGTACAAAAGTGCATACCGGGTTGAAAAAAAATCATAGAAAATATTTTTAAAAATTCGAAATAAAGCTGAATTTTTTTCCGGCAAAACACTTTTTTTAAAATTCAATTATCTTTTTTTGACGGAATTATGCAACTTCTAGTGCAGCAAGAACTATCGACTGGTGTATCCAAACTTTTGAGCGGGAGTGTATATAATTTAGACTGGTTAAAAAAAATGCCTATTTTTTCCCCAAGAACATTGATAAATCGTCAGAGTATCCCTAAATAAAGACCCTGTCCAAATATGAGCTCTTAATATTAATATTTGGAGGTGGCGATTTTCAATTTTCTTTTTTCATTTAAATAACATGGAAAAAAAATTCCAACTTTAGAATTCTATTACTCAAAAACGAGTCACTATACTGTATGTATTTTTATAGGAAATTGAACGCTCTATAAAAAAAGTCTGAGTGAAGATTTGCGTGAGGCGAGCCGTTTCGGAGTTATCAGACCTTTACCATTGAATTGTTTAAAATAATGATGTTATTTATTTAAAAACGCGACAAACTCGACTTAAATCACTAAAATACTCAATATTATCATCTTTGAAACAAATATCTGCAAATTTTCAATAGAATGTTGATCAAAATTTTTTACTAATCAACGATTAATGAATAATTTTATTGTTCATTAATAAAAAATACGGGTATATCACAAATATATATATATGATGAAATTTCATCATAAATTTTATATATTATAAATCAATAAATTATTTTAATTCTTTATAAATTTGTTGAGTTTTTCAAGAACGAGTTATAACGATGAAAAGTTTTTTTTCTTCAATTCATTAAGTGATTATAAGTTTTAGATTATTTAACTTAGGGTTACATAATTCATTCAAAACATTTAGAAAGAATTTAAATGAATTATTGATTTATAATATATAAAATTTGGAATGGAATTTCATCATCTGTTTGTGATTTACCCGCATTTTTTATTCATGGACAATAAAATTAATCATCCATCGTTGATTAATAAAAATTTTTGATCAACATTCTATTGAAAATTTGCAGATATTTGTCGTAAAGATGATAACATTAAGTATTTAAGTAATATGAGTCGATTTTGACGCGTTTACCCGTAGTAAAAAACTCCATTGAATCGCCAATGGCAACCAATGGTCCTCATACGACTCCATTGAACAATGAATGGGGACCCATTGAGATTTCCGCATTTGTCAATGGCGTACAGGGCTGACCATTGATCAGTGAATGGGTATCCATTGAACATCAAATGCGGATGAATCGAATGATCATCATTACTCAATGATGCTCATTGGAAAGCCAATGCGGATGAATCGAATGATCATCATTACTCAATGATGCTCATTGGAAAGCCAATGCGGACGTATCGAGCGATCAGCATTGCCCAATGGTGTCCATGGGAAGGTAAATGCTGATGAACGAAATGATCCGCTTTACCCAATGATGTCCATTGGAAAGTCAATGCGGATGAACTGAAAGATCAGCATTTCCCACAGATGTTCATTGGAACCCAAATGCGGTTAACGATGAAATGATCAGCATTTACCAAGGATACCCATTGAATAATAAGTAACTACGAATTATACAATGATCAACATTTATCAATAATGTCACTTCATTGATGACTGATCGAATGATGAGCAGCATTAATTAACGATGTTGCAATCCATATTCGAGATTCAATGCTGAACAATTGAACCCATCGATCGATGAGAATTTTTCCGAATGCGATATTTCTCAAACGGCGGTGAATTAATAAAATTAAGTAAGAGTAGATGTCGCTGATTCTAATATATGAACCAAATATTTTCTTCAATTGTAATAAATGCTGATGATTAAATCGATGGTCAATTAATATTAGCATAAGCTCAGAAATTATTCGGAAGTAATTTAAAAAAAATATATTATAAACTGCTCCTCAAGTACGCGTACGTTTGGGATAAATGATTTTTAAAACCGTTTATTTTTAACATATACACATAATTGTATCAGTCCTTCTCAACTTGATTTGTGAAAGGAGAAACGTATATACTTTCATTATCAATCGTCATCTGAATATACTGACAATCTATTTTCTGAATTCTGAGCTTCAATAATTTCTATTGAATGTAATAATATATATATAATGCGTATATAATTATTGGTCGTTATGCTAATATTAGCATTATGATTAACCTTACTTACTGATAACTTACATCATTTGATTATTTAATGCGTAATTCCATGTATATATAGCAATCATATGAAAGAACCTCCATTGATGATCCCATTTATTCCCCATTGCCCACAAAAACCAATGCAGGTGAATGGCGAATTAACTGGGGAGCTTGTCTCCATTGAATCCCCATGGGATAATCCCCATTCCGTTTCAAATGGGGAATTCAATGGTGAAAATCCCCTTAGGCAATTCAGCATTCATCTCCATTGGTTATTTTGGCAATGGGGAATGAATGGGGATTTTTCAATGGTGACGAATGGAGTTTTTTACTACGGGTTATAAGTAAATAATATCATTGCTTGATAACTCCGAAACGGCTCGCATCACGTAAATCTTCATTCAAATCTTTTTTATCCAGCGTCCAATTTTCTACAAAAATCTATGTTTCTTATTACTGTACGGTGATTCGTTTTTGAGTAATGAAATTGCAAAGTTCAGAAAAAAAATTTCCCATCATGTTATTTAAATGAAAAAAAAAAATTGAAAATCGCTGCCTCCAAATATTAAAATAAATGGCTCATATTTGGGCAGGGTCTTTATTTATCAATGTTCTTTGAAAAAAAATAGTCATTTTTTTTAAACAGTCTAGTATATGTGGGTCATTCCATCCCAAATCGGACAGTTTGAAAAACTTTTTTTTTATTTCCTCAATTTTTTTATATTTTTGAGTACCCTTTAAAAGGCCCTACACTGTTAAAAAAATTTATTTGAAACAAATAAAATTTATTTGATGCAAGTAAATTAATTATTTGTATATTATCCCGTAATTCGTTATTGGGATGAAGTAAATATATTTTTGATAGAAATATCATTCTTCAATGAGAGCAAATATGAAACCGTTTAAAACAATGCACAGTTACTATACGGGAATGTACGGGCTACTAAAATATCAAACCCATTTACTTCAGTCAAGTAAATTAAAATTTGAATCAAACTTCCGACTACGTGGATCCGAAAATTGAACTGTTTCATCCAACTCAATGATTGTTTGTACTCATACAGGTCATACTTTGGATTAGTTACATACTTTTCTTGAAATGATTACGAATTTTTGGTACCGTATATGTTTCCATAGCATTTAGAAAATGCTTTCTCTGGATCTATAAAATGCTCATTTAAATGGAACACCCCATCAGTTTCTTCCAAACCCAAATCTATTGGTTCAATTAAATATTGTTTTAGACCACCCGTGCAGAATTATTTATTTTTTCCATATATTTATCAGTTTTTACGATGAAAATCAGTTCCATATCACAATTGATAGTTTCTAAGGTCAAATAACGAAAAAAAAAAATTTTAAGAAAACAAAAATTTGCCCCCAGTGGGATTTGAACCCTCAACCCTCATTTTTACGCATATCCTCAAATTCAACATGAATTAAATTTAAAAAAAAATAGATTATTTGAAAGTTCATCGACTTTCCCGACTGATTTAGTTTTCTTGCATATTTGCGAACCCTAGAATATGTACGAGACCAGACTGGGATTTGAAACCTTCCTACCTATCGAGCCTAACTAACGACCTAAGACTGGGACGCTAACCACTACACCACCGACTACTTTTGATATACTGATGAAAATATCATATTTATAGAACACAGGCCGAGAAATTAATACGTACCAAAATAGTATTAAGAATTTATTTTCATTACCCGAAGGCTATTTTTTGGTTTAACTTGTCCCTTAACTTAATTTAAAAAAATCAAATATTGAATCGGATGAATAATAATAACAATAATAATAATACCAAAATAAGAATACCGTGTCATAATATTACATAATTTTTTCTTGTACCGAAAAAATACACGGTAAGGTGAAAAACTTAAATTACTTGCGTCAAAAAATTTTAGTTAATTTAATCACAAATTTTCCATATACACAGCTAATAACTCGAATTTATGTTAAATGAATTATATTACATATTCGCAACTAATAACTCCGGTTGGTGTTGACCAAATAAAGTATTACGATAAAAAATGTTAATCATTTCCAACTAATATTTGTGCCTTGCTGTTGGTAGAAATCCTGTATTCGAATGAAATAACTGTAACTAGTATCAATTAATTAGATTATTTTGACCAAACAACTGCTACCAAGAAAATGACTTACTAAGCGCAGTTTCCGTTTGTATTCAATGCAAAGAAAAATCGATTTGTCTCAAATAAATGCCACTCAAGTAATTTCGTTTATTTGGATCAAATAAATTTTTTTAACAGTGTACCTGTTAAATGTTGAGATTTTTTTGATTACCCGTTCAAAAGATATTGGATTAATAAAAAAACCGCTCTTTTTTTGGTATTTTAGTCATAACTTCTTTAATAATGGTCCAAATTAATTTTTTTTTTCAAATTTTTTTTTATGGCCTTTTCAGAAAAAAATACAACAAAAATATTCGACGTGTTTTTGAATGAGTTTTTTGAGTTTTAAACTTTAAATCGCGTTTTTAAAAGTGAGTATCATTGTTTATTTTATTTTTTTAATTTTTCGTTTCAAACATCTATATATTCAACAATTTTTAAGACTAGTCCGATAGTGGGATCTCAATATCTACTATTTTTTCGATTTTTGAAAATTAAAAAAAAAAATTTTTAATAAATTATTATGAATACCAATTTCTGTTACTGTATAGTATTTTTTAGATCAATTTGAAGTAATTTGGACACTTTTTCATTGCTAACAAATTTTGAAAATTAATAATTAATCGATGAGCAAATAACAATAGTTCAAGAATTGTATGAGTGGGCATTGAACCGACGTCAATCACAAGGAAACACAAAAATTTCATTCAATTCTAATTCAGGAAATGATCGCATATGTAAGGTTTTCAAAAAAATACGGGAATAAATAAAAACTGTTGTTATTATTGTTCATAAACAGACTTAACGATTAATTATTAATTTTAAGAACCTGTTAACATTAAAAAAGTGTCAAAATAAATTCTAAATATTGAAAAAATTACTATACAGTAACAAAAATTGGTATTCATAATAATTTGTAGAAAAAAAAAAAATTTATTTTTAAAAATCGAAAAAGAATAGTAGTTATTGAGATCCCACGATCGGACTAGTCTCAAAAATTGTTGAATAGATGGATGTTTAAAACAAGAAATTTAAAAAAAAAATAAAAAATTACACTCACTTTTAAAAACGCGATTTAAAGTTTCAAACTCAAAAAACTCATTCAAGAACACGTCGAATATTTTTGTTGTATTTTTTTCTGAAAAAGCCATAAAAAAATAAAAATTTTGAAAAAAAAACTTTCAATTTGGACCATTGTTAAAGAAGTTATGATCAAAATACCAAAAAAAGAGCGGTTTTTTTGTTAAATCAATATCTTTTGAATGGGTAATCAAAAAAATCTCAAAATTTAACAGGAAGGGTACTAAAAAATATAAAAAAATTGAGGAAATAAAAAAAAAAGTTTTCAAACTGTCCGATTTGGTATGGAATGCCCCATATGTATAAACTTGTCATCGAGACGCTGCCACGCCTTGTGAGAAATTCAATAATCTACGTCATCGTGAAATATTCGCAGGACGATTTTTCATCCAACGGATGATCCAGCGGGCGAGAAACTTTTGATGAGTGGCAGCATCCAGCATTGGCTGTCAGCGTCCGCCATCACCACTTATCCACCAGGCCATTTTACTTACAGTCTCGAAATTGCTGAAAATCAGTGAGAACGAAAAATCGCCTCAATATTTGTATCTCCCTAAATGTCGTTTAAATATTCATTAATTAGAACCGCGTCGTCGTCATTTTTAGCTTTGCTCTTTTTATCCTGTCTGAGGGATCTCGAGTCTCAAAATGGTGGTACACGAGTATATTTGCAAAGGATTTATGGAGCGCATCGTGTGGCTTTGTCATCGGTATAACTGCATTGATTTTCGGTATGTACAGATTCAAGAGAGCGACTTGTCGAAATTATATAGAGTGCAACAACGAGTTGGCAATATCATCTTTCAACTTCGTCTGCGTTCTTGGTGTCATGACCGGTCAAGGTGATGTAAAAAAAGATTAATTTTATTAACAATTAATTATTCATTTAGTCATATGTTATCTTGAAAAAAAATTTAAAACCCTTTTTCATTTTAACATTTTTTTTTTTAATTAAAAAAACAGACATACTTTGCAAATTTTTTAATGAATCTAGATCATCAAAGTAAATTTTGAATAATAGTTTCGAGATTCCTAAAACAGATACCCTCGAAATTTCTAAAAAAAGAAAAAAAAACAAATTTTACAATTGCGAACGTTTAGAAAGATTTAATTTTTAAGAATTTTTTGAAAAATATCCATCAATATCCATCAATCTACCTGTCTGTCTATCAATTTGAGCCCCCAATAGGTATTTGCAATTATTGAAAAATATGTATCGTTCCCACATAAAGGTAGTAGTCATTATACTAAACAATTTTTTTTTAAGCATTCTATGCTAAATCAAACAAAGTATTTTAAAAAATGTGAAGTGAGCGGTTTATGGAGATTCGAATTTTATTATTTAAAAGTTACAATGATAATTTAGATTTATTCTTTAAATTGCGAAGTATCTCTTTTTAAAAAGGTGAATTCGAGAAAAAAGTATAAAAAATAGAGCAAACAGAGAAAAATAGTCTGAAACAGCTCTTCAAAAAAGTAGGAAGAAACGTATGAATTGTTTTTGCACTTACACTAAAACAGTTTATATATCAGAGAGAAATATATTTAGTTGGCACTTTTATCTAAATATTCCTCAACTATTACAAAATTTGTTAGTCGTTAAGAAATATTTGTGTTCTCATAACAAAACTTCATTTGTGTCCAAATAATTGATTAACTGTTAAAACATATTTATCTCGCCATATCCAACTTTACGGTAGTTAACAGTTAACAAATCCTGGTACATAGAAATATATTGTTTCCTCAGTGATACTCAATGGAACGAGCAAATATTTGCATGGAAAAAGAGAGAAAATCCTTTACATGTATTTACACTGTTAAAATTATTTGTAAATTTACTATGCCGAGGCATATTAAGGCGAGGCTAAATACCGACATTATTACTGAAACCCTACATTATCGACTCAAAATCGCTGTCCAAACTTTTTCCAATGCCTGTGGATGAATATCAATTAAATTTACGAATTAATGATGAATGAATTGCAGAATGCAAATGCGAGACATAAATCAACGTTTTCGTTAATTGCCACTGACTTGTCAGACAGTTTAGATAGAAGTCTGATGAAAGTAATGTTTATTTCATAGGAATTCAACATGGGGCTGCTCTCTCTCGGATTTTTGTGAACTTAATTTCGCCATTTTTTTCGATAAAACACAAAATTTATCAACATTTATCTCGTGATTTGGATTCCAAACTTACGTCGCGGTTTTTTCATAAAATAATGTCAAAGACGTATCGATATTCGTACTTTGGTGTTGGTTATGGAGCCCCACTCTTGGTTTTAGCCGAAATACCGTAAAAACATTATAATTTAATATTTTCAATTACAGATTTTTTATGATAACCGGATCTGTAATTTTTTCTTTCGTTTTCCGAAAAAATTTTAGTGGGGCTCCATTTGTGCCATAATTCTGATGATACTGTCAAAATTTTATTGGTTTCATCCTTTCGTGCTTGAGCAAGTTTGGAATCCATTTTCGAGGTGCTAATGTCGGTATTTAGCCTCCCCTTAAATTTACGAAACTTGGTATATTTAATCGAAATTAATGCACCGAAATTGTAAAATTAATAGTGGTATATTACAAGTAATATATTTGTATTGATATCAATATATCGACGTATGATTTTTGAAAATATTTAGCGTAATTCTACCGTGATTCAGTGGTGACTTCATCCACTAGGGAAGTCGATCAGTGGCTTACCCTACTTGGAATTTTAAAACACCACATGTAATATCCATGCACGAAAATCGAAATTAATATGCAAGCTTCGTAAAATTGTGTGAAAAATACATCCCCAAGATCTCATAAATTTGAATGACCAGTGTCTAAAAAAAATTGCAGAAATTATTTGTGAATTTACTATCCAAAGTAATATTGAATTTACAAATCTTGTTATATGAAATCGAAATTAATGCACTAGCATTCAAATAATTTAACGTCGTACATTAAAATTAAGATATTTATATTGATATTAATATGTCGTCCTAGGATTTATAAAATTTCTTACCGCAATTCCCCATTTTATGACTTAAAATTAATACAGCGGTATATTAATTCAATAAGTACTACACACATTTGGAATTTTAATACACTTTCTTGAATATTCATGCATAAAAATGAAAATTAATATGCAGGTCTTGTGAAATTGTATGAAAAATACAATCGCAGAGTCTCGTAAATTTCTATAACCAGTATCTGAAAAATGCAATGCATATGCTACTTTTATTTCTTGCATATCGATAAATGAAAATTGCACAACAGTATGAAGAATATACTATTTCCAATTTGGAATTTATACATGAGCATTGGAATATTCCGAGTTTTCCAAATTACTTTACGATCAGTCATCGTCTTATTAAACTTGGCAACTAAAATTTACTACTCTTGAGTGTTGATTCGATTAACAGTAGACAAATTTGGAATTTTAATACATCGTTTTGAATATGCATACACAGAAATAATTAATAGTCTCATCTGGATTAAATAATTTTTGCATTCTGAGCCGTCATGTTGGAGACGCCATTTTGAATTTTAGAATTTTCAGTTTAGCTCGATCATCAACGATCTCGAAAACTCTCGATTGTCAAGTTTAATTGAAAATAAATCATCGTTGCATTTTGATCCGCCATTTTGAATAGTATGAAATTAGCTATTTCGAATTGAGATTCGAATTCGCGAATCCGAAAAACAACTTTCACCGAGTATCGCACATTTAAAAGCACATCATTATTGTTCCGAGTTTCAGGCATCCATATACCATACAAGTAGAAGAAGTTCATGAGTCGTTGATAGCGTAATAGGTAGCGTGTTAAGTAGATAGGTAGGATCGTGGGTAGGGTCGAGGGTTCGAATCCCGGCCGGACAGAAAAATTAAATCAGAGAATTGGCGCAGGTTTTTCTTTTTTTTCGATTTATCTCTTTTTGGAGCCGGTAAACTATGCATATTAAGTTATTTTGAAAAGGCTATATATTTTTTATAACATGTTTAGCAACAATTAATTACAATTACGGTTACGTGATTTTCATGAGACGGACTTTAAAAATCAATGAAAACTTAAAAATTACTACGGATGGGCGTTTGAAATTCCAGAACCGGTTCATCAATTTTCGCACACCGCTGCTTTGTATCTCTTATAGAACTGGGTATATTAATCTTCATGTTTATTGTTGAATTATGAGAAACAAGATGCTTTTTTTAAAACACAGTTTGTTGACCTTAAGGGCAGGCTAAAGACCCTCTCTCTCGCTCTCACACGACCCCTATCATCCTTTCTCTCTCGCACTCGCACGAAAAATGTCGGTATTTAGCTTCCTCTTAAGAGGCGGCTAAATACCGACACTAACACCTAGAAATTGCCATCCAAACTTGCTCCTATACAAATGGATGGAATTGAATAACATTTTAACAACATCATCAGAACAATGGCAGGAATGGAACCTCACTAAAATTTTTTCGAAAAACAAAAAAAAAATTTACAGAATCACTTACCACCAAGAAACTGTAATTGAAAAACTTAAATTATTAAACTTTTACTGCATTTCAAGTAAAACCAAGAGTGAGGCTCCATGAAGAACGCCACGATACAAATATCGAGGCGTTTTCGACATTATTTTATCAAAATGACACGCCGTAAGTTTGGGCGGCGCGTCAAGAGATAAATATCGATAAATTGTAGTTTTATTGAAAAACGAAATGGCGAAATGTAGTTCACAGACGTACGAGTGAGGGCAGCACCATGGATTCTGATGAGTAACCTATAATATTTAGGGGGCTCGAATGAGTTCGTTGGCATTAGCTGTAACGCATTTTATCCTCTCAATTGACAATTAATTGTTAATTAATTTATTCCCCTCTTAATTGTCAAAATGTAATTAATTTTCAACCACGGTTGTCGGAGAAAGACTGGACGACGATGATACGTCGATAATGTAGGGATCGAATAAAAATGGTATTTAGCCTCCTCTTAATATACAATAGTATATTAAAATTTGGATACACTGCTGTTCTGTGTCTCGTGCAACAAAGTATATTAAATCTAAAACTCTTGTAGTATTTTCAAAAGACTCTGCATGAATATTGAGAAAATACTCAATTTTTTAAATATATAGTGTATTTAAATTTCACAGCTACCTGTGCCTGGTTTTCAATAGACGATATATGCAAAAAAAACTTCCCATATACCGGTATATTAATTTTCAAACAAAAATTTTTTACAGTGTATTTAAATGTACGAACTATGATTCTCAACAGGATTTCAAAAAATACCAACATCCTGGTCACTCCGATTTCTCGTAATATCGGCTCTCATAATGGGGATGTTGATATCTTGCGCTTTCAGCAGCACTTTAACGTCTTATCTCGCAATAATGGACAATTCGTTGTCATTCACGAACCTCAATGACATTACAGATAAAAGAACACACTCTATATGTGTTCGAAGACGAACCGCTGCTTCCAAACAACTGTACAAAGTAAGGAAATAATAAAACAGAACTGACGGTAATTTTCCGGAGGAAATCTGATGTTTTTTTATCCTTTCCCACTTTAAGGGACAAATGCGTTGAAGATTCGTGATTGCGAAAACATCGACAACCATAAAGCATTCAAACGAATTCGCAAATGATTCAGAATTAATGAAAACTTTTGTCTGCTCACAAAAATCTGCAACAGAGCACTTTCGGTATATTAAATCTTAAATTCCATGAATTAAATGAAATTTCAAAATTGATGTAGCAGTTGTAAAAAAAACAACATTACATCGGTCTAAAACCCTGCGGAATCTATTTCTCGAAAAACCTTATTTTCGTGCCAAAATATTTTTTAATTATTTGGTTGTGAATTTACTGAACGAGGCAAATGAAATTTTGCCTTGCGGTAGGGATTTGAAGATTACCCTAAAACGGGGCTACTCTGTTCGTGTTTCGGAAGTTTTTTGGTCGTAACTTTTTTTTAACATCCAAAATTATTTTTTTCTTGCTCGAACAGAACAATGTTTCCTTTGGCTATAAAATGTATAGCAATAGCAAGCCCCACCGGGTCCCCACAATTTTATATATATAAAAAAAAAAAAAGTCAAAGTAACCCCGAGTGTGGGGCTACTTTGGAGAGGCATTGAAATGCAACTCACGTCAAAGATCCAAAGCGTAAATGTAGCTTTGACATCATTTTGATAAAAAACAATAATATTTTGTACATTATACATGAAATTAAATGAAAAACAACGATTTTTGACAATCAATTCGTCATTTTTATTGAGGAAGTATTCTACATAAAAGTACCAAATACTTAAGCCCGAATTGTACGTTCTTAAGATCAAACTTGAGATCAAACATTAAACTCACGTTGAAACTTAAGATCGAACTTAAGTTCCAATTTAAGATGAATCCTCGAACTTAAGTATCATTATAAGTTCATACTTATGTTCAAACTTTAGTGCGAACTTCAGATCGATCTCAAGTTCAAACTTAAATTGGAACTTAAGTGCGATCTTATGCCCCAACTTGAGTTCGATGGAAAGGTCGATCTTAAGGTAGGACTTATAACTTGAAATTCGGGCCTTACAGGTCTAAGAGGTTGGAGTCGTTCTTCTTGCTCTTCTTTATTCCCTTCTTGCGAATGGCATGATCGATTGTTCGGACATCTTGGTTTATTGCACATATCTGTGTACCTGATTTATGAATGACTTTCTTTCCACATCTACCCACTCCCCACACCCCCTTCCGCCCCACAAAGTCACGAAGATTCACTGCGCACACGTTTTTACCGTATTTTGCTGCTCGTCCAAAGTAGCCCCAAAAACCTACAAAGTTACCCCCAAAGTCAAAGTAGCCCCGTTTTACGGTAAGAGTGGAATATATTTTTTATTTTTGAAATTACAATCTCAATCGTAGATAAAATGGATATTTGATCCATGATTGGAATTGGCTTATCTTATGGAAATTTGAAACGCAATTAATTGATTGTTTTTCCAAGATGGCCGAACAAGAGAATAGTCGGGAGAGCGGTTGGACGCATCTCATAAACAAAAATTGTCCGCAAATGCACAACACGTCGGACTTTGTCGCGAAAATGTGTCGACCCGGTTACGTCTACGTAGAGACACCGAACGTTTTTCTCCAATCATATCGTCGAAATCATCATCGTTGTCGCATGGCCCAAATACCCGGCGAACATTGGAGTATAAAAGTGGGAATACTCCATGCGAGAATATCACCGCATCGTCGGCTCATCGACCAATAGTATGCAAAATTATTAACAAAAAGAAAAATATTGTTACAAACCTTTAACATTGACCCTGCACCTCAACACAAGTCGAATATCACACGAAGCTTTCTTGAGAAAACCTTTTTTTAAATATCTTGCATCGTCGACCAACGCATAAAGCAGGGATCGGCAAAAAAAAATTACGATTTTCCATTTTTCAATTGATGGAAAATCGATCATTTGAAAAGATAGAAACCAATTGATAGAAAAATTGAAATTATCCGAAATTATATTTTCAATTATCCAAATAATCGGTAATTGGTCGAAAAATAATATCAATTACCTAGAAAATGGGTAATTGGTTTGAAAATATTTTCTATTTCCCAGAAAAAAGTTAATAATTTATTGAAAATGTATTTTTGAAAAAATAGGAGTGATTAGAGATATATAGAGATAGATAGATGTATATCTCTATTAGGGCGATTTTTTTCGATTTTTTAAATTTCTTTCACTCCTCATCCGAAATTTAGTTGCATATGTCTGAAACAAAATTCCTCGAAAGTTACAGCCCTTAATATTAATATTAAGTACTTTTCCTTTGCGTGATAAGTTTTGCCATCTAAAATACACGTAAATCAAAAACTTTTTTCTTCAAACTTTTACCACTCCGCGGTTTTGGTCGCAATTTACGCAGAATCGAACGATCTTTGAAAGTGTTCTCATCAGCGTAGTGTAGGGGAGAGTGGGGTACGATGAGCCACTTTTTTCTAAAGAATTTTCACTCTTGCTATGGTAGTCTGATTATAAAAACAACTATTATAATCGGTTTTTCTAGACGCTTAAGCGTGTAATAAAAATATCATCCTTTTAATAAAAAGGTTGAAAATACCAGAATAATTGGATTCAAAAAGATTTGCAGAATGGCACATTGTACCCCACTGGTGGGGTACAATGAGCCACTCGGTGGGGTACAATGAGCCATTTATGTTCTATGTGTTTAACCTCAAACAATTTGACAAAACATCGACGTCATACATAATTCGCGCCAACTTCGTGGTGTTCGTGGTCAATGGGAAATATCGGCTCATTGTACCCCACAACTCGTTGGCTCACTGTACCCCACTATGAAAATTTTTGATTATTGATAAAAATCATTATTAATTAAGAGGAGGTTAAATACCGACACTAACACCTCGAAATTGCCATCCAAACTTGCTCTTATACAAATGGATGGAATTGAATAAAATTTTAACAACATCATCGGAACAATGGCAGGAATGGAGCCTCACTAAAAAAATTTCGAAAAACAAAAAAAAAAATTTACAGATTCACTTACCACCAAGAAACTGTAATTGAAAAACTTAAATTATTAAACTTTTACCGCATTTCAGGTAAAACCAAAGAGTGAGGCTTCGTGAAGAACGCCACGATACAAATATCGAGGCGTTGTCGACGTTATTTTATCAAAATGCCACGCCGTAAGTTTGAATGCTGCATCAAGAGATAAATATCGATAAATTGTAGTTTTATTGAAAAACGAAATGGCGAAATGTAGTTCACAGACGTGCGAGTGAGGGCAGCACCACGGATTCTGACGAGTAACCTATATAATATTTAGGGGGCTCGAATGAGTTCGTTGGCATTAGCTGGAACGCATTTTAGCCTCTCAATTGACAATTAATTGTTAATTAATTTATCCCCCTCTTAATTGTCAAAATGTAATTAATTTTCATCCACGGTTTTCGGAGAAAGACTGGACGACGATGATACGTCGATAATGTAGGGATTGAATAAAAATGGTATTTAGCCTCCTCTTAAGAGATAAACAGAGTAATACAAGTGACAAAGTGAATCATGAATAATAACACTATCGATTAAAACTTGAAACACGAGCTGTCACGGAGAGTGAAATTATATTTTACGTTTTTCCGACAAGCAAAAAATTTTTTTTTCCAGGGCACAAATCAATAATTTCTTTAAATAATTTTTTATGAGCTGCTATTGACGTTTTTTTAGGTTTGATGAAATTCAATATAAATTGTGGTCCTAAACAAAAAAATTCGATTTTCGACACAGTGCCCCGTGGCTCATTGTACCCCACTCTCCCCTAACTTACACCGGTGAGATGGTACGAGGTCACTAAAGTTGATTTTTACCCTGAATTCTCGTTTTTTCGCTGTTGTAAGTATGAAACCGGAATTTGCCCATAGGTGACGCTAGATGTCGATGCAGTTACCGACACATCACGTTAGCGGTGTCTTGTTATTGTATTGATATCCGACAAAGATTTCCAACTCACAATAACACGAGTTTCATTCAGTAGCATTAGTTTATTAGAGATAAACATGTCGAGTTTTGTGCCAACAAATTACGATTTGCGGACAGCCCTACTTTTCTGTTTTCATCTGAAGAAAACCGCAGCCGAATCGCATCGAATGCTTCTGGAGGCGTTTGGTGAGCATGCTCTCGGTAAAACACAGTGTTTCGAGTGGTTTAAACGGATAAAAAATGGCGATTTTGACGAAAGACAATGCTGTGTGTTTGGTGGGATCAGAAGGGCGTAATCTACTACGAGCTGCTGAAACCTGGGGAAACTGTGAATACTCAACGCTACCGACAACAACCCTGGTGGAACTGTCTGCTCACATTTTGTGAGAATTGGACATATTTTCTCAGTTTTTTTCCAAGATTCTGACAGAAATTGATAAATTTTGTAAAAAATGTGTAAGAAATTAACAAAAACTGCCCAGTTATGTAACTATTTGACCAGGAATTGGGACCGAAAGCAATATTTTGTCAGTAAATGTCAAACAATAAATAATCATTTTTTATAATTTTATGTCAAATACTGAAGATTATGGTCGTCACTTTTTGATATATTAGGAAATTTTTTGTTGTGACCCTGGTGGAACCTTCTGGTCACATTTTGTGAGAATTGAACATATTTGTTGAGATTTTTTCACATATTTTAACGGAAATTGATCAATTTTGTAAAAAAATGGTAAGAAATTAACAAGAAATGCCCAGTTATGTAGCTAGATGACCAGCAATTGGAACCAAAAGCCCATATTTTCTTAGTAAATGTCAAATATGGGCTTTCAGTTCCAATTTCTGGTCTACATGACTGGGCAATTTTTGTTAATTTCTTACACATTTTTTTCAAAATTTATCAATTCCTGTTCAAATCTTGAAAAAAATCTGAACAAATATGTTCAAATCTCACAAAATGGGATCTTTCCAAGATTTAACGCCGTGCCAAAACGGAATTTGGCCATGATGGTCATCTTTATTTTTGATTTGCAATCTTTTTCCTAAATAAAGTTTTTCGATTTTTTCACATTTCATCTTTTTCGAAAATTGACTCGAATTGTTCAGTTTTTAGTTTTTCGTCAGGTTTCGAAAAAATTGATCGATTTCCGTTCAAATCTTGAAAAAAAATCTGAACAAATATGTTCAATTCTCACAAAATGTGACCAGAAGGTTCCGCTAACAAAAAATTTTATAATAGTATATCAAAAACTGACAAACATAATCTTCAGTATTTGACATAAAATTCTAAAAAATTAGTTCCAATTCCTGCCCATCTAACTCCATAACTGGGCAATTTTTGTTGATTTCTTACACATTTTTTACAAAATTGATCCATTTCTGTTCAAATCTTGGAACAAATCTGAACAAATATGTTCAAATCTCACAAAATGTGACCAGACAGTTCCACCAGGGAAATGTCAAATAAATAATCATTTTGGATAATTTTATATCAAATACTGAAGATTATGTTCAAATGTTGAAGGTGCAATAATTTGTACGAATTTATCATATTCGATATATTCTGCCATTTTTTATCAATTTTTAAAAAAAGTTCCAATTGATTCATAATAAATATGAAAAAAATACTACAAATAAAATGTTTTTTATTTGTAATTCCGCAAGCACCTACTGAATATTCAAACATTCCTATAAAAAGTAAAATTACTTAATAACAATAAAATAACAGTGATATACTGGCATTAGAACACAAAATGCATGATCACTTTGCAACAATATATGTGATAATGCATAATTTAAAATTACTTATCAGAATATCATATTAATTGTCATTTGATATGATTACTGATCATTACAATGAATGTCAGTAAGTATCATAAAAAATTAGAAATATATTTCTCAAATTATGACATATTCTTATACTATTTATTTGGTTATATCAATAACAAGACGTTTTATGAAAGATAGCTATTCCCAAAATATATAGTAAAATGTCATAATATGTTCGATTATATTTGAGATTATATTGCATTTTTTGCCGTTGTCTGCGAGATTATATTATATTATGTAATTTTATTCAGCACAGAATTGATCCAAATATGAAAATTTCTCATAAAAATGTTTAACATTTTTTGAGAATTATTGACACTTTTCATACTAATTCTGATAAAATAATACAGTATCGGTTCATTTATATCATTTATTTCTTGATCTATAGTAATAATTTTTGTTAAAAATTGTCAATATTTTTTATCAAAAGGTGCAATAATATGTACGAATTTATCATATTCGATATTTGCTGCCATTTTTTATCAATTTTTAAAATAAAGTTCCACCAGGGAAATGACCGATTTGGATCGAGTTTTGCGTGAAAAACGACCAGAATACCAACAAACGTGTTTTTTCTGTACAAAAATTCCGGTTTCATACTTACACACCTGGTATATATCTCTGAAATGATTAACTTTACCGAAAAAATGTAAAGGAAAATTTTTCAGGAAATTTAATCCCCTAACAAAAAAGGTGCGGGAATACCTCATATATTGTTAATTGCAACGAAATAATTTTTTTCCATTCATTTTCAGTCTTATGAGACTTCGCTCCGCGGGAATATTGAAGTATCTCGAGCAAAAATGGATATCGAAAGAATGGCCGAGCACGAACGATCGTCAGTGGGCTTTCAAGCCCGTTGAATACACTCACATATATCTAACATCGCTCGCTCTGCTCACGATGATGTTCGTCAGTGGATTTATCTGCGTTCTCGAGAATATATGGTATCAATTCTCGTTGCAACAGGAGAGAAATAATCGTGCTCATTTGCGTCTTTCACGATTGCAACCAGCGTCCATTAATTTGGCCGCAGCGCCGCAGTTGGATGAAATGTCAAAACGAGCCTGGATCACTCACATGGAAGATTTAAAATTTTAATATTTCTCATTCTTCAAAAAACTCTCATACTGTTCGATTTTTCTGTTCGTTATGAGTCAAAAACACCGAAAGAAAAAAAAGTCGAGGAAAGCAGTAAATATAAAAAAGATGAAAACAAATCAAAGGTAAAAATTAATGTGAAGATATGAAACCCCAATTATTGTCGTTTTTTTCCCACCAATCGAATAAAGACCATCACGGCGATGGAAAATTGTGAAGAAAAATAAATAATCACACGAACAATCGTTCTCGTTCTTTTATAATTATGTATTCAAACATTCTTCCCACTGAGAGCTACGTCACAGTTGATACAATTTATTAATATTACATTCACAAGTTAGTTGCGCGTTCCTCTTGTTTTTTTTTTTGTTCTTCGTTCTTGGTGGTTCTTGAAGTAATTCTATATATTTTTAAATATAACAACGCAGTAGTAACAAAAAAACGCAGCATGACAAACTTTTGGTTCAATGAATTTTTTTCTTTGTCTCTTTGTATTTTTTCATATTTATTTTTGTGGGACCCACTTTTTTACCTTCTTTTCTGCAACAATGGGAAATCTATTTTTGTGTTTGGAAAATGATTCTCGCAAATATTTGATGAAATTACAGCGAACGTTGAATGTACAGAGTGATATGTCAATACTGGTTGATATGTCGATGCTGATTGATTTTTTTCCTTCACCACTCTGGCATTTATTATTCTTTTGTATTTTATTTCCAATAGCTAATTACATTGTGAAAATATAGCACTGCAATCGGAAATAATTGAAACCGTACGTAATTTTTTCTTTTCAATTATTATTATTATTATTATTATTAACATTGATTTTGTTATTTCGCAAAATTTCGATTTTTTTCTCGACTATTCACCGCGAGGTATAAATCATGAGCTTTTGCGAAAAACAAAAACATTTTCCGACTCGTTCGAACTTGATTAACTCGAAAAATACATAATTATTTAATCAACAATGAAGTTTCATCGTTATTTGTTATATATGATGATGCCTAAATATCTGAAAATAAAGATACTCATTTCTTATTTCAAATGCAAAATATCTGTGCAAATAGCGAGAAGTCGAGAAATATACAAATATAAAAAATTCGGATTAAGTGCATATATTTTCGGCAAACAACGTTATTTGAATTAATTTTATTTTTTTATTTTGTCAATTGCAATCTTGACTTGTACTTTTTCTCAAATCAGTGATCAAATCTGACAACCGATGCAACAGAAAATTTGCCATCAGTACAGTGATTAAAAAAGGTTACATCCTTGTTTATTTGAAAACTTGATTTTTCTTACTAAAACACGAGCTAAAAAACCAAAGATGATTAACTTAAAATTAAGGAAAAAACACGACTAGAAGATCTGTATCATCCTAGAATAAATTATGTAGTTGTTTTATTTTTGTCGCCGCAGTTGCAAGAAAAATCATAATTTAATGGGATTTCTTTTTTCCTCGATACACTAAAATCGTTATATTTAGCTTTCATTTTCAGAAAGTATGAAATATCGAGTCTTATTTTCGGGGTTTCGTGGCGTTAGGTCGCATTCTTTAAATTCGTCATATTTATATAATATTATGTATTTGTAATATACATCTCGATCTTCGACCACTTGTAAGGCACATTTGCATCTCTACCGGTTAAAACTCGCCCTTTGAAATTTTTTACCAAGATAAAGCTCGTTTTCCTGGATATTGTTTACCAATTTTCGAACTCTTTCTTGGAGGTTTATGTTTTGGTGGAAAAGTTTGGCGACAGAGATAATGGGGAGAACGTGAATTCGGTAGAGTTGCCTAGCCGTAAGCATGCGATAGATTTATCTTGGAGACTTGTTTTTTTTTCTAGCATTTGGTAAGAAAACTTCTTAAGGAAATTAGAAAATAGTAGAGATTCATCTGGTGGATCGTTTTTTGGTAGAATTGTTTGACGGTGGAGTTTTTGCAGGTTGAGATGTAAATGTGCTGAACAATGATAGATCTTGGAATTCCGCGCGTCACTTTGATTCACGACAAAAAGACGCACTCGATAAATTTTCTCGTCTTGGTGCTTTGCATCCTGTACCATGAAAAAGTATAACGATTCCCCCACTTCTAGCGCCAAGCACCACCCACACCGCATCGTGCAAGTTCCCATATACGGGGTGTCCCAGGGGTGAAGGTCAATACCGTGAAGGTAGATTAGTGACGTATTATCGAGTAGAAAAGTCCTTTACCATTTTTTTGTATTTTGAACCCCTGAATTGTTATTAATTTTTTTAACCAGCCAATGAGATGCCCATGATCCCACCATGCTGACCCTCGCGCTCGTCGGAGTGAGCAAGGCAAATGGGCGCATCTCTTTGGCTGATTAAAAAAATTAATAACAATTCAGGGGTTCGAAATACTAAAAAATGGCAAAGGACTTTTTTCCTTGATATTACGCCATGAATCTACCCTCGCGGTATTGACCTTCACCCCTGGAACACCCTGTATATTCCCATATATTCCCAATAAACATTCGTTTTTGGCCGAAACCGCAGCGAAAAAGTTATCCGATTTCGTTGAAACGTACGCCATAAAAGTTTTGTAAATCACTGATTTCAAATTTGAGGTTAAAATCCAGAAATAAGCAATGGAGGAATCAATATGGTGGACCAAAACCCAAAGGTTGGTCAATGGAGATAAAACGGTGAATTCCGGGGTCTTAAAGTTGCTGATTGCGAATCTGAACTTCAAATTTTGAAATTGAATATGGCCAATCCAAAATGGTGGAGGAAAATACAAAAGGTGACTCGTCTTTAATAAGACTCAACACGTGGGGATTTTTAAGCAGACTGATTATTAATCTGAAGTTAAAATTAATAGAAATTCAGACTGACAGATTCATATGTCGTTCTCTCGAAATTTTGAAAACAAAACCTTGCTTCTAAGCCTTAAAAAAGTCACAAAATCATGATTAATACGGACGAATTTAAGCTGAAAAATCACGGCCACCATTTTGTTTTATTATTTTTAATTTCATTCTCGTGAATCGCATCGCGCAATTGTAAATATATTTCTACTCGATTTTTTTTCTCTGTCCTAGCAAACGTAAAAATTCGATGGAATTATCGAATGCAAAATCGATGAATTCACGTAAATTTCAGTAACTATCGTTATTTCATTTTTTCAAAAACCACACGCAAATATCACAGGTAGACGTGCTTTCCGAAACTTCGTCAAGGCTGTGTACATAAAAGAAAAAAATCTACAAGCGTTTCTCTCGTATTATAGGGAAAAAAAAATAAAGCAACGCTGCAAAATTCTAATCTCGATTATGGAACTTTTTTCAGAACTCCAATAATGGCAATTTTTCCGACCAGAGCTTTTTTGTCTTTGAAAAAAAAAAGACAGAATATAGATTTTTCAATCTAACCATTAATGAATTGTAACAATCGTTTTAACATATGGAAGCAATAACTTTTTAATCTTTCCTCATATATATATTTTTTTTAATAAATCGGAATATAACTCTGAAACATAATCTCTTACATAAAAGTTTGATTGTTCATAGTTTATGAAAAAATAAAATTGAGTGAGCGAAAATACATCGAAATGGTAGATTAAACACTGGGACAATTCTCTAGAATTTTTTCATTAATTTTTCCACGTTGAGTGAAAAGGTAATGGGTAAGGATCAAATTTTTCTTTTGTAACGTAAAACTATGGCAAATAATAACCATAACAATAAATATTGACTATCTACTTTTTTCCGCTGATCTCGAGCGCCTCAACTCCCATCCCGCTATCCTTTTTTTTTATAAAATCATTTATCCTCGAAGCTTAAATACTATTTTCATTTTTTTATTTTCTTTATCCTGCCTGCAGAAATATGACTTGGCTCGAGAGTATAGAATTATCACGGAGCGAATATATAGGTTGTCCCAGGGGTGAAGGTCAGATAGATAGAGGATAGATTCGTGACGTATTATCGAGTAGAAAAGTCCTTTGCCATTTTTTGATATTTTGAACCCGTGAATTGTTATTAATTTTTTTAATCAGCCAATGAAATGCGCCTATTGAGATCAGCCATGATCTCACCATACCCCCGCGCAAGTCAGCGTGAGCAAGATAAATGGACGCGTCTCATTGGCTGATTTAATCAATTAATAACAATTCAAGGGTTGAAAATACTAAAAAATGGCAAAGGACTTTTCTACTCGAAATTTCGTCACGAATCTACCCTCGTGGTATTGACCTTCACCCATGGGTCATCCTATACATTTTGCCAGTAATAATCGTACACTCTTCTCGTAAACTAATAAATAATATATAACATTATTCTGTACACACGCAGACATTCATTTTTTTCTCAATTAATTATACTGCCATCATTTTTTTTTTTCATCAATTGTTTTGATTAATTCGAGATTAAGTATGGATGGATCTCGGGTAATCATTGTCTCTTTGTTTACTTCCTCGTCGTTTTTTTACTGCCACGTGACTATTTTCGTTTGTTACGTTCTTTCTTACTTTTCTACGAAAAAAAAAATCATCCACGGTATCGTATAAAATGAATTTTCACGAAAGATTGATATTTAAAAAAAAATATGTCTATGGCCTTCCGCAATTGGTAAAGATTTTTCGAGGAAATGCGATGAAAACATTTTTTGTTTTTTTTTTCTCAATCGCATTTCCACGATTTACGTGCAATGATATTTCATCTTGTTCCACATTTGTCGATTGTAAAATTTATGCATTACCAGACTTCGCACTTCTGCAACGGATTCATTTTCGAGCCTTTCCGACAATTGAACTCGGTCGAGAATTCCGGCAAATTTGAAAGTGGTCCGATTACTCTGTACTTGGGAGGACAGTGAGAATCTTTCTCTATCTGAAGACCAATCGCCTCGGTCGTTACGGCGGAGCACCAAACCTTGAAAAAAAATGTGTTATCAAACGAACTGATTATCAATGTGCGATTAATTGAATAATTAACGAATATCATTATGTCATCCTATATTATTTTACTGAAAAAACAAGCCGTAAATATTTCGGCGACGCACAGTGACCTTCAGGAGTGACCTTCAGGAATATTGATCCACTCAGGTAATCTAATCAGATACGCCACCTCAATTCATCTCCATAATTGAAATAAGCCATAAATCATTCTTACCCAGACAACATAAAAATTGTGTCAGGTAAATTGAACAACACCATTTGTCAATTGGAACAACAAATTCCGATAATTCTAGGAGGGATACACGCCACTCTGTCAACCGTCAGAGACCTTCAGTGGCGGATTTACACATTTCCCAAGTATAGGCTGTTGAATTTTTGCCACCCTTATCTCTAAAATTATCAGGTCCTAGATTATTTTTACAATCCAACAATTTAGTTGAAATTGCACAAAAAATAGTTTTTGGGTATACTTCTGAGATAATCAAAGCTCAATCTTGTATGACTAATAAAGCGGAGTAGAGTATGCTACTTACACAATAATGTACATTCGGTAAACGTAATTACATAATTTTTCATGCGCTTACAACCGTTGAAAAATAATAAATTCAATTAAGTCATGAAAAATTCGTACAATACCTATTTGCGCGATTTTTTGTTGGCAAAATCATGGATGATATCGCCGTAAGTAATCTTGTTCATTAATTCCGACTCTATCCACGAAAGAGCTAAAGCATTTAATTTTCCTTGACTCAAGGTCAAGAAGAAAGGAAAGGTATTTCAGATAATTGTTTACCCTTTTTAGCCGTGAACTGGGTGTTTTACCATATACTGAGAAAGCAGTTTATTTGTAGTAAAGAAATATACAGTACTGGAAAAAATAAAGGGAACAAAAAATTTTCCGAAATTTTCAGTGGTTTCTAAGAATGCTGTATCTCGTCGAAAAATTGTCGTATCAAGGTCTAAAAAAAGGATTTTGAGCTGTGAAACTCACGCTCAACATTAGTCGTTTTGTCCATATTTTCAATTTAGCCGTTGATTTTCTAAAAAAACATAAATCTAGCCCTGATTGTTCTCCTACTTTTTCAAATTCATAGCAAGGATGGAATTTTTTTTTTTTCAAAAAACCACCGTCAATCCTTGCAGAGTATTAATTTAAGTTTCTGAATCCCCCCTTTTATTTTGTGCGCGATCATTGGTTGGTGAGATATCACTGGTCAAACACAAAAAGATCCTTTTTCATTAAAAGTCTGATATCTCGGCGAAAAATGATCATATGGAGGTCTTAATAAAGCAAATTGAAGCTTAATAAACAAGCTATCCGGTCTATGCAATGGTTTAGCTAGAAAAATTTTGTCCACGTAACTGCAGCCAAAAAAAAAGTTATAAAAATTTGCCACATTTTTTTTTCTCACTATTAGGATCGCGTGAAACCTGTAGCGTCGAAATTTTTTTTGCTGAAAGATCTTAAAACTAGAAACTTGAAGCTTCAAAATGCTTTTTTTTAGACCTCGATACGACCATTTTGCACTGATATACAGCATTATTAAGAACCACTAAAAAATTAGGAAATTTATTTGTTCCCTTAATTTTTTCCAGTAGTGTATTTAGAACTTTTACTTTTACTTAAATATTTCTAAACTGTTACAAAATTTGTCAATCGTTAAGAAATATTTTATCAGTGTTAAAATCATTTATTAACTGTTACAAAATATTTATTTAATTTATTAACTGTTAACAAATTATTGATTTCGCCATATTTAACTTTACATTTGTTAACAGTTAACGAATTGGTACATTGTTTTCTCAGTGTAGAATATTCTCAGGAAATGAAAAAGTCACCGGAAATATGTCTTGTAGACTTCTTTCTGCAAGACATCAGAAAACCGTCTTACAGAAATTTTTTCGATTTCTGTAAGGCGGCTGAAAAAAAATCGGTCCCCAAGTTTGCCTTCCCTAAAATCTGCCGCCCTAGGCTCAAGCCTACTCAGCCTGCTGGTAAATCCACCACTGAAGACCTAGCTCAAGTTTGGAGGTCAGTTCCGCAAAAGCAGTTGCCCTAGCAATTCCTGCGCCTGTCCCGAGGAACCATAAAGGAACTTTGGTTCCCGTAGGCATTTTTTCGACTGTCCCGAGGAACTGGGAGGAACCAATTACGAAAGGAACAGTAGGAACTGTGGAAGGAACTGAAGGAACCACGAAAGGCACCCAGTTTCAAAAGCACAGAGATGAACCCCGACCCACTTGAGTTGTACAAATTTAACTATAAGAAACCGCCGTATCGCAAGGAACCATAGTGAACCGTGGAAATCCGCAAAAGAACCGCGAAGAACCAGCTGGAATCATAAAGAACTGAGAAACCACGAGAAACCAAGAGGAACTGTATGGAACCTTCCGGCTATTTTTCAGAGCGAACTACGAGGAACTGAAAAAATTGGTGAAGGAACCATGAAGAAACAGACCGAATAAGTTCCTCAAGGTTCCTCGGGACGTTTGAAAAAATGCGTAAAAGAATTGTGGTTCCTTTTTTGGTTCCTTCACGGTTGATACCCTCTTAAAGGAACGGTTCCAGGACTTGCTTGGGCAGTCAAAGAGTCTTGAATTCGTCGAAAACTGCACGAGTTTGGAATTCACCAGACCGTCAACTGAGTCCATCGAGATATCTAAATCCATGGAAGACTTTGCATCGGTAGTCTCACAGCCAATCAGTCTCGTCAGTCGAGTCATTCGTCATACCTAAAGGCCGTCATAGAATCCGTCACCAGAGGCATCCTCGAAAAAAAAATGTCCACCCTTTGAAAGACACTCCAAAGAGTCAGAAAAGGACTCTTAAATTTAACTGATTAACTTCGCCACCAAGTACGAATTCTCTGGGGAACTCACTTTTCACTTTACAAATCTAGTATCTGTGGCTTTTTCCATAAAATCAGATGGAATCAGTGTTCGAATAGAATGGACACAATTTAGTGTTTGTTCATCGCTGTAGAAAACGATTATCACCATCAGCAGTAAAAGGGGGAATAGAACCCACGAGAGCAACCACTTTTTTAATATATCCTCATTGTACTTTCCCATCTAGCTATTAAGACCAAATAACGGCTCTGCAGACCTATCATCGCTCTCTAATTCCCATATAAAAAACATGACTTCCATCCCTGGGTAAAAGACTTTATTGTCTTGGCCCGAAAGCGAAATAAATACCGGGTCGCATCTGCCCTAATGCCGATAAGCTCACGGGGACATAACAATATACTGGGCTATTACCCTACCCAAGAAGACTAGGATACAGGAGAGTCAACTCGAGGAGTGGGGGTGACACAAAATAGAAATAGAGGCTGCCCCACTCCTGACTTACGAATCGCGCAGTGTCGCACTTTTATACCACTGCGCAGCTTTCGGCGTGTCGGTCTCGCGCGAGCACTGAAATATAGTAATATATTTCAGTGCGCGCGAGAGAGAATGACGGCGCACCATGTGCGCAGTATTGTACAGCGCAATTTGCAGTTGAAGGAGTGGGGCAGCCTCCTGCCCAAATATTTTGTGCCATCCCCACCACTCGGAAAGCAGCTAGTTGACTCTCCTTATTCTAGTCTTCTTGACCCTACCAAACTAAGCGACCGCTCGGTTGCGGTCGCTTTCTGGTCAAATTCTCATTTTCAGCGGGGATAAGCGACCTTAAAGTCACCGCATGGTCACCGCATAAGCCCGAGACACAATGACAAGAATAAGAAATAAGGAATAAGAATCAGCCAATCAACGAGCATTTTAGAGAAGCTGCGCCAATCGAACGGCTTATTCTTATTCCTTATTTCTCATTTTTCTCATTGTGTCTCCGGCTATATAGTCGCCGCATGGTCGCTCTCGATGGTGGCGCCATCTAGAACAGCGACCGTGGTGCGACCACGAAGCGACCGTGGTGCGACCATAAAGCGACCGGTCAAATTCTCAATTTCAACGGGGTAAAGCGACACCGCAGAGAGACCCGATTTTTCATGGTCGCTTTTAAATGGCTTGGTTTGTTAGGGTAATTAAGAATAATTTGAAATTTTCTTAGCGATTACTAACGACCAAAAAACGTATTCGATGCTGTCGTTAACATTTTGCATAAATTCGAGATTAGAAAAAAAAATGCATACAGTGCTCCCTCTCTACGATATCAAGGTCAGGGTGAAAAAATATCATACGGAGGGACCCCACTTTTTTACATAAATGGCGGATCGTAGTCACCTAGCGCGCATGCTCGACTTAAAAAGTGCGCGAACTATTTGAACCGGAAAAAAATGTTTTTAATAATAACAATTGTTTAATTGTAATTTCCCATATTAAAGGTATTTACTTAATCAAAAAGGGTGAAATAGCTGTCAGGGCAAAGATAAAAACAATTTTTTGTAATTTTTAAAATCAAAATTAATTATTAGAACGACTAGCGTAAATCTGTAAGACGGTTAGTAACTGCCTTATAAGTATACATTATGCGAAATGGATAGTACACGAGGCTTCCGACATCAACGCATGCGCTCTGCAAAATAAACTAGAGAAGGGGACCACCTTCCCCGCCAATTAGGAGAAATGAAATCATACGGAGCGAAATCATAGGGAGGGGGCACTGTAATAGCGAGAATCACCAACGCCAATTAGTCAGCTGGCGACAAAGTTACTTTGTTTAAATAACAATGAATTCATTGTTTACCGATATTGTCAACTTAGAAAAAAAATCAACTTTACACACCAATACAAATTAGTGTGTGTAGGATTTTGACTTCGTCATTCTAATTCTCTCGTGGGAAAAGAATATAAAAAATCGACCTATTCTTGTCCCTCTGCTGACCCCTTGATAATTTGATCAAGAAAATTATTTTATGCGCTTTTGAGTCTTTAGTCATGCGGAATGAAATTTTCAAAATATTAAGGATGTTGAGTCCCAAATTGACAATGATGATAAAATATTGAAAATTTGATATGTCATTATGTACAACATTTGAAAGGTTGTGTACAAATTTTACGACGATTAGGAAGCTGGTTACTGAGAAATTTGAATTAAAAAATTACACGTAGCCTTATGGGAACTGAAGTAAATTTGCAATTATTATATTTTTTTGTTTTAAAAAATGATGCCAAAAATACAAAAAAAAATTGCACTCGAGGAAAAACATATAAGAAGCATTGTGTAACTTTTTCAAGACATTTAGGAAGCTCGTGTTCCAGTAAATGAATAATAAAAACACAGTACGTGGTTTTCACAGCAAGGAACAAGAAAATAGCGGCACCGTTGCATAGACTGAAAGTAGCGGGAAATTCAAATACTCATTTTCGTTCACGGACGACGTCGTTTCATGCACGATAAAGAGGTTTCGAGGTTATGTTTGCTGTCAGTTTCACATTCAATCGTGACCGTCGCGACTGCTCTCGATCGTACAGTTCTCAGTCGTGCCAACTTACCAATGCACGCAACATTGCCAAATGTAAAGCTAATACAGCGACTACTTTAAATATTAATATTGTTTAAAAATATTGTTTTTTCTGCAGTTCAAAGTAATTTCATGTTATATTTCTATAATTGCGATATAAAATAATCAACATTTTTTTGAGAATGAACGATTTCCACTATCGAGATTTTAGCGTTGTCAAGTTTGGACAAAACATCCAAAAGTTAATCCTCGCTTGTAAAAACATTGTGAAAACTTGATATAATACGTAAATAAGAATTTGCGATCATTAATATGCACAATTGCGATACTTCTTTTCACATCAACGGTGTTACGATACGAATTGAAGTATTAATCAATCCCAATAAAATTCAGTAAAATGAAAAACTTTTGGACGGAACGGTACGGACTCAACATCCTTAATTGCTCTATTTTTCATTCACGCTTTGGAACAATATTTTCATGATGAAAAAAATATATTACGACTTACCTGTGCGAAGCTTAGGAAAAATAATTGTCGATGCGTTAGATTTAATCCTGGCAATGGCATTTGATCCTTGTAGCTTTTTGCTGCTGACAGATAGGCGTGATAAGCCGCCTTAAGGCCTCCGTTATCGGCTATATTTTCGCCTGTGAATTATTAAGCCAAGAGATTATTATTAAAACAATGTTTTTTCAATTTAAAAAAATATTAAAAATTTGAGCTTTTTTTATTGAATTATCGCCCATTACCTAACGTTTGTCTTCCATTTACATGACGACCCTGTATTTCGTAACCACTGTACTGATCGACAATACACTCTGTGCGATTTTTAAACCTATCGATCGTCTCATTGTTCCACCATTGGTGCAAATTTCCATGCAAATCGTATTCCCTTCCTGAAAAAACAATTATAAAAAAATAAATAGCATTGATATTAGATAGTTGCTATTAACGATAAAAAAATTTAATTGATTCATTGAATAATCAATTGATAATTCACTCAATAATGATAAATTACTATTATTCTTTATTATTAAAAATTTTATGACCAATCAAGTTATTAATTATATAACTCCATCGATAATTAATTCATCATTAATAGACTATTAAAGATGAATTAAAAATCATTTTGGAATTTTATTTTGGAATCCGCATTTTTAATAAACGATATTATTATTAATTCAATTATTATTATTATTATTATTATTATTCAATTCTTATTATTCAATTTCTAAATTTTCAGCTCGATTTCAAAGTCAGTGACATACAAAAACCCGTGAATATCTCGTTTCATTCAGAGTTGATTGATTTTTCTATTCTGTTATATTGTTCTTGTATTATATTTGTATTTTTCATTTATGAATAGTGAATTCGCATTCGCAATCAGGAAACTCAAAAACATACTATTACATTTCATAAGAATTAATTTGGTTTTTTTTCGCTACCATGTTAATTTTCAAATTGTAACATCAAATTTGCCGCCACTTTGAATTTCTTAATTTTGACATGAAATTCAGATTAAGCGGGTATTCTGATCTAGAATTTTGAAATAATCCATTTTTTTGCCTATTTTTTAAGTTCTGACCTTTAAGAATATATCTTCGAAGGGAAATTTTTTAATTCCAATAATTTACGAATTTATATAGTTATTTTAGGGACGTTTTTTAGTTTATAGACTTTTATCTCAAAACTACTTTTCTCAACACGGCTGACATGATATCTCAAGTTCTACTCAACCGATTTACTTCAAATTTTTTATCATAATTCAATGTATAACTCTCTATCGCCCCTACCAATTTTGTATCAAAATAATTTTTTTTAGAATGTTAAAAAATTAAAAACTATGGAAAAAAGCGTCGAAAAACGCCTTTTTTGTTCAGACAGCCGCCATTTTGGGAAAAAATGTTGTTTTCCATTTTCTATGAGGTAGAGGCTATAACGACATCTTACTAATTAAGAATCTTTTTTTAATTTTATATCGGATGACTAGAAAAGTTACAACAATGTCAGCTAGCACACTCCATCTTTTTAGCCCCAAGTTTACCAGCTTATAACTCATTGAATTTTTATTTTTCTTGAAAATTTTCTTGTGTATAGTCAAAACAAAACAGAGAGGAAGCGTTTATCCTTTATTCAACAAAAAAATTCGAGATTTTTCTCAATTGAAAAACACGGAAGAAGACATGAATTGAATAAACAAAGAGATATAATTGCAAATGGAGAAAAAAAACATAGAAGAATTGAAAATCATAACTTGATTGATAATTGAAGTATCGATGAAAAAAAAACCAATGATTGATTAATAAGTATGTCGTAAAAAAAAGTATGGTAAACATTTTTTATTGCACTCCGTGCGCAAAGTGCCACTTTGCGCACTCGTACAATAATAGTACATTACGATACGAGTCAGAAAAATGTACGATACTAGTGCGAGAAACTTTTTCTCAACTTGTGTGATTGCAACATTCGCCTTCGGCTCATGCTACAAACTCACACGCGTCAGAAAAAATTTCATTGCACTAGTATCGTAATATACTATTTTTTGTTTTTTTTTGTCAAGCTCGACAAAGTATTAAAAATTTATGTGACAAGAATACCGCCGAAAAAATTGTCCAAGTTGGTAAAGTTTGTCGACTAGTGTCAGAATGCCATGTCGGGTTTACTTTTCTTTAGATCCGTCGACCATTTAATAATTAAAACTGATAAATGATTAATTGATCGTTACTATGCTTGGTACCGTAAAACGGGGCTACTTTGACTTTGGGGGTTACTTTGTTGGTTTTTGGAGCTACTTCGGACGAGCAGCAAAATACGGTAAAAACGTGTGCGCAGTGAACCGTCGTGGTTAGAAGAGGAAAAAAGTAATTCATAAACCAGGTACACAGATATGTGTAACAAGCCAAGATGTCCGAACAATCGATGATGCCATTCGCATGAAGGGAATAAAGAAGGGCAAGAAAAACGACTCCAACCTCTGTTACATCTGTAAGGCCCGAATTTCAAGTCCTACCCTAAGATCGAACTTTCTACGGAACTCAAGTTGGAACTTAAGATCGAACTTAAGTTCCAACTAAAGTGCCATTATAAGTTCATACTTAAGTTCAAACTTTAGTGCAAACTTCAGATCGATCTTAAGTTCAAATTTAAATTTGGTTTGAAGTTCGAACTTAAGATCCATCTTGAACTTAAACTTAAGTTCGATCGTACTTAATTAGTTTCACAACTAATTTAAAATAACACGGTTGAGGGAGACGATGAAAGAAGTTTGATCGAACTTAAGTTCATGCTCAAGATGGATCTCAAGATCAAACCTCAAACCAAATTTAAGTTCGAACTTAAGATCGATTTGAAGTCCGCATTACAGTTTGAACATATGTATGAACTTATAATGATACTTAAGTTCAAACTTAAGAGTCATCTTAATTTTGAACTTAAGTTCGATCTGAAATTCAAATTTGAGTTCAATAGAAAGTCTGATCTCAAGTTTGATCTTAAGAACTTAAAATTCGGGCTTAAGTATTTGGTTTTTTTTCCTTAAAATATTTCTTCAATAAAGATGACGAATTCATTGTCAAAAATCGTTGTTTTTTATTTAACTTCATATATGATGTATGAAATATCATTGGTTTTTTATCAAAATTATATCAAAGCTGCATTTACGATGTGGATCTTTGACATAAGTTGCATTTCAGTGCCTCTCCAAAGTAGCCCCACACTCGGAGTTACTTTGGCTTTTTTTTCTAAATATATAAAATTGTGAGGGTCTAGTGGGGCTCGCTGTTGTTATACATTTTATAGCCAAGGGAAACATTGTTCTGTTCGAGCAAAAAAAAAATTAATTTTGGACGTTCAAAAAAATGTACGACCAAAAAAACGACACGGGTAATTATTGCGAATCAGGGCTCCAGCTGGAAATCGCTTGAATTTTTTTTTACTGGTCAATGTCGACTTAAAGAATGTGTATATATATATGTATGTGTATATGGGGCATTCCAAGTGAAAACGTGGGTTCATTTCCCTCGGGTCATCAGATCCTTGCATAACTTTTTTTTTCGCATTGATTCCACTTCAAAAACATCCTAATTTTTTTAAAGATGAATAAAAATAAAACATATCTTGGCAAATTTTGATATTTAGCATATTTTCCAAGACATGTTTTATTTTTATTTTATTTTTTTACTTATGTAAAAGGTATTAAGAATTAATTTTTTTTATTTTATTTTAGAAACTGAAAAAAAGAAAATGATTCAAAAAAATATGAGGCAGCCGTGGCTCACTTTCTGATTATGATAGAAATTACTTATTTTTCACCCAAAATCTGTGGAAAAAAATTGCAGAATTTTAAAAATGGTGTTTTTTCAGTTGTCCCTTCTTTACACAAAAATGACGAGGTAAATGACCCGACGATTCGCAACAAATTTTTTGAAAATTTTGGAAAAACAAATTTTTACCCCTCTCCCTGCCCCTTCCCCCACTTGAAATCGGTAATTACACATTCCCTAGATCGATATTGACTAGTAAAAAAAAATCAAGCGATTTCCAGCTCGAGCCCTGATTCGCGATAATTACCGAAACACGAACAAAGTAGTCCCGTTTTACGGTAATGTATAATTTGATAACCAACCTTGATCATCGAAGGCATGAGTCAATTCGTGTCCCATCACGACTCCAATACCACCGAAATTCAAGCTGCTCGGATTATCCATATCGTAGAATGGACTCTGCAGTATTCCAGCGGGAAAGACGATTTGATTTTTCGTTGGTGTGTAATAAGCGTTGACAGTAGGTGGTGACATAATCCACGTTGTCTTGTTAACCGGTTGATCGAGTTTCTCCAAATTTTTTCTGAGCGTATATTTATTCACGCGTATATTATTGAGAAAGTATTCATTCTGTTTTATCGACAAATCGCGATAACGCTCGTCGAGGTCGTTTGGGTTTAGAATGAAGTATGGAAAACCGATCATATCGGTTATCGCGTTTGCCTTCTCGTTCGCCGACGTTCTCGTCTCGGTGTCCATCCAATCGAGATTCTTAAGATTCTTCGTGAATGCTTCTCTCACTTCGTTTATCATATCCTCGGCCTTCAGGGTCAAATAAATCATCATAAATCATTGATTATTCTTATTCTTTCATTTTAACTAAAAAATTAAAGATTTTTCGCAATTGAAAAATACGGAGGAAGACATTGAATAAACAAAGAGATAATTGCAAACGGAGAAAAAAAACCGAATCGGAAACCATAACATGATTGATAATTGAAGTACCAATGAAAAAAAAATAATTATTGAATATTGAAAATAAAAAAATTGCATATTGAATAAATGTTTACTCGAAAAATTGAAAAAAAAATTCACTCTTTTCGCTGCAAAATTTAACGTATCTCAACTAAGAAACTGGGAAGAAGACACTGGTCGAATGAGAAGAGGAATAATTGCGAGTGAACAAAAAAGAAAACATCGAAGGAACGGGAATCGTGAATTTCTTGATAATTAAAGGATACGTGAAGGAACCAATGTTTAAATGTTGAACATCGAGAAATTGCCAATAAGTCAAGATATACAGATTGTCACAAAAGAAACGGGACGACTGAATATTTTCTCAGCCAAGATATTTTTCAAAAAGGTCAAGGTCATTCTTATAGTAACTTTTGACGAGGAATTCAATGGTGACCTTAATTTTGACCTTGACGATTACCTTCAAGGTTATTTCAAGGTAAATTTTTTTTTCAATTTTTTCCCCCTTTTTTAACATCGGCAATCGACAGAGCGGCAAATTTTACGTTCAAATATACTTAGGTCACAGGTACATTTTGACCTTGAAGGTCCTCTAAGATCAATTGAATTTAAACAAGGTGTGGATACCTCTGAGAATAGCAGCTTTTCAAACTCTCTCGTAAAGAGCAAAGTTATTAATTTTAAGTTAGTAGTGACCTTGACGATGACATTCAAGTTGATATCAAGGTCAACTTTTTTTAAAATGGAAACCTGTATTTTTGAGTTCTGAAATCAAACTTATTCCGAAAAAGTTGATTAATCTTTTCCGATTCTGTGTTATATTGATTTTAAACCTCAAAAATACAGGTTTACATAAAAAAAAAAGTTGACCTTGAAATAAACTTGAAGGTCATCGTCAAGTTCACTACTAAATGCGCCTTGTTAAAATGCATAACTCTGGTCGTTACGAAAGAATTTGAAAAGCTTCTATTCCCAGTCTCCACACCTTGTTTGAATTTCATTGACCTCAGAGGACCTTCAAGGTCAAAATGTACCTATGACCTAAGTACATATTTGAACGTGAAATTTTCCGATCTATCGATTGCTGATGTCAAAAAGGGGGTTTTTATTTGAAAAAAAAGTTGACCTTGAAATAACCTTAAACGTTATCGTCAAGGTCAACATCAAGGTCACCATTGAATTCCTTCTTAAAAGTTACCACAAGAATGACCTTGACCTTTTCGAAAAGTATCTTAGCTGAGGAAATATTCACCTGTTCCGTTACTTTTGTGAAACCCTGTAAAATGAAAATATTGAAAAATGGATGATCATAAAAAAATAATTTTTTTGTTCGAATTTTCAAAATTCAATTCTCACCTTGGCTTTGCTCTTTCCGTGAAATACCTCGCGAACAAACATAGCACCAATCGCAAAACCCATAACGTTATTGGCATCGCTGACACAGTAACGCCACTGTTCCTCTCGTCCTTCCGAACCAATTAGGGCTTTCCTCAATCCTTTGTAAGCCTCACGAAATGGTTTCGAGAGAAAAGCCGTCAGCGATCTGACTGTTTGCCAAACTAAATAATTGTTCAGTGTCCTAAAAAAAACGAACAATTATTTCGTCAAATTAATCGAGCCTGACGTTTGAATGATTGATTTTAAAAAATTGGAAAAAAAAACCCATAAATTTTTACTACCGATACGCACGTTTTTCCGTCATTTGTTTTGTTATATTCTTGGATCAGTCTCCCCAATTTCAAAAAGTACTCGGGCGCAAAGTTGACTATCATTACTTTACCGTTGACCTTTTTGTTTACCACCCGCGTAGCATTTTGAAAGTAGTCGACCCAGGACATCTGCAAAAGAACGAAAAAAGTGTTTTTTTTTTTCAAAATTGAAAAATCGCCATATTTACAAATCTGTATTTAACGAAACAACGAAAAAAATCGTTGTTTTTCCGACTTTTGTATTTTTTTGAAAAGTTCTTGAATAACTGGGACTTTTTTTTATAAAAAACGTTCCAGCTATTCCTAAACGTCCCAATAAGGCCCAATCGTTCTACGATGCTATAATTAACGATCCTTAAGGTTTCATTGAAGGCAAAAAAAGAGAATCGCAAAAATTCTGCTAACCTTTCGGAGCGACTTATCGTGATTCTCAAAATTCTCTGACCTTCACATTAATTGAATTTTGAATTTTTTCGAAAAGATTCAAGAACATAACACGTGCTATTTTGAAGTTATCATGTTACATTTTTTCGAATAGTCTATCACCAAAAGATCTCTTCCTCAAAAATTTAGTGGAAATCGAGGAAAAGGTTCATTTTAAGTAAAGTAGTGATTTAAAGAAAAAAATATCTCTTAAAAGTATAACTCGATTAATTTTCGTGTTATTATGCGAATTTCGTTTATTGATAGATTATCAATAGAAAATGTTTGCTGTTAAATTAGGTGAAATCGATTAGAGGGTTCAAGTTAAGTAGAATTTTGATTTTTTTGGCACAAATATAACTCGAACCATTCATGAGATATCACCTCAAAATAGATATTCTGGTAAACGGTTTAAGCGATCAAGTTGAAATTTGGTATACAATAAGTAGATCATCTATGTCCCTTTACTCAGTGCAAATTTTATCGAAATTGCAAAACAATTGTTAATTTAGCACTTTATAATAAGGACGATTGGGATTGAATATGAGAAAAATTGCTTTTGAGTTTTTAAAAAAATTCTAATTTTTCGCCAAAAGATTGTGAGTACACTAACTTTCGTAATTTTGCACCTACCAAGCTGATTTTTTCTTGTGACGATACATTCAATGACAACGAAAAATAATACTGAATTGTTCTGAATAATACTGAAAAATCGCTTCAGAGGTTCGGTTTAAAAAAAAATTTTGAAATTTTCGAAAAATAGTTGTGAACACTCAGGCCCGAATTTTAAGATCTTAAGATCAAGTTTAAGATCAAACTTTCCATTGAACTTGAGTTGGAACTTAAGATCGAACGTAAGTTCCAATTTAAGATAAATTTCAAGTTTGAACTTAAGTGTCATTATGAATTCATACTTAAGTTCAAACTTTGGTGCGAACTTCAGATCGATCTTAAGTTCAAACTTGAGAGGAGGCTAAATACCATTTTTATTCAATCCCTACATTATCGACATATCATCGTCGTCCAGTCTTTCTCCGACAACCGTGGATGAAAATTAATTACATTTTGAACTACATTTCGCCATTTCGTTTTTCAATAAAACTACAATTTATCGATATTTATCTCTTGATGCGCCATCCAAACTTACGGCGTGTCATTTTGATAAAATAATGTCAAAAACGTATCGATATTTGTATCGTGGCATTCTTCATGGAGCCTCATTCTTGGTTTTACCCGAAATGCAGTCAAAGTTTAATAATTTATATTTTTCATTTACAGTTTCTTGATGGTAAATGAATCTATAATTTTTTTTGTTTTTCGAAATTTTTTTAGTGAAGCTCCATTCCTGCCATTGTTCCGATGATGATGTTAAAATTTTATTCAATTCCATCCATTTGTATAAGAGCAAGTTTGGATGGCAATTTCAAGGTGTTAGTGTCGGTATTTAGCCTCCTCTTAAAGTTGCTTTGAAGCTTGAACTTAAGAGGAGGCTAAATACCGACATTTTTCGTGCGAGTGCGAGAGAGAAAGGATGATAGGGGTCGTGTAAGAGCGAGAGAGAGGTCCGAATGTCGCCTTTAGCCTCCTCTTAAGGTGAGGCTAAATACCGACATTATTACTGAAGCCCTACATTATCGACTCAAAATCGCTGTCCAAACTTTTTCCAATACCGGTGGATGAAAATCAATTAAATTTATGAATTAATGATGAATGAATTGCAAAATGCAAATGCGAGACATAAATCAACGTTTCCGTTAATTGCCACTGACTTGTCAGAAAGTTTGGATAGAAGTCTGATGAAAGTAATGTTTATTTCATAGGAATTCCACATGGGGCTGCCCTCTCTCGGATTTCTGTGAACTTAATTTCGCCATTTTTTTTTCGATAAAACACGAAATTTATCAACATTTATCTCGTGATTTGGATTCCAAACTGACGTCGCGGTTTTTTCATAAAATAATGTCAAAGACGTATCGATATTCGTATTTTGGTGTTGGTTATGGAGCTCCACTCTTGGTTTTAGCCGAAATGCCGTAAAAACATTATAATTTAATATTTTCAATTACAGATATTTGATGATAACCGGATCTGTAATTTTTTCTTTCGTTTTCCGAAAAAATTTTAGTGGGGCTCCATTTGTGCCATAATTCTGATGATACTGTCAACATTTTATTGATTTTCATCCTTTCGTGCTTGAGCAAGTTTGGAATCCATTTTCGAGGTGCTAATGTCGGTATTTAGCCTCCCCTTAAGATCCATATTGAACTTAAACTTAAGCTCGATTGAACTTAATTATTTTGAAAACTAATGTCAAAAAACACGCCCGAGGGAGGCGATGAAAGAAGTTTGATCAAACTTAAGTTTAAGCTCAAGATGGATCTTAAGATCAGACCAAATTTAAGTTTGAACTTAAGAGGAGGCTAAATACCGACATTTTTCGTGCGAGTGCGAGAGAGAAAGGATGATAGGGGTCGTGTGAGAGCGAGCGAGAGGTCCGAATGTCGCCTTTAGCCTCCTCTTAAGATCGACCTAATGTTCGCACTGAAGTTTGAACTCAAGTATGAACTGATAATGATACTTAAGTTCAAACTTAAGAATCATCTTAAATTGGAACTTAAGTTCGATCTTAAGTTCCAACTTGAGTTAAAAAATCATGCAATTTGGAAATTGGCACATAGCTTCTTCATTTGTCTCCGTCGTTCGTGAAGCTTCCTTTACGAGGAAGCCATAATAATAAACACACGTGTCATAAAGATGGTCAACGAGATCTTCATAAAGAAAGCTTGACGAACGACGGAAAAAAAATGGCGGAAAGCTATGTGCAAATTTCCAATTTGTATGATTTTTTTAAATGTAAATAGTCTATCGTCAAAGCATGTTTCCCATTGAATTGTGTTAATGATCAAAATATTCAAATAGAATTTTAATTTGTTTCAAAAATTCCTGTTACAGTGTTAATCAAGCAATTTTTGAGATAACGTGCTAATTTTTTTAAATGCTTCTTGAAAAATCTTATAGCAGCAACGTGCAAGTTTCGATTTCTATGATTTTGTTTCAATAAAAAAAATTTTTTTTTATTGCACTCCGTGCGCAAAGTGCCACTTTGCGCACGCTGCGCCTGCTCAAACTGGCACTTTGCGCACTCGTACAATAAAATTTCGTACGATACTTGTGCGAGAAACTTTTTCTCAACTCGTGTGATTGCAACATTCGCCTTCGGCTCATGCTGCAAACTCACACTCGTCAGAAAAAGTTTCATCGCACTAGTATCGTAATATACTATTATTGCACTCCGTGCGCAAAGTGCCAGTTTGAGCACGCGCAGCGTGCGCGAAGTGGCTCGTACAATAAAATTTCGTACGATTAAACAACTTACGAATGGTGCCAAACGCTGGAGTGCGTTGATCGACATTCGATTGTAGAGTTTTTCCTCATCCCTTCTCTTTTCTTGCGGGGTAGTTATCTCGGCCAATCTCGTCTCGAAATCAATAACCGCCTGCATCTGCCGCCTCGTTTCGTTTTCCTCGCCCCCTAGCAGCACGCCAATCTGTGGCACACGGTAATCGATGTCTATCTCATGTACTCGATCAACCAATTCTAAATGGGTCATTCCATTTCAAATCGACCAATAGTTGGAATCGATCCCTTTCGATCCCTTGAATTTTTGAATTTCGGTAAAAAAAATTGTTTACCTTTATGTTACGTAAATTTCAGCAATCATGTAATTTTGTAATTTTCAGCAGTAAAAAATTTCAATTAATGACATAAGAATTTCAATTATGTTTCTGTTTTTATATTCTTATGTCATCTACTGACATTATTACTTCTTAAAATTACAAAATTGCATGATTGCTCAACTTTTCTTCACTTAGAGATACAGGAAAAAAAATTTACCAAAATTGAAAAATTCATATTTTTGAAAAAAAAAACACCAGTTTGAAATTTTCAAGATCTTTTAAGATCAGTGCAAGGTATTATATCAAAAAAAATTGAAATAAAAATTTAATGTTTTCCAAAAACAATTATTGAAAATTTTTTTTTGTAGCCCCAAATATACTCTTCAAGACGAACCCAAAACAATTTTTTTCGTAACTATAATAGTTTTCAAGATATTTAATAAATTTAATTTAATGAATTTAATAAATTTAATAAATCTGATAAATTTAATGAACCAACTTAAAAAATTGAAAAAATGGTAAAATTTGGAATTTTGCATAAGTTTCGAAATTAAAAAAAAAAAATTCCTCTGGTAGAACTTCGTTTTATGATAAAAGGAATCTTGTGACCAAATTTCATCGAAATTGAAAGGGGTCGCTCCCAACTATTGGTCGATTTGACATGGAACGACCCACATCGATCTCCTTTTTTGTTTTTTTCCTCTTCATTATCGACGTTCACATTAATCACGAAATTGACGTCACTTCGATTCACAAAATAAAGTCATTGAATTTATTTTCTTTTACCTTGGTCATGTATTCCAGGTAAGCGGTGAGAATTTTTCCGTGTTCCGTTTTGTTTAGGTAATTGTCGATAGTTGGTAAGGTTAGACCTCCTTGGTCGATCTTTGTGATAAAAGAAAAAAGTAGCTCAATTTTATTTCTCATCGATTAATCGTCAATTAAAGAAACGCTTAGTGATGCTGATTAAAATAAAATGGCCGCCGATCAATTCGAAATTCATAACATCCATTAACTAATATAATTAGTTGTTCCTGCGCAATCATCGATCCGGCACTGAGAAAAAAAATGGTTGAATATGCAAAATCGTTTAGTTGAGTACGTGCAACTAAATATTTAGTTGTACAATCCAAATTTTTATTGCCTGAACAATATTTTGGTCAACCGAAGCGCGGAATTATTCACGAAACTAATTATTTAGTTAGACCAAATAAATATTTAATTGCCCGTATTCAACTAACGATTTTGCATATTCAACCATTTTTTTTCTCAGTGGGCTCTATAATTAATAATTAATCGATCATCAATCAATTTAAACTGAATTGATTGTACAATAGATGGGACTGATCAGTAAGCGAAATTCATCGAGTAATCCCACACGGAAATTTATATATTTAAAATATATGCAAAATTGCGTACGAAATATATTCAAAATATAATTACCGTATATAAATGAATGTATTTAAAATATATTTTTTATAGGTGTGTAATATATTTATTTGGATAGATTTTGCCGCTTTTCGCATATGTACGTATATCTTAAATGTATTCAAAATATATTTTAGATATATGTAAAATATATTTTAAATATATGTAAAATGTACGACACATACATACAATATATATATTTTATATATATGGTGCATAAATCTGATATATAGATTAAATATATGTTGCATGTATTCCAAATATAGTTGAAAAGTGGGCTGCATACATCCCGAATATGGGTTGAATATGCGATACCCGTGTAGAAATTTCCGATAAATTGGAAATTCTCTAGGAGAATCAAATACAAAAGTACGAGTTCATGTGAAGCCGGCAAGAACTCCTTTTATGGCTTCATTTACGCCAGACTTCTGTTAATATTCCGTTCTCACGCCCGCCTTATAAGCATACTCGTCGCATCCTCCGTATGGGGGTTCAGCGGTTGCCGCTCTGCGACATCTCGCGGCGAGTCTGGAAACTATCGCGACGCTGCCTATACGTTACGAACGTGTTGCAGGCGCCCGATCGCTTGTTCTCGCGGGATAAACATTATAATGTAAATAATAATGAAAAGTGTGAATACAATAAACTTGAATAATTAAATAAATAGTATGTTAGTTAGTTAGTTAGTTATGCTACCATATATGTCGCATATATGGTAGCATATATTAAGAATATATGTAGAATATATGGGAGATACATGTGAGTCACACCTATCTCTCATATATGTTGCAAATATATCAGCATGTATTAAGAATATATGCTAATATATATGCAACATATATGTGTGGATTAAAAATATATGTACATATATTCGAAATATGTCCACATATATTTTGCGTATATTAAAAATATATAAATTTCCGTGGGGGATTGAATAATCATTTCACCGATTAGAATTCTATCGCGTGGGTTGATTGTTTATCGATCGATTGATTAAATTTGCTCACTTGTATTATGTGTATACTACTGTTTCTGTCGTCCTCGTTGACCGCCCATGAGAAAAGACCTCCCATGTTGTAGACATTTTGCAATACGTGCATGCTCGTTTGTAGATTCCATTTTGTGACGTTGAATTTTCCCGTGACATTCCAACCTCCGACATTGTCGAGAAGATCGAGCAGCGGTTGACCGCCGAGTGTCTCGACAGTGTCGTTGGCATCCATGCAGGACAAATAGTACATTTTCGCTTTTTTCTCCGCTTTTGATTTCATGTCCTCGAAAGGTTTCTCTGAAGATAAATAATTTTAAAAAAATTAAACATCATTGAGAACAATTGATTATTATTAACAATTTTCTCGTAGTAAAAAACTCCATTGAATCGCCAATGACAACCAATGGTCCTCATACGACTCCATTGGACAATGAATGGGGACCCATTGAGATTTCCGCATTTGTCAATGGCGTACAGGGCTGACCATTGATCAGTGAATGGGTATCCATTGAACATCAAATGCGGATGAATCGAATGATCATCATTACTCAATGATGCTCATTGGAAAGCCAATGCGGATGAATCGAATGATCATCATTACTCAATGATGCTCATTGGAAAGCCAATGCGGATGTATTGAGCGATCAGCATTGCCCAATAGTGTCCATGGGAAGGTAAATGCTGATGAACGAAATGATCCGCTTTACCCAATGATGTCCATTGGAAAGTCAATGCGGATGAACTGAAAGATCAGCATTTCCTACAGATGTTCATTGGAACCCAAATGCGGCTAACGATGAAATGATCAGCATTTACCAAGGATACCCATTGAATAATAAGTAACTACGAATTATACAATGATCAACATTTATCAATAATGTCACTTCATTGACGACTGATCGAATGATGAGCAGCATTCGTTAACGATGTTGCAATCCATATTCGAGGTTCAATGCAGAACAATTGAACCCATCGATCGATGAGAATTTTTCCGAATGCGATATTTCTCAAACGGCGGGGAATTAATAAAATTAAGTAAGAGCAGATGTCGCTGATTCTCATATATGAACCAAATATTTTCTTCAATTGTAATAAATGCTGATGATTATATCGATGGTCAATCAGTTTAAAATATGATATAATAGTTTAAAATAAAATATAATATAATATATTTTAAAAAAATATATTATATACTGCCCATCAAGTGCGCGTACGTTTGGGATAAATGATTTTTAAAACGGTTATTTTTAACATATACACATAATTTTATCAGTCCCTCTCAACTCGATTTGTGAGAGGAGAAACGTATATACTTTCATTATCAATCGTCATCTGAATACACTTACAATCTATTTTCTTAATTCTGAGCTTCAATAATTTCTATTAAATGTAATATATATATATACATTTATATATATATGATATATGATATAATTATTGGTCGTTATGCTAATATTAGCATTAAGATTAACCTTACTTACTGATAACTTACTTGATTATTTAATGCGTAATTCCATGTATATATAGCAATCATATGAAAGAATCTCCATTGATGATCTCATTTATTCCCCATTGCCCACAAAAACCAATAGAGGTGAATATGGCGAATTCACTAGGGAGATTGTCTCCATTGAATCCCCATGGGATAATCCCCATTCCGTTTCAAATGGGGAATTTAATGGCGAAACTGTCCTTAGAAAATTCGGCATTCATATCCATTGGTTTTGTGGGCAATGGGGAATGAGTGGCGAACAGCAATGGAGATTCTTTCGTATAGTAAAAACTCCATTTATCGCCATTGAAAAATCCCCATTCATTCCCCATTGCCAAAATAACCAATGGGGATGAATGCCGAATTGCCTAAGGGGATTGTCTCCATTGAATCCCCATTAGATAATCCCCATTCCGTTTCAAATGGGGAATTCAATGGCGAAAATCCCCTTAGGCAATTCGGCATTCATCTCCATTGGTTATTTTGGCAATGGGGAATGAATGGGGATTTTTCAATGGCGACGAATGGAGTTTTTTACTACGGGTTCTCTCCACGATTATTTGGTATTCAAGAGATTCATTCGACGTTAGCAGTTGATTTTTGGGAGAATTGTTTTCTGGTACAGTTCTGATTGAGTAAACGATTGTAAACGAAATTAATAGAAGAAACAGTTTTACATCTGGGGCGTTTCATCCCAAATCGGACAGTTTGAAAAACTTTTTTTTTTTATTTCCTCAATTTTTTTATATTTTTTAGTACCCATCAAAAGACCCTTCCTGTTAAATTTTGAGATTTTTTTGATTACCCTTTCAAAAGATATTAAATTAACAGAAAAACCGCTCTTTTTTGATAATTTGGTCGTAAATGGTCGGTCAATTTGTGCAAAAGCTTTTGCACAAATTGTCAGATAATACAAAACGTGGTCTGTATAACAGTATAACAATATTACAATAATAATTATATTTTCGGCGGAAACTCACCCAAAACATTTTTCACAACGAGCTGATTTTCTTGCTCAAGCTTTGTAAACGTGCCCCACGTGCTTTTACCGTCGGGAATTGGATTTTTTTTAATCCACCCTCCGCAGGCGTATTCGTAAAAATCGTCACACGGGTCTATCGTGCTATCGATACCATTTATTATCGTCGCTGCCACGGTTACGCAGTGCTCCGTCAGACAATGCGAGCCATCTGTTTGTGAAGAGATAAATAATGCGTGAATGACAATACCCTACATGTATACATGAGGTATTCCAGCTCATCTCAACCACTTTTGCATGTTGTATTTTTTTATTTGCCTCAAACTTTTTTCTATTATTGTACCTATTTATGGAACTTTACATGATTTTTTTCAAATTTTTTTACCCATGCATTTGCAAGATATGATTTTTTGTTCAAATTCGATAATTTTTTTTTCAAATGCTTGTAACTTTGCGAAAAATGAACCAAATCAAGCTTTTTTTTTGAAATACTCGCTTTTGAGTGCACTCTTTGACAAAAAATATTAAAAATTTTGCGATATTCATCTTCTATATTGTTTTACCGCTTGAAGCAAATAAATGTTAATTTCAAAAGGTCGGACACTTTTAATTTTTTTCAAAAAATTTGCTAAGAAACTTTGACTTTTTTAACTATTTTTAACGCTAGGCTGATCTTGGGCAGATTTTTCCTTATATATATTTTTTTTAATTTAAAACCATTTTTTTTCTTTCACAAGCAAAAAAAACATTTTTTTCAAAAAGAGGGACACGTTTAATTTTATTCAAAAAATTTGCTAGTAAACTTTGACTATATTAACTATTTTTAAGACTAGTTTCATCGAGGGGATATTTTCCCTTCTATTTTATTCATAATTAAAAATAGTCTTTTTTTCAGGATCAGTAAAAAAAGCGTTGATTTCAAAAGGTTGGACACTTTTAATTTTTTTCAAAAAATTTCCTATGAAACTTTGACTTTTTCGACCATTAATGCAAGTTTAATCGTGAGCAGATATTGGCGATATTGCCCAAAAGTCATTAACAAATTGTGTAAACAATGTTTAAATAATTATTATTGATCATTGTTGTTTATAGCATGCCAAATATTGCTGAATTTTTTTAGATTTTTATTTCATCATGCAGTACGGAAATTTCAAACACATGAAATTTTTCACTGGAGCAAAAATAAAAATAGTAAAAAAAAAATGTTTATGGGAAAATTCTGAAATAATTCCAGGCAATTCCGTGTATACCTACGCTACTTTTTTCTAATTTGACATTTTCTCTTAAACTCTATAGTCTTTGAGTTACGTTGCGTCTTTCAAAAGTTGTCTCTTTCAGCCAAAAGTAAAATAACTTTGCGAGAAAAAATCGTACGTAAATCTTAAGAGAATGAAAATGGAGCGGCTCCTACCCCTTTCACATGTACCATAGATATTAAAGACAGAAAAAAATGTCAAGTTATGCGCCCGATTTGCGATGGTCGAAAAAATGCCGAAAAACGGTCACTTTCAAAAAAGCATGGCCGAAAAAAAATCATGAAAAAATTAAAAATGGGGGAAACAAAGCTGAATTCCGTCCCATCAAAACGCTTTCAAAAAAATTCAATTATCATTTTTTTTGACGGAGTTATGCAACTTTTAGTGCGGCAAGAAATATCGACAGGTGTATCCCAACTTTTGAGCGGGGGTGTATATATGTCAAGCAGTTGAGTAACAGGTAGACGGAAAAAAATTTTCGATGAGAGTATTTAAAAGAAAGTTGTTTCGAAAACGACGTTCGTAATAAAACAAATATGAAAATTTCGAAGAAAAATATATTGTTCAATTTAAAACTAAAAAAAATATTCCGCAAAAGATATTATGTATCTTCATAACGGAAAAAGATGTTACACATTTTACATAAAATTTTATGGAATTAATATAATTCTTATTAATGTTGTTTCCATTTTTATATTAAATTTGATGTATCGACTCATTTTTAGGCCGATCCACGATACCTGGTGCAAAATGGACCACCCTAAAAATTAGGTCACTATTTCTTTTGTTCTTCTTTAAATTATGATGAATATTCATCAATTTTTATACGGATGCACTACATCTGGGGTAAAATGGATGAAGAAAAAATTTTCAAAAATTTATTCTATAACAAAATTATTTATTATCTAAAAAATTTAAACAAAACTGTTTTTGGATTCATAAAAATAATAGCTGAAAAATAGAGGTTATTTATTATTCAACAACCTTTTAATTAATCTATATATTTTTCTATGTTGAGCAATTAACAATAACATTAATTATGATTTATGGGAAACAATGTTTTCAGATTTAAAAAAAATTTTATCATTTTTTTAGAGAAGTGCCGTCATGCCCCAGCCTCCCCCATTCTTACCTTCACCGTGCGATGTCACGTGAAGTATCTGAGCCTCCTCCCGACTAAGCTTGCTGTTGAGTACAATCGTCAGAAGCAAAACCAAGAACAAGAGACCTATGCAGCTGATCAATAAGCATCTTTCAAGGGTACTTCTCGCCCTCCACAAAGTCGAACCCTGTAAGAATAAAAAAATTGTATCACAGGGCAATCTCAATAAAAAAAAACTTGCAAATCGGAAATTTGCACATCGCTTCCTCCCTATTTTTTCGTACTTACAAATCCTCCTCTATGATGAAATGTTAGCAAATTTTAGTAAACGTTAGCTGTCACAGTTTTGGCTTCCTCATAGAGGAAGCTTTGTAAATACGAAAAAGTACTCTGGAAACGATGTGCAAATTTCCGATTCGCAAGTTTTTTTTACTACCTCTGGTTATCGGAGTAATAAAACGGTAGCTATGTATCGTACAATTTTCGATCAAGCTTTTTTTTTTTTTGAAAATTTCAAAATTGCATCAAATTTGCACGGTTCAAGCAATTTTTGGAAAATTGAATACCAAGTAACTTTTTCCATTGAACTACCATTATAGAAATTTGGAGCCTGATATAACGAAATATGTGCAAGCAAGAGCAATCATGCACTTTCCCAAAAAATGAAAAGTTTTATAAATCACGAACCCCTTGAGCGATTTTCGCGAAATTCAATACCAACAATATTTTTCACTCAAACTATCGGTATAATTTTTTTTAACCTGATATCGCAAAATTTGCGGACCCCGTGCGTGAAAATTCTAGGGAAGCCCTGTCTTAAGTCGGGACCTCGTCGGGCTTGGACGTGGAAGCCCTGTCAGGAATTGCCCTTACACCGCCAGGTTGGGCCCCGACAGGGCAACGCCAAGGTTGCCAGGCCTATTTACAATATGGCTGACCTAAGGCAACACGTTGGGGATCTTGTCGGGCTTAAACGTGGATGCCCTGTCATGAATTGCCATAACACCGCCAGGTTGGGCCCCGACGTGGCAGTGCCAAGGTTTCCAGGCTTACTTACCATATGGCTGACTTAAGGCAACCCGTTGAGGACCTTGTCGGGCTTAAATCTGGATGCCCTGTCATGAATTGCCATAACACCGCCAGGTTGGGCCGTGAAAGGGCAATGCCAAGGTTGCCAGGCTTACTTACAATATGGCTGACCTAAGGCAACCCATTGAGGACCTTGTCGGGCTTCGATCGGGCAATCCATATTTAAAGAAGTCGGTATAATTACAACAGAACCAAATCAGGCCCAAATAGGGCAAAAGTATCGGAGCCCCAATTATTTCAAACATGGCACTGACGAGACAACCCTTTGAGGGCCTAATCGTGCTTCACGGGGAGTTAGTTCCGAGACTCGCCATGAGATGTCGCATACGGCGTGCGCTCTCTCGCATACGGAATATGCAAATAGTATGCTTATATAGCCGAAGTGGGAGCACGGGTTGTATTCGATACCGCAGAGTCAGGCCTCTCAGGAAGTCATGCCTCGAGGGAAGTCATACCCGGAAGTCAAACTCGCACACTTCAATTAATTTTTGCATCATTCATAATAAACAAAGATACTGTGGAGCTCAGCTTATGTGCAAAATTTTGCCTCGCTACTCCAATGTGGTCTTGAGATATAGATGTTCGAATTTTTCGAGACAGCGACACACATACACACACACAAACACACACACACACACACACAAACAAACACACACACACACACACACACACATATACGTACATACATACAAACATCCGGACATTTTAAAAAAATATGATTTCTCGATGTTTTAGGACATTTTGAACATACTGACATGAAAATCTCGAAAAAAAAAATTTCACGAAAACAAAGTTTCCTCTATGATGAAGCAAAATGACAAATACAATCACAGTCGAAATTTAATTCGATAAGAGAAAAATTCAACGATTATTCCAGTGAAAAATTTTGATGTTTATGCCAAGTAGTCCCGAAAAGTACACTGGATTTTTTCTACAAAAATTCAGCTCATAGTTGGAAACAGAGCTGAGCAAAGTACCTGAAAGTACTTTCAGGTACATACGGTACTTTTTACTTGAAGTACTTTCAGGTACTTTGCCCAGCTCTTTCCAACTATAAGCTAAATTTAATATAAGCTTGAAAGTACTCCAAGTACAAAGTATCGTAAGTACCTGAAAGTCCTTCAAGTACAAAGTTCCGTACGTACTTGAAGTATCAAGTACAAAGTACCGTGAGTATTTGAAATATCAAGTACAGAGTACCGTAAGTACTTGAAGTATCCATTACCAGCGGTAATTGAAGTACTTGAGATTCCAAGTACTTGAAGTACAGGTACTTGAAAAATCAATACCAAGTATCAAGTACTGTTCAAGTTTTCAAGTATATCTCGTAAGTTCTAGTAGTTGCATTTGATTTCTTATTTTCATTTGATTTTTATTCGAGTACTTTTTGCATCAAAACATATTTTCACCTTGTGCAATACACGGAATTAGGCTATTAGGCAAATTGGAATCGAAGTATTTAAATTGATGATTGTGATTACGATTTATTTTGATACCGGTTTGAAAAAGAAGAAATAAAGAATATAATGCATGGATTGTTAAAACTACTCCAACTTCGTGTTTGTCTTCAAAAAACAGTCGTAGGCGACAATTGAGGGACAGTATATCCATACGTCACGAAATATTATTTTCAATTACATATTCAAAGGCTTTGTACATGCAACCGTCCGGGAGACATTCCATAAAGTACTTGATACTTGTACTTGAATAAGTACTTAAAGTACAGAAAAGCATTTGAAATTTCAAGTACACTACTTGAAGTATAGGCCAAGTACTTGAAAATTTAAGTACAATACTTGAAGTACTTTTCAAGTACTTAAAAATTTAAAGATAATACTTGAAGTACTTTTTAAGGACTTGAAAAATTGAAGATGAAACTTGAAGTACTTTATTTATTTGAAGATGATATACTTGAAGTACTTTTGAAGTACTTTTGAAGTACTTTTGAAGTACTTTTGAAGTACTTTTGAAGTACTTTTGAAGTACTTTTTAAGTACTTTTGAAGTACTTTTGAAGTACTTTTTAAGTACTTTTTAAGTACTTTTTAAGTACTTCAAGTACTGCCCAGCTTTGGTTGGAAATCTTTTTCATACTCATAAATAAATTTAGAAGTCGAATTTTGTATCCTCATACCTACTCAAATTTAGTGTAAGTTGGAATCTACTATTTTAAGAAACTCGCTACAGTGACGTATATCTTTCGAGAAATAGATGCTTCAGACGACTTGGGAGATTTAGTAATTTAATTCTTTAATTCCCGTCTTTCGTATAGAAACTTCCGGTTGATATTAAACTAAGACGCACTGTTTCGGATAGATATAGGCACATCATCCGGATGGAAAGATCTCAAATCTTGTCCAACGAAATAATTACGCTAGAGTATAAAAATTTTAATAATTAAAAAATGGTACTTCTTTATCGAAATAAATATGAAACGTTTGACATGAAAATAACGTTATTTTTAGTAGTTTTTGCTTCCTTTACGATGATAAAAATTTTTTCTAATTTTTTCGAGCCTAAGTATACTTACATCTCTCCTAAATTTGTATCAATGAAAATGTACGAACAAAATATATGTCATAGTATATAGCAAATATTTACCTGCCTAAAAATAATGTTAATTTTATATTGGTAATATGTGTGACAAATGTAATATGGATGGACAACATAGGTATCATATGAGGCATTCTCCGTCAATTCCGCCACTTTTTTGCCACCCCCTCAGATCCGTCCCATAACTTGTCACAGTTTAGTCCCACTTGAAAGTATAGTCTCTGCGATTTTTTTCAGGTTTTTTAAGCGGTGAATTAAGGAGTTGCATACGGGTCAGAATTCCGAAAGACAGCATGCGTTTGGGCCTCATGGTTGACGATTGTTTTGTAACTTTAGGGACACATAGTACCGTATAAGAGGACACTCTGGATTTTTTTTAGATTTTCAAATCGACCAGTTTCACTGTACCGATGACGTCATTTTTTTGAAATTTCTTGAATGTCATGTTTTAATCAATTTCTCTAGACCCCTGTAATTATTTTTAAAAAAAATTTCGTTATATATTTCAATCGAAAAAGATCTCAGCTTAAAAAAAAAAATATTTCCAAATACGTGCCAATTCAAATAAGCATAAAAAATTAGGTTTTTTCCGCAAAATCGCGTTTTCTCGATGAGCCTATACTCTAATCTGTTTTTTCATATTTTTTCGGATTTCTGAGGTTTTTTTACACGAAAAAACTCTTTTTCCAGAGTGGGATCTCTGCGGCATCAGACCGTTATATGAGGGATTCTCCGTCAATTCAGCCCCTTTTTTCGACCATTTCCTAATTGGTTATATTGGTTATATCAATTGGTTATATCAACCCCCTAATTGGTTATATCAAAGTACTACTAAAAGGCATTCTATGTGAATTTTTCCAGATTTTCTAATTCAACATTTTAGAAAAAACCATTTTTTTCCAAATGAATATATCTCGGAAACTTAATTTTTTTTTCAATTACTTAAGTAATTGAAAAAAAATGGCTCTACATAAAAGTTGTAGTTTTGTATTATCTTTCGAGCGGATGACTTGAAATAATTTTTACGTTCCGGTAACGCTGATTTTTTTACCAAAAAAGTGGATTAATATTTTTTTATTTAAAAAAGGCCATTTTTTTGGCTGAAAAAATTACAGAGTCTTTCAGTATATCGGACGATATGGCAAAAAAATCGCCAGAGTGGCACGGATCGAGGTTCTAGGGTAAAAAAATGAAACCACACAAATTCATTTCTTTTCTACCGAAACCTCGTTAACATATCTCGGAAACTTGAAGTTACTGAAAAAAAAATGTCTGCACATAAGAGTTGTAGTTTTGTGTTAGCTTTCGAGCGGAATATTTGAAATAATTTTTACGTTCTGGTAACGCTGATTTTTTACCAAAAAAGGGGAAAATTATTTTTTCATTCAAAAAAGCCGTTTTTATTTGGCTAAACAAATTTCAGAGTTTTCCTGTATATCTGACGATATTGCATAAAAATCGCCAGAGTGGCACGGACCGAGGTTCTAGGGTAAAAAAAATGAAACCACAAAAGTTATTTTTTTTTCTACCGGAACCTCGATCCGTGCCACTCTGGCGATTTTTTTGTGATATCGTCAGATATACTGGAAGACTCTATAATTTTTTCAGCCAAATAAAAAGGGCTGTTTTTTAATAAAAAAAAATAATTTCCCCCTTTTTTGGTAAAAAATCAGTGTTACCGGAACGTAAAAATTATTTCAAATATTCTGCTCGAAAGCTAATAAAAAACTATAACTTTTATGTGGAGGCATTTTTTTTCAGTATCTTCAAGTTTCCGAGATATGTTACCGAGGTTCCGGTAGAAAAAAAATTAATTTGTGTGGTTTCATTTTTTTACCCTAGAACCTCGATCCGTGCCACTCCGGCGATTTTTTTGCGATATCATCCGATACACTGGAAGACTCTGTAATTTTTTCAGCCAAAAAAAATGGCCTTTTTTGAATAAAAAAATAATTATCCCATTTTTTGGTAAAAAATCAGCATTACCGGAACGTAAAAATTATTTCAAATATTCCGCTTGATTACTAACATAAAACTACAACTTTTATGTGTGGACATTTTTATGTGTGGACATTTTTTTTCAGTTACTTCAAGTTTCCGATATATATTCATTTGGAAAAAAACGGCGGTTTCTAAAATTTTGAATTAAAAAATCCGAAAAAATTCACACACTTTGATATAACTAATTATGGGGCACATCTGAGATGGTCGAAAAAAAAGTGGCTGAATTGACAGAGAATCCGTCATATATTAAATATAATCTGAAGTGCTGTAAATATCGAGAAAATAGTGCAGATATAAGACTGCTTACTGCGCTAGTATTGTATTGTTACTATCGTTTTTTATGAGGTCATTATAGGTTTTTAACTTAACTTTTTATTTATTAGTACTGTAACATAAGGATTTGACTACGAGAAAACATAATAATACCCTGAAAGCAAAATAAGATGACACGATTTCGGGCGATGGGTGTGTAAACAAACTTTAAAAAACATCCATTCATCTTTCATGAAAATATTTATTGACGCATGGTTAATTTTGAGCAAAAGAATTGTTGAATATATTTTTTTTTTTTTAGTACACTCAAAATCGGCCAATGTAAAACAAATGAAAATTGTTAAATATTTGTTTTTTTACGGAAAATTAAACACGCGTCAATAAATATTTTCATAAAAGATGAATGAATGTTTTTTAAAGTTTGTTTACACACGCATTCCCCGGAATCGTGTTATCTTATATTGCTTTCAGGGTATTATTATTTTTTCTCGTAGTAAAATCCTCATGTTACAGTATTAATAAATAAAAAGTTAAGTTAAAAACTTATAATGACCTCGATAAAAAAACATAATAATAATACAATACAATACTAGCGCAGTAAGTAATATTGTATCCGCACAATTTTCTCGATATTTACACCACTTCAAATTATATTTAATATATAACGGTCTGATACCGCAGAGATCCCACTCTGGAAAAATGGTTTTTTCGTGTAAAAAAAACCTCAGAAATCCGAAAAAATATGAAAAACGAGATTGGAGTATAGGCTCAACGAGAAAACGCTATTTTGAGTAAGGAACCTATTTTTCTATGCTTATATGAATTGGTACGTATTTGGAAATATTTTTTTTGAAAAGCTGAGATCTTTTTCGATGAAAATATATGTCAATTTTTTTTTTTTTTATTACAGGGGCCCAGAGAAATTGATTAAAACATGGCAATTAAAAAATTTCAAAAAAATGACGTCATCGGTACAGTGAAACTGGTCGATTTAAAAATCCCAAAAAAATTCCAGAGTGTACTCTCATACAGTACGATGTGTCCCTAAAGTTACAAAATAATCGTCGACGATGAGGCCTAAACGCATACTGTCTTTCGGAATTTTTACCCATATATTTTTTCGAATCCATATAGCTTAAGGTGGAGAGAATGTACAAAAAAAATTATGTTTTTCCATCAACTATTGAATGCAATATGTGTTATATTTCTATTCGCGTTGCAAAGACTATTTTCTGAAAAAAAAGTTAAAAGTATTTTTTTTCGCACGGTCCGACACCTTCAATTCTACTGTCAAATTTATACAATCTCTAATAGTATTAGTGGGACGTACAGAAAAATCCACAATACGGCAACTGATTTTTTTCGGAGTTAAAAAAATATTATTCACAAAAAATTGCATTAAGTTGTTTAATTGCACTCCGTGCGCAAAGTGCCACTTTGCGCACTAGTATTGTAATATACTATTTTCGAATCCATATAGCTTAAAACGAAGAGGATGTACAAAGAAAATATTCCTACAAAAAAATTATGTTTTTCCATCAACTATTGAATGCAATATGTGTTATATTTTTATTCGTGTTGCAAAGACTATTTTCTGTAAAAAAAAATGAAAATTAATTTTTTTCGCACGGTCCAACACCTTCAATTCTGCTGTCAATTTTATACAATCTAATAGTATTAGTGAAATGTACAGAAAAATCCACGATATGGCTACTGATTTTTTTCGCGATTAAACAAATGTTATTCGCAAAAAAATGGCATAAAGTTATGGGAATAACATTTTTTTAACCCCGAAAAAAATCAGTTACCGTATTGTGGATTTTTCTGTACGTCTCACTAATACTATTCGAGATTGTATAAAATGGACAGTAGAATCGAAGGTGTCGGACCGTGCGAAAAAAATTAATTTTCATTTTTTTTTGCAGAAAATAGTCTTTGCAACACGAATAAAAATATAACACATATTGCATTCAGTAGTTGATGGAAAAACACAATTTTTTTAAAGGAATATTTCTTTTGTACATCCTCTCCGTTTTAAGCTACATGGATTCGAAAAAATATGTGCAACTCCTTAATTCGCAGCTTAAAAAATCTGAAAAAAATCGCAGAGACTACTTTCAAGTGGGACTAAACTGTGACAAGTCATGGGATGGATCTGAGAGGGTCGAAAAAAAGTGGTGGAATTGACGGAGAATGCCTCATATGTTGTTGACGCTAGAATCTTCTTTATGACATATATATTTTCGGATGTAGGAAAAATAGCCCTCGGAAAATTGGCCTCCGGAAAATTGGCCTTAGAAAATTGGCCTCTATTATCGGTTAAAACATGTATTGAACTGTTTCATTCGAATAAAAACATCTTTTTTTATTGTGGCGTTTACACATTGTTAACTACAATCTTAATGATAAATTTATAAATGAATGGACGGTTGACCCGAGTTTAGAAATCTGAAAAAAAAATCACAAAAATTTCTTTTGTTATATGACAAATTTCGAGCAGTGAGCCAAAGTAGACAGGGATTTCTTTTTGTTTACAACAAGCTTTTTCAAACAACATTTTTTTTTAAATAGAATGAGAAACCTGAATTTAGTGAGCCGTTATCCAAACCTTCACACCGATAAACCTTCAATTCATACGAAAATGTTTGGATAACGTCTCACTTAATCCAGGATTCTCGTTCTATTTTTTTTTTTTCGTAAAAAGCTTTTTGTTTATAAAATTATCGTCAAGTCAAAACGCTTCAAAAAAATCTGAAAAAAATCCTGAAAAAAATCCTACAAAACCATAGAAAATTGCGGACAAAATCGGAGAGGTGACGAGTCAGACCCAGGTCGAATCGACGTAGAATTCCCCATATGTATCCGTGAGCCAAAAAAAAATCGCATGAATTGGAAGTAGTTCGTTCGATCAAACCGAAATAGCTTCAAACTTCCATATTCAATACGATTCCAAGTACTGGTTGAAATTTCGTCGAATTTTTTATATTTTCAAAATTTTCATTCGTGGAAAATATACATTTCCAGCTATTTTTGTAATACTTTCATAATTTGTTTATATCAATGGCGCCTAATTTAATTTTCTTGTACAACTACCTCTACCAGTTTAAATTTCATCGAATTTTGAATATTTCCAAAGGTGACTGCTGAAAATATAATTTTCAAGCCATTTTCGTGAAACTTAGCAAAAATTGCATTAAAATTTGAATTACTTCAAAAATTGATGTCAAGGCTTTAACCCGGATGATTTTTGTGCGGGTGTTGAAGAATTTTGAGGAAGTAATTTGCGAGTTTTTAATTGTTCAATAATGTTTTTACGAAAGTATTATTTTTAGATGATTTTAGAAAACAATTATTGCTTATTAATTTTGGCATGAAAAATATACCGAGTAATATCGTATGTGCGTTGCCGAAGTACTTATTCCCTCGCTGTTCAATACGACCGAGCCAATACTACTGCTGTCCTCGTCTTCGAACTCTGCCTGTTTGTACCTCGTCATCTGAAAAAATAATTAAAAATTATTACGTCAAAATCATACTATTTTCGCAAAATCTAGAGATAAAATAATAAAATATAAAATATCAATATCTACAGGGTGTCCCAGGGGTGAAGGTCAATACCATGAGGGTAGATCCGTGACGTAATATCGAGTAGAAAAGTCCTTTGCAATTTTTTAATATATTGAACTGCTGAATTGTTATTAATTTTTTTAATCAGCCAATGAGATGCGCCCATGGATATGAACCGTGATCCCACCATGCCTACCCTCGCGCTCATCGGTGTGAGGAAGGAAAATTGAAGCAACTCATTGGCTGATTAAAAAAATTAATAACAATTCGGCGGTTCGAAATACCAAAAAATGTCAAAGGACTTTTCTACTCGATATTAAGTCGCGAATCTATCCTCACGGTATTGACCTTCACTCCTTGGACACCCTGTACATAAAATATAAAATGAAATATAAAAAAAATATATAATAAAATATAAACAAAAGATAAAATAAAATGTAAAATGAAATATAAAATAAAATGTAAAATATAAATATCAAATAATAAACAGTGAAACATAATTTTCGAAAACATTGATCATGAACGATTAATCGTTTTAAAAAACAACTCATTTTTCACACGATTTAACATGATATCACAAACTGTTGAATAATAACTCAATTTTCAAATGAATGATTACTTTATGTTCAATCATCTCGATAAAATCTTTGTTTTTTTAGCCTTTACCGGATGGCATTTTTTTTTTCCTGTTCATGTCAGACCGTGCTTGACCCAATTGTATTGTGACTGCGCGGAACTTTTTCCTTCTTATCTCCCGTACCAGCCACGATTTAGACGAGAGCAAAAGTTGTATCGTTATCAAAATACAGTTAATTGAAATTTCGCGACTTCAAACAAATAATCAAATACCCGGAATTTTTTTTCCGCCGATTGGCTTATAATTAATAATTATATTGGGTCGATGTTTCAAAGCAAATGAAGACGATAGTCGAAATGTATTTATTTTCGAATGCAATACGTTAATTAAATTCATCGATTGATAATTGCTTCAGTTTGTGAACAATTTCATTGGATCAAATTATAAATTTTGATTGATTCGAAATTGTACTAACGATGGATAATTTTATTGACAATACAGAAGAGAACTTGAAAAACGATAAATATAGCGCAGTTATAATCATATAATTAAAACAGCACGTGCGTTCACGTATGTTAATTATTGAGAGCGCGAGGAATAAACGTTTTGATCGCCCTCGAAAAAGAGTATGCATGTAATGTGGTTGCGTTGCTCGTGCGGTCTCGCACGTCACGCGTCAATATTTATCTACAATATATATGGGCCATTCCAGACCGAAACATCTGCCTCATAAGATAATAGTGTCACCGAATTTCGATATTTTCATCCTCTTCTAGACGGAGCTCTAAGTACTTACATTCAACATTCAAGTTTTTTATATTCAATAAATTTAAAAAGTATATATATGGGGCCTTCCATATCAAAACATCGACTTGATAAAATTAGTGTCAACGGTTGTCGATATTTTCATTTTCTCCTAAACAAGGCTTTATTTTTTTGGTCATTCAAGGTTTTCATATTCAATAATAATTTAAAAAAATGTATATCGGACATTCCGGACCGGAACGTCCACTTGATAAAATTCGTTTCAACGATTGTCAATATTTTCATTTCATCCTAAACAGCGCTTTATTTTTGTCGTCATTCAAGGTTTCATATTCAATGATAAAAGAAAAAAATATGTATATGGGGCCTTCCATACCCAAACATATACTTAAACTGAGTGTCCACGATCTTCATTATTTTAATTTTTTCCTAAACGGGTATGTGTTTATTTTTAGCATTCAAGTTTCTTATATTCGATAAATTAAAAAAATATGTATGGGCCATTCCATACCAAAAAATCTACCTGATAAAATTAGTGTCCGCGATCGTCATTGTTTTCATTTTCTCCTGAACAAGGCTTTTTATTTTTATCATTCGAGTTTTTTGTATCCAATAATTTAAAAAAATATATATGGGGTTTCCCATAACAGAATATCCACTTGATACAACTAGCGTCAACGATTGTCAATGTTTTCGTTCTCTCCTTTTTTTTAAAACCAGTTGAGTTTTTTTATATGCAATTGAAAAAAAAATTAGTAACGCGATGATTCGAACGAGGCCCAAGCTATCAGACTGTAATCTATTACAAACCGGATCCTTGTTATTGTGCATGATATTTTGTAAAAATTCATTCAAACGATTTATTTGATTGCACGAGTATTCGTGAAGTTTTTTTTTACGATCGTATTATTTGCGGTAAAACAAAAATACGTTGAATTTGAAAACCACAAATGGTAAAAATAGTTTTTCATTTCAATTTTCGTCAATTTAGCATTGAATGTTCCATGTATATGAGAATAAAAAACCCATAGAGTCGCTGTGGCCTCGAAAATCGAGGAGACAAAACAATCGCGAAAAAGCAGATGTATCACCGCAAACATAAAAAAATTGGTATTCTTATCGAAGATACGCTTATCTTTCAGTTTACGACAACGAAAAAAAAAACTCAGCTGGATCTTTTACCAGCCCGTTGATCACAAATTAAACGAAAATAATGAGATAAAATTGAAAACCGAACGAAATAAAAACAGATGAATGTAAATAGATAATGGGAAATAGAAAATAAAAACATATATATATTTCATTGATCGGTTTCACAAAATAGGACACTAACGAAATCATCGTAAAATTAAGCGAAAAAAACAAAAATTTATCGATCGTGATTCAGCAAAATGATAATCAATACGTGAATTGTTTTTTTATCTCGAATACCTCTTTGCTTTTTTTCATAAAGGAGCTTTGTTTTGATGATTTTTTTGTTGCTATTTAAGTATATGCTAGTCTGTTTGAAATGTCCTAAAATGGCGAGATAAGACATATCAAAAATTTTTGAACTTGTGTTTATGCATATCCATGTATGTGCTAACCTCAAAAAATTCAAATAGATGTATTTGGACGTTATTTTGAGTGACCAAGTTAAAATTAAGCATAGAAGTAAATCATCAATTTTCCTCCACATAATGCAAATTTGGTGAAAATAGCACAATTGTCAATTTAATGGAATTTTTAATTTTTTGCAAAGTGTTTGTGGATCTTTAACACCTTTGATTCAGCAACGATCGAACTCCAATTTTGTACGCAGGTAAAATCTGAAGAAATTCAGCAACATTTGCCATAAACAACAATTATCAATAATAATATTACCCAAAAGTTATTGTTTAAGAAATAAGAAAAATAACAAATTGTTTAAAAAGTTTAAAATTGTTTAAAAAATATATAATTGTTTATATAAATTGTTTAAAAAAATAATTATTCAACAATTTTTCGGTAAGTTTTTTTTTCTTAAACAAATCGAATGCGTTAATTTTTCTGAGCGCATGTGAGTTTTTTCAGAATTTTCTTTCTATTTGGAAATATTGTAAAAAACATTCTGAAATACAAACAAAAAATTGCCAATTTTGTACATGTTTTTGCACACAGGTTTATCTCCAGTTTTGAAAAGTTTTAAAGGCACTGGGCCAAAAAATACATAAATACAGCCATTAAAAAAATTTCAAAACGGAATTTTCAAAATTCAGGACAAATTCACATGCGTTCAGAAAAATTATCGCATTCAATTTGTTTAAAAAAAAAAAAAGAACTTACTAAAAAATTGTTGAATAATTATTTGTTTTAACTATTTATTAATAACTTTTGGGCAATAATTCTTGTTTATGGCATGTTGCTCAATTTTTTTAGATTTTTATTGTTCAACGAAGTACAGAAATTTCATTCAGATGAAATTTTTGGTTAGGACTGTATATAGGCACAATGCATCCTTGAGTCAGAAAACGGATTGTTATTAAATTGAAAAAGAAATCGTTTAAAGGGTTCAGATTTTTAAAAAATTGAGCTTCAACTTTTTACAAAAATGCACAACATGGACAAAGACGGTTGATTTTCAATTTTAAAATAATCACTTCCTGGCGGCAAAGTTTGAAATTTTCAAAAATTTATAAAAAAAAATCCTTAAAATTAGAAATTTGCACATAGCGTCCTAATTTCTTTCCCTAGTTTCATTTGAGCGTATTACCAATGAATAAATGAACCTTCATTAATTACTATAATAATCTATTAATCACTATTATTATTAATTCACTATTATTGTTCATTTATCAATCACTTTATTATTTATTAAGTTTACTGCGACATAGAAAAACCCAAGTAAATGCAAAAAAGGCTTTGCGAGAAATGGAAAAAAATGAGGAAGTAATGAACAAATTTTCATTTGCAAATACACAGCAATACCATTATAAAAATATTGCGTCGAGCAAAGCTCGATCGATCCACTGAGATAATGAAAAAGTCTTCACAATTGCGACGAAATTTGCGGATATTTTATTCATGGAATTCCATTGTTTTTTTTTTTCATAAATTTGTTTGTACCGGAAATACAACGAGATTTAAAAGTTGAAAAATTTCAAAAAATCCGCACTTCGATAAATCAGCGACAACGAAATGGCATCGAGTTGCCGCTCTCGAGTGTGCTTTTCGAATTTTCGATGCGAAACGGAACGAGAAAATTGCACAGTGTTTAATTTTAGTTCGATCTATAAATATAACGTCGACGTTCGAGTGTTTACAGGTCCGTCAAAACGAAAGTGAGAGTTTTCTTCGAGCGAGCTCTCACGCTGTGGCTTCACAAAATCTTCATTCTCTCTCCATTGAAAATCACATTTTTTTTGCACACTTGAAAAACATATTCCGATTTTTTTTCCGTGTATTCTCGTTTATTTTTTTTTTTATTTTTTTTTCAATTATTTTTACCGCGTCGACCGAGAGCGTGAAACGCGACCTCATGAATCGACTAAACGATTCAGAGTGCGCCATGCGCGTCAACGTTCAACGCAGAGAGAGACGCGATCCGATGGCAAACGTCTGGGCGTCGTTTAAATCAGACGCTTCTCGGAGCTCGCCTCGATCGTTTCACCGACACAGAAACTCACAGAACGACCATACATAAATTTTAAAATCCCTCTAGGCCAGAGCGAGAAAGATAAAAAGTGAAGGAGGAAGAGAAAACACGAATGTGAAGGAGATAGATGGACGATAAGAGCGTGGAACTTATTGTTAGTGACGTTGATTGAAAAAGCTCTTTGGTATTATATAGCTCTTCTCCGCTTCGCCGACGCTATATATCGGACGCGCAACAGGAAGTGAGCACTTATTACGCCTTTGAAGTGCGGCTTTAGTGTTGCCTTTTGACCCTCTAAGATCACAAACTGAAAGCTCTTTGAAAAAATATTCTATTCCTTCATTTTCCATTGTCTCAGGATTTACAAAAATCTATTCTTTTTTTTAATTAGATTTTCGTATTGTACATATATTTAAATATATACACAGAAAATTTCATGACGATCCGATAAATATTTCCAAAGTTACACTGGACTCCCGATATAAGTAACACGGGGCTTGTTACTTTTTACGAGAAGTACATGTATAGGTACAGTGCTTTGAACTCGACACTTTTGGAACAAAGCCGTATGTGAAGCCGTGCCAGGCCCCAAATGATACAATGTAAACAACACACATAAAATGCGGGACATAAAATGTAAACAACACGCGTACGCTCTTGAGCTTTTCTCGGAACGGAGCGCGTTGAGCCCCGGCCGCGATATTTGTTACATTTATCGGGGGTTCTAATATCGAGGGTCCAGTGTACAGGCATGTTTGTAAACTCGTAATTACTATGTGTAACGTGCTTTTGAAACCTTGACCGCGTTTTTCTCAAAACTGTGTTTTTTGAATCGGTGAGCAAGATTTCTCAGAAACGGCAAATCGGATCAGTCTGAAATTTGTGCACAAGCTTTATGAATATATTTTTAGTAATTGATCGAAGGTTTTTTTTACTGATAAATATTTTCCATTTTGTAAAAAATTTGAGGCAAAAATTGTCACCAAAAATCGATTTTTTTTTAGAAGCCGCCATTTTGTTAAAAATGAATATTTTGCTTATTCCTACGATTAAATACTAAATTATAGCTTGTATTAACAGAATCTTTTTTCCTTTTTTATTTTGGGAAAAAAATCTTTTTTTAATTTCATTTTCGCAATGTACATATATTTAAATATATACACAGAAAATTTCATGACGATCCGATAAATATTTCCAAAGTTACACTGGACTCCCGATATAAGTAACACGGGGTTTGTTACTTTTTGCGAGAAGTACATGTATAGGTATAGTGCTTTGAACTCGACACTTTTGGAACAAAGCCGTATGTGAAGCCGTGCCAGGCCCCAAATGATACAATGTAAACAACACACATAAAATGCGGGACATAAAATGTAAACAACACGCGTACGCTCTTGAGCTTTTCTCGGAACGGAGCGCGTTGAGCCCCGGCCGCGATATTTGTTACATTTATCGGGGGTTCTAATATCGAGGGTCCAGTGTACAGGCATGTTTGTAAACTCGTAATTACTATGTGTAACGTGCTTTTGAAACCTTGACCGCGTTTTTCTCAAAACTGTGTTTTTTGAATCGGTGAGCAAGATTTCTCAGAAACGGCAAATCGGATCAGTCTGAAATTTGTGCACAAGCTTTATGAATATATTTTTAGTAATTGATCGAAGGTTTTTTTTACTGATAAATATTTTCCATTTTGTAAAAAATTTGAGGCAAAAATTGTCACCAAAAATCGATTTTTTTTTAGAAGCCGCCATTTTGTTAAAAATGAATATTTTGCTTATTCCTACGATTAAATACTAAATTATAGCTTGTATTAACAGAATCTTTTTTCCTTTTTTATTTTGGGAAAAAAATCTTTTTTTAATTTCATTTTCGCAATGTACATATATTTAAATATATACACAGAAAATTTCATGACGATCCGATAAATATTTCCAAAGTTACACTGGACTCCCGATATAAGTAACACGGGGCTTGTTACTTTTTGCGAGAAGTACATGTATAGGTATAGTGCTTTGAACTCGACACTTTTGGAACAAAGCCGTATGTGAAGCCGTGCCAGGCCCCAAATGATACAATGTAAACAACACACATAAAGTGCGGGACATAAAATGTAAACAACACGCGTACGCTCTTGAGCTTTTCTCGGAACGGAGCGCGTTGAGCCCCAGCCGCGATATTTGTTACATTTATCGGGGGTTCTAATATCGAGGGTCCAGTGTACAGGCATGTTTGTAAACTCGTAATTGCTATGTGTAACGTGCTTTTGAAACCTTGACCGCGTTTTTCTCAAAACTGTGTTTTTTGAATCGGTGAGCAAGATTTCTCAGAAACGGCAAATCGAATCAGTCTGAAATTTGTGCACAAGCTTTATGAATATATTTTTAGTAATTGATCGAAGGTTTTTTTTACTGATAAATATTTTCCATTTTGTAAAAAATTTGAGGCAAAAATTGTCACCAAAAATCGATTTTTTTTTAACAAGCCGCCATTTTGTTAAAATTGATTATTTTGCTTATTCCTACGATTAAATACTAGGATTATACCTTGTATTAACAGAATCTTTTTTATTTTTTTATTTTTGAAAATAATTGCTTGTTTTCGACCTTCGGACTGCGTATAACCCCTTAATGAAACGCTTGATCTTTCAAAATTTAGCATTTGACATGATGAATTAAAAGCTACTTTGAGGACATTTTTTTAAATCTTTAATTTCTACGGATTTTGATAACAAGCAAAAATCTTCGGATACTTTGAACTTTTAGAGTGTCATGAAAAACGAAAAAAGATCGTTGAATTTGTTCTCATCGTCAATTTTCAATGATTCGATTATTTAGATTTTTTAAATAACGGTTTAAGCATTGAGCTTTTTAAATGCGTGGGATCGGAACGAAAAAGCTCTTTACAGGTGCTTTTTGCTCGGACCCATTATTTCTGTGGCATACAAGGGGAACCTTATAACGAACTATAATTTTGAAACTTTTTTGGTTCAAGTTTGAGCTTTTTTAGCATACAGGGTGAACATGAAAAAGCTTTTTGATAATACGTATTTATTGTCGATTTTGATTCTTTCTGTAATAAACACAGGCAGAATGTGCTGATGAATGAGTTTTTTCAATTTCTGAGGTAGCTCGAACTTTGAGCTTTTTGAGATTTTGTGACGAGAACAAAATATCTTTTTAAAGATGCTTCTCATCTTAAATCTTTACTGATTTTGAGAAACAACATTTTTAGTATTTCTCCGGTAACATAAACTTCGAGCTTTTTTAAGCTTTTCGACGACCAAAATATAACTCCCTGTAAGGATATTCGAGCTTCAAATAAGCTCTTTCTGAATACTTTTTTTTAATTTCAGTTATGAAGAAGCTGAAAATCGTAGCAAGTTTCCCTTTTTCGCATTTCTTTCAATACCTTAAGCTCTGAGCTTTATGAACTTCAGAGATACAGTAAAAGCTCTTGAAAATGTCACTCTATTAACAATTTGGGTTTTGAGCTTTATGAACGTCCACATCACAGTTGATAAGCGCTTGAAAATAATTCGTTTCTCATATTTAATTCTTAGTGTTATTGCGACGAGTGAAAAAGCTTTTATTCGTATTTTACCGGGTAGTTATCGAGACTTCAGGTTTTCGGGATTAAAGTAAAAAGCTCTTCAAGCAAAAATAACTCCCCAGTTTGTATTCGTTTTGGTATAAACAAGCTAAAAATGACATTTCTCTCGCAATTAGATTATGTGAAGCTTGAGCTTTCCGAGTCCACATAAAAGGCGCAAAATATGAGCTTTAAAAAAATCATATACATTGAGCATTATTTTTACCACAAGCTGAATATCGTGATGAACATAATTTATTCATCGTCGCTGGATAATTTGTAGTATGAGCTTTTGAACACGGATATTTTGCAACTGAAAAGCTCTAGATTCAGCAACCTACGATATAACCTTTTGTAGCTTTCGAGATGGCAAGCTGAAAGCTCTAATGTTTTTATCCGTGTTTTATATATATATACAAATATGTTAATAATATCGGAAAGTGGGAAAATATTGCGGGGAATATGTTTTCGTAATTGTATGGGCATACTTGGAGCTTTAAGCTTCTCACTTTTCCACGATTTTCACCGTCTGCGGTGGAACCATGCAACAAAAAGCTTTCTTGAACTTATTCTTTGAATAAAAATCGACGTCAACGCTATTTTCTTGCGATGCCGTAAAAGCTTGAATCTTCGAGCTTTTTTCGAAAATTATATTCGATATCTCAGCAAAAGAAACTCTCAATTATGTTACGCATAACTCTGTAACGATTTTAGTGTAAGTTCAACTTCGAGCTTTTTTCACTGTAAAAGCTTGAACCTTCGAGCTTTTTTCACAAATACATTCGTTATCTCAGCAAAAGAAACTCTCAATCATGTTAAGCATAATTCTGTAACGATTTTTAGCGAAAGTTCAACTTTGAGCTTTTTTCACTCTAAAATTGCAGTTAGAAAGCACGGAAAATCTTGATTGAATTCAAAATTTTATCCTTTTGGAAGACAATAAAGCTGTGTATTTCATGGCATGCTATTTTCCCGCAATTTCTTGAATAAATTAATCTTTGCGCTTTCGCATCACCGTGCGATAACAAACAAAAAGCTCTACAAATATTATGTCTCTATTATTTGTTAAACAAAGCATCGCATCAAAGGCGATAATTTTCACAATCCTTTGAATAAATTGAACTCGAGATTTTAGTTTTTCCATCATCGCAAAAAAGAAGAAAAACAAAAAAGTTATTTTACTATTTTTGAGTAATTAAAATAGTCGAAACTTCCAAGACATAATTTTTTAATAATCGATTAAATAATAATAATGATCTTTACGACACGTATCTTTTACAAACTATTTGTTTAAGGATGCCTTGCCCCTACCGCCTTAGCCAAAAATATTATCTAATTGAAATTTCCGTAGTTCGTGATACATTAAAAAACTGAAAAAATTCAGCAACATTTGGCATGCCATCAATAACAATTGTCAATAATAATAATAATAATAATAATAATAATAATAATAATAATAATAATAATAATAATAATAATGCCCAAAAGTTATTAATAAATCGTTTAAAGAAATAATTATTCAACAATTTTTCGGTGAGTTAATTTTTTTCTTAAACAAATCGAATGCGTTAATTTTTCTGAACGCATATGAATTTTTTCCGAACTTTCCTACTATTTTGAAATTCCCGTTTCGAAATTTTTAGAATGACTGTGTGACGATGAACCCTTGTGTAAAAACATAAACAAAATTGACAAGTTTTTGTTTGCATTTCAGAATGTTTTTTATAATATTTCAAAATAGAGAGAAAATTCTGAAAAAATTAATATGCGTTCATAAAAATTAACGCATTCGATTTGTTTAAGAAAAAAGGACATACCAAAAAATTGTTGAATAATTATTTGTTCAAGCAATTTATTAATAACTTTTAGGCAATATTATTATTGATAATTGTTGTTTACGGCAAGATGATGTTGCTGAATTTTTCCAGATTTTTTTCGTATCACGAAGTACGGAAATATCCATCGGATAAAATTTTTGGCTGAGACGGTAGGGGCAAAATATCCTCAACAGGACCCAACTTAATGAAAAAAAACTTCTTTTAAGTTCAAACAGTTCTGATAAAAAAAATGTCCAACGTGAAACTGGCGAGTGGAAACAAAATATGTAAATCATGAACCCAGGTCCATATTAAATGAAGCAAGAAAAAAAAAGGTTGATCAAAATATATTATTTTTGTTATTATTTTGTATAATATTATTTTATTTTATAATATTATTTTAGATAATATTATTTTTAACGGGCAAAAAGAACCCCTTAAAAAATTTCAACAAAACATCATTAGTAAAAGAAGCGAATGGTAAGGACAAAAAAAAGTCTCACCTTAACTGACATCTTGTTTTGCCACTCTCACGCAGTGGCTCACGCAATAATGTCCTCGATCACTTCATTTATTCACCATCTAAGAAAAGAAGAGCAGGTAGAAGAAGAGTTTGAAGAGTGAGAAAAAAAGTAAATCCCAGAAAAAAAATTCACAGAATTGATCACACTTCCGGTGGATGACGTCGCAAACCTTGAAATAATAGTGTAAAAAAAAAATATCCTCCGAGTCTCCGGTTGAACCGTAAAATGCAGAAACGAAATAGCCCAGAATCAGCGAAAAACAACGACGAAAAATTATTCCTCGGTCTTCAAATCATTGCAATTGCCTTTTTTAAGCGTCGATATTTTTTCGCACTTTGTACACAGATCTGTTGATTATTGTTTGTTCAAAATTAATGATTATCTCGTTTTGTTGCGGAAAAGCTAAAGAGAAAAATAAAAATGTATTACCGTTAAAATCGTGTGCACTGTGGCACTTGAAACGGTCTTACAGTCCACCACGACCGAGGGATGGAAACTTCTGCGCCCCTTCGTACACATTTACCCCCTCCGCCGATCCCTTTATTGATTTTCCGAGCCCAAGTCGTGTTAGATTGCACCTGCCATCTTTGATGTCATTCGAGACCATATCTAGAGGAGTGGGGCTGATAGTGAGCGGGTCATTTTAAACCACATGAAAATACTCATTATTCACATAACTACACGGTTAAAAAAATTTATTTGATCCAAATAAACGAAATTACTTGAGTAGCATTTGTTTGAGACAAATCGATTTTTCTTTGCATTGAATAAAAACGGAAACTGCGCTCAGTAAGTAATTTTCTTGGTAGCAGTTGTTTGGTCAAAATAATCTAATTCATTGATACTAGTTACAGGTATTTCATTCGAATGCAGGATTTCTACGAACAGCAAGGCACAAATATTAGTTGGAAATAATTAATATTTTTTATCGTAATACTTTATTTGGTCAACACCAACCGGAGTTATTAGTTGTGAATATGTAATCTTTTTGATTGGATAAACCAAAAATACTGTAACCAAGTAATTTACATTTTTTACATCAATTGTGTTTTTCATTGATACAAGAAAATATATCCGGATACAAAGATTTGATATCCTGGGATAACAACAAAAAAATTACTTGCTTCAACTACTTTAAATGATCCATCGGAACATTCTGTTTTATCAAGCTAAATACAAATTATTTAATATTAAAATAGGATTTTTTCATTTTAAAAATCAATATTATTTATCTGAATTGATTATTGTGTGTGAGCGCAATATTTAATTCATTTAACACAAAATCGAGTTATTAGCTGTGTATATGGAAAATTTGTGATTAAATTAACTAAAAATTTTTGACGCAAGTAATTTAAGTTTTTCACCTTACCATGTATTTTTTCGGTACAAGAAAAAATTATGTAATATTATGACTCCGTATTCTTATTTTGGTATTATTATTATTGTTATTATTATTCATCCGATTCAATATTTGATTTTTTTTAATTAAGTTAAAGGACAAGTTAAACCATAAAAAAGCCTTCGGGTAATGAAAATAAATTCTTAATACTATTTTGGTAAGTATTAATTTCTCGGCCTGTGTTCTATAAATATGATATTTACATCAGTATATTAAAAGTAGTCGGTGGTGTAGTGGTTAGCGTCCCAGTCTTAGGTCGTTAGTTTGGCTCGATAGGTAGGAAGGTTTAAAATCCTAGTCTGGTCTCGTACATATTCTAGGGTTCGCAAATATGCAAGAAAACTAAATCAGTCGGGAAAGTCGATGAACTTTCAAATAATCTATTTTTTTTTAAATTTAATTCATGTTGAATTTGAGGTATGCGTAAAAACGAGGGTCGCGGGTTCAAATCCCACTGGGGGCAAAATTTTTTTTTTCTTTAAATTTTTTTTTTCGTTATTTGACCTTAGAAACTATCAATTGTGAATATGGAACTGATTTTCATCGTAAAAACTGATAAATATATGGAAAAAAAAATAATTCTGCACGGGTGGTCTAAAACAATATTTAATTGAACCAATAGATTTGGGTTTGGAAGAAACTGATGGGGTGTTCCATTTAAATGAGCATTTTATAGATCCAGAGAAAGCATTTTCTAAATTCTATGGAAACATATACGGCACCAAAAATTCGTAATCATTTCAAGAAAAGTATTTAATTAATCCAAAGTATGACCTGTATGAGTACAAACAATCATTGAGTTGGATGAAACAGTTCAATTATCGGATCCACGTAGTCGAAAGCTTGATTCAAATTTTAATTTACTTGACTGAAGTAAATGGGTTTGATATTTTAGTAGCCCGTACATTCCCGTATAGTAACTGTGCATTGTTTTAGACGGTTTCATATTTGCTCTCATTGAAGAATGATATTTCTATCAAAGATATATTTACTTCATCCCAATAACGAATTACGGAATAATATACAAATAATTAATTTACTTGCATCAAATAAATTTTTTTTGTTTCAAATAATTTTTTTCAACAGTGTATATCCAATTAACGATCCTCATTAACGATTCTCTCCTCCCCTGAAACTGTATAAAGAAATAATTTGCGTACCGAAAATAGCACTGAAAAGCAATGAGCACCTTCATTTCTCTCCTTTAATTAAAGATCCCAAATCTCATGATTCGACATATTTAAATTAATTTAAATTAATTTTTTTTAATAATTACACTACCAGAAAAAATTAAGGGATCAAAAAAAATTTCCTAAATTTTTAGTGGTTTTTAACAATGCTGTATCTCAGTGAAAAATAGTCGTATCGAGGTAAAAACAAAGCATTTTAAAACTTCAAGTTTTCAGTTTTAAGATCTTTCAGCAAACAAATTTTCGAAGCTGTAGATTTCACGCAATCCTAAGAAATAGTGAGAAAAAAAGTGTGGCAAATTTTTATTAATTTGTTTTTGGCTGCAGTTACTTAGAAAAAAAAATTCCAGCTCAACCATTGCATGGACCGGATAGCTCGTTTATTTAGCTGCTATTTGCTTTTTTTTAAACCTCGATGCGACCACTTTTCGCTGAGACATCGGACGTTTAATGAAAAAGGATCCTTTTGTGTTTGACCATTGACATCTCAGCAACCAATCGGCGGCAGTATGGAAGAACGCGCTATCTCAAATAGTGCTAGAAGAACGTGCTACCTCAATTTCTGAGAGAAGAACGTGCTGGCTCAATTTGTGACAGAAGAACGTGCTATTTCAAATTGTCATAGAAGAACGTGCTATCTCAAATTGTGTTAGAAGAAGGTGCTATCTCAAATTATGAGAGAAGAACGTGCTATCTCAAATAATGTCAGAAAAACGTGCTATCTCAAATTGTGATAGAAGAACGTGCTATCTGGAACGGCACTGGAATTTGGGGTACTTTAGTATACATTCAGTATACAATTCCCCATCTGTAAGTTATACAAATTCAATACAAATAACATATATTGATAATTTTAAAAAAAGTTGTTTATTCACACTTATCTTATTTTTTTCTATTATCGAGCTAAATCACTTAAAAAAATTAATTAACCTAACAGAAAAAGTACTCTGTATACTGAAGTACCCCAAATTCCAGTGTCGTATCAATGAAAATATGTCCATTGATCGAGATAACACGTTCTTCTATCACAATTTGAGATAGCACGTTCTTCTCTCATAATTTGAGATAGCACATTCTTCTCTCATAATTTGAGATAGCACGTTCTTCTAGCACAATTTGAGATAGCACTTTCTTCCATCACAATTTGAGATAGCACGTTCTTGCGTCGCAATTTGAGTTAGCCCGTTCTTTTCTCATAATTTAAGATAGCACGTTCTTCTAGCACTATTTGAGATAGCACGTTCTTCCATACTGCCGTCGCGAATGATCGCACACAAGTTAAAAGGGGGGTTTCGAAAACTTGAATTAATGCTCTACAAGGATTGATGATAGTTTCTGAAAAAAAAAAAAATTCCATACTTGCCCTGAATTTGAAAGAACAGAAGAACAAGAGCTATTTATGGTATTTTTAGAAAATCAACGGCTAAATTAAAAATATTTACAAAACGACTAATGTGGAGCGTGATTTTTACACCTCAATATACCCATAAAAACCCTGTAAAGTTTTAATTTAATCTATCTAACGGTCTTTTTCTTTTAAGCAATCAAATTTTTTTTTAAAATTAAAGGATCATGTTTATTGCCCCTTAACACTTCATAATCATTATTAAAATTAAAAAAAAAAAATTGAGCTTTTCCCTGATTTTTATCGCAAACAACGTTTAAATTTATGAAAAAAATCAACAAAATTTTCAAAAAAAAATTCGAAACTTCTTCAAAATTTTTTTTTTCGATATATTCAAACGCTATTTGCGATAAAAATTTGGGAAAAGCTGAAAAAAAAATTCACCTTCATAATGATTATGACGTTTAGGGGCATAAACATGATCCTTTAATTTTTAGACCCCTTAGTAGACCCCTTAAATTAAAAGATCTGGGACATTCACATCTCTACCGGGTACTTTACTACACCAATCCCTATCCAAATTAACGTTTCTTGAATTCCTTTGCCGAATAATAACCCCAAAACCGACATGACCATCGCCTTAGAGCGATGTTTCCTTTGGTGAAATTATTTGGTATGAGTAAATTCCGGTAGAGTTGTTACGCCCTGACGTTGCATTGCGGTAAAGTTTTTGCTTGGTGCAGACATTCGAGCAAAATAAATTCAGGTAGAGATGTACTTGTACAAAAGAATTTCTGGTAGAAATGTATTCGTGCAGAGTGATTTTTGGTAGAGATGTAAATGCACCAAAAAAAGCCTTGCAATTTAACTCTAATTTAGTTAAAAAAATTTATCAGCAGATTGAATTTTCTCTCGTTCTACTTTTCGTTCTCGATTCTCGACCTATTGAATATCAAACATTTCAATAAAAAAATTCTTACTCAAAAAAAATTCTTCAAATATATTTTTAAAAATTGAAAATTCAGCTTCACTAGTTGAAATTTTTTTTTCCCTTAGTTTGAAATGCAATTCAATGAAAACCTCGCCTCGTTCTGAATAAATATTTTATGCCGCTTTATTTCTCAGCAAGACATATTTTATACATTTTAGTTGTACAATATTTTACAGTGGATTATCTTTTCGACAATTTCTTGGCGTTTCTGCTTCGTCTGATTTTTCATATTCTTTTTTTTTTTTAGATCGTTCTTAACACGAATGATTGCACGTTAGGGTAAAGACTTTCCTTTCGACGAGTGTTTTTTAGCGTTTTATCGTAGTTGTGTCATTATTATTATTATTATTATTATTATTATTATTATTATTATTATTAATCGAAGGGAATTTTTTTAAATTTATTTTGTACGCGCTCAGCGCTTGACGTTTAGTCGATACTGCTTATCGAAAGTGTCCTCGATTGAATTCTAAGATTGATTTTTACAAAAAATAATTGTTATTATTACAGTTTGTATAATAATTATTTGTTTATCGGTTTTTCTTCTCGATGGCTCTTCGCCTTCCCATTCCAGCTACCTCGCATCATTCTTTTGTGGTACAGTAAGAGTTTTCTATTGGCACATTCACTTTTCTTTTGGACCACTGTTTTCGTCATCAACTTATTCCAGTATTAACGAAAAAAACAGAATCTCTCATGCACCATTTTTCGTTCATCTTCGATTTTTTTTTTTAAATCGAAATTTAGAATTTACTTTTCGTCCATACTTCGAGCAATACAGGGTGTCCCAGGATCGAAGGTCAATACCGCCAGGGTAGATTCGTGACGTGATATCGAGTAGAAAAGTTCTTTGCCATTTTTTTGTATTTTGAACCCCTAAATTGTTATTCATTTTTTTAAATCAGCCAATGAGATGCGTCCCTTTACCGTGCTCCCACCGACAAGCGCAAGGGTAGTTATGGTGGGATCACGGCTCATCTCAATGGGTGCATCTCATTGGCTGATTAAAAAAATTAATAACAATTCAGGGGTTTAAAATACTAAAAAATGGCAAAGGACTTTTCCACTCGATATTACGTCACGAATCAACCCTCGCGGTATTGACCTTCACCTCTGGGACACCCTGCATAATTGATTTTCCTTTCTCATCCGTAATAGTGTCTAAGTTGAATAATGCGGCAAGTCTATAGAATTTTACACTTTGACATGCGGTCTTATCCTTTATTTGTTATTCTACGACGATGGGGGAAAAAACTATGAAAGAAATTGAAAGCCTCGTCAAAATATGGGCAAACTTTTTTCTTTCAGTCGTTGGAAAATATTGATCACGATATCTCGATAAGGATTAATTGATTTTTTTTTCATTCTGCAATCCGTACGAATGTTAAAGTTCGAAAACACACACACACGCGCGCGCATTCACAGCAGTTTAGAGTCACGAATTAAGGATGTATTGCCTATACAGTCCTAGCCAAAAATTGTATTTGATTGAAATTTCCGTACTTCGTGATACAATAAAAATCTGAAAAAAATCAGCAACATTTGGCTTGCCATAAACAACAATTATCAATAATAATAGTGCCCAAAAGTTATTAATAAATTGTTTAAACAAATAATTATTCAACAATTTCTCGGTAAGTCTTTTTTTTCGTAAACAAATCGAATGCGTTAATTTTTCTGAATGCATTTATGAATTTTTTCAGAAATTTCTTCACGAAATACGGAAATTCCAATCAGATACAATTTTTTGCTGGGACTGTATAGGCAATACAGTGATAATCCTTGAACGCATTATGGACAAGTTTCGGCAGCATTCGAATGTAAAAAAATCACTCTCAATATCATTATCGATTAAAATAAAAGCCGTTATATTTTGAAAAAATAAAATGTATGATTTCCAAATAATCATTCGTCGTTATTTATTCGAAAGATAATATTCCGAATGATTTTTTTATTTTTCATTTTATTGGAATATTGCTCTTATCGAATTATCGATTCCTAGAATTATCGGTATGACGATCGAGACATTGAATTGATACATTAAACGGAGACACTCAAAGTTACGGGGAAATCAAATTTCCCTACGGTCACGAAGACATCAGAGGTGATACGAATAATGGAAATTCATGATCTAGATAAACATTGGCTAGTAATAATCAAATTATCTGGTTGAGATTATTTAGAAAAAAAAAATAGAATCCAATGAGATTGCTTGAAACAAAAAATCAAAAGAAGAAAGAATTTTCAATTATTTCCATCTTATCGACAAAATCATGTTGTTGATTATGCCAGCAAAAATAAATTCCAAGCAAACCCACGAATTCTCAGTCGAGCAATTTTTTTTTCAGTGTAGAAAAAAAATCTGACTCAAAAATCCCCAAAAATTTTGTAGCTTATATAATCTCGATATGGAAAAAAAAACAAATTAAGAACGCGGTAAACGCGCACTTAGAATTAATCGCATTTGTCGTATAATATTCCTCCGCGGATTATTCTCGTTTTTTTCTTATTTTTACAATTTTTTTCCTATTATAAAAGACGTGATAGTTTTTATTTTGTGCAATGGCGTCTTGGACGAAGCGCGCGAGAATAGTATCGATCTTTTCTACCGATCAGATCGTTATTTCAAAAATGTTTTTTTAAATTCAATATCGATCGCGTAGTAACGAATAATGATAATAATAATAACAATAATAATTTTTATAATCGTGATGGATTTTTTCTTTGGATGGAAGATCCGATAGCTGTCCGCTACTCCTCGCTGAATCTTAAGACATCAATATTGCGGTTTTTTTTCGCTTTTTTGAGAATTTTTTTCAGTCACTATTTTTCAAACGAAATTAATAATATTTTTTTTTCTTTTGGCTTATCCGAGCCAAGCTTAGCGGCGCCATTTTTGCCTATTTTTCTGGAAGGCAAGCAGGAAATTTATTTTTAAATCGACTATTGTAGACTTCGCCCGTTTGGATTACTTTTTACGAGGCTTTGAGCGTTATTCCAGCAACATGTTTATGTCGAAGCTTCATAAATAACACGTATATATTTTTTTACAAATATACGTACACATTTCTGGGGCATTTTCAAGTGAAATAGATCAGTGTCTGATCAGTGGACCCCTCGATTGTGGAATACTTCGCAAAACTAATGTTCTTTTGGTAGAAAATGCCGATCTCAAATTTTTGTAAATATTTCCCAGCCTTCTACAACCCTCTTATTTATAAATATGCCTTCAATATGTAGACAACCCTCTTATCCGTTAATTTGATTAAGGATGTATTGCCCATGAGGTATATTCCATACCAAGCCGACCAATCCGTGGACCCGACCATTTATGATTTTGTTGAAAATTTTCTAATTTTTTGCACGTACCAAAAGCAGTCTCTCAGATTTTTTTTAGATTTTTGTCTTAACCCAACTAACCGCAATAAATTGTTCGAAATTTGACACATTTTTTTTTCAAATGGTCATAACTTTTTAAAGACCGGAGATATAAAAATAAAACAAGAGATAATTTTTTTCCGTCTTGAGTTACAGTTTTATAAAAAAAATTCAAAAAAAATATCGATATTCATTTTCATACGTTTTTTGAAGTTTTAAACACAAAATTTTTTTTTTTTCAACTTGGACCCTTTTTATATTTTTGAAAAAATTCACCACTTTTTAAGAGACATTTTTACAGATACTAAAAAATTGGCTGTTTGTGATATTCATAACTTGTATTTCAAAAATAGAAAAAAATACAAGTTATGAATATCACAAACTGCCAATTTAAAACAAAACAAAAATACAAGTTATGAATATCACAAACTGTCAATTTTTTAGTATCTGTAAAAATATCTTTTAAAAAGTGGTGAATTTTTTCAAACAAATAAAAAGGGTCCAAGTTGAAAAAAAACAATATTTTGTGTTTAAAACTTCAAAAAATATATGAAAATAAATATCGATATCTTTTTTGCATTTTTTTTATAAAACTGCAGCTCAAGACGGAAAAAAATGATCTTTTGTATTATTTTGATATCTCCGGTTTAAAGAAAGTCATGAGCATTTGAAAAAAAATTGTGTCAAATTTTGAACAATATATTGTGGTTAATTGGTTGAGACAAAAATCTAAAAAATTCTGAGAGACTGCTTTTAGTACGTACAAAAAAATAGAAAATTTTCAACAAAATCAACAATGGTCGGGTCCACGGATTGGTCGGCTTGATATGGAATACCTCATATACAGACCCAGCAAAAAAATTATATTCGATTGAAATTTCCGTACCTCGTATACAATAAAAATCTGAATAAATTCAGCAACATTTGGCATGCCATAAACAACGTTTATCAATAATAATATTGCCCAAAAGTTATTAATAAATTGTTCATACAAATAATTATTCAACAATTTTTCGGTAAGTTCTTTTTTTTCTTGCAAATCGAATACGTTTATTTTTCTGAAGGCATATGAAGTTTTTAAGAATTATCTCTTCATTTTGAAATACTATAAAAACATTCTGAAATACAAACAAAAAAATGCCAACTTTGTATGTTTTTGCATAGAGATTTATCGTCAGCTTTGGAAAGTTTCAAAGACAGTAGGCAAAAAAATACACAAATAGACAGCCATTCTAAAAATTTCAAAATGAGAATTTCAAAATGGAAAGAAAATTGTCAAAAAATTCATATGAGGCCAGAAAAATTAAAGCATTCGATTTGTTTAAGAAAAAAAAGAACTTAGCGAAAAATTGCTGAATAATTATTTGTTTAAACAATTTATTAATAATTTTTGGGCAATAGTATTATTGATAATTATTGTTTATGGCATGCCAAATGTTGCTGAATTTTTCCAGATTTTTATTGTATCACGAAGTACGGAAATTTCAAACAGATACCATTTTTGGCTGGGACTATATAAGCAATACATCCTTTAAAAAAATGTTCACAGTAAATATCCTTTAGATCCTAAATCAAGATCCGAAATTCTAGCAATTTTTTCCGAATCTCCCATAAAGTCAAGTTTTCAAAATGTGATTGAATAAATTCTACATCAAAAACAATTTATTTTCCTCTACAACTGAAATGGGTCTCCAATAGTTAAAATTGCTTTTGCATTTTCGAAATTTTCTTCTGTCATAATAAAAGGGAACAAATGCCAATTTTTTAAAATAATTTGAATAAGTTGCAAACATTGTACACATAGGATAGACACGGAAACGTTTTTTCATATGCTTCTTCAATGCTTCAAATAATTTTTTCAGCTTGAATGTCTTCTCGAAAATCGAACCAATCCAAGCCCAGACTCAATTGACATGGAAGTAGCTGAACAGTAGAAAAAAGTCTTCATAAAATTGCAGGCAATCTTTAGGACAGAAAGAAAATTTCTTGCGAAGCATTCCTAAATCGATGAGGTCGAGAGTCAGACGCTGGTTTATTTAACCATTGGCATACCCCATACATGTATACAGGGTGTGCAAGGGGTGAAGGTCAATACCGGGAGGGTAGATTCGTTACGTAATTTCGAGTAGAAAAGATCTTTGTCATTTTTTGGTATCTTAAGCCCCTGAATTGTTATTAATTTTTTCGATCAGACAATGAGATGCGCCCATTGAGATGAGCCGTGATCCCACCATGCCTGTTCTCACGCTCGTCGGTGTGAGCAAATGGGCGCATCTCATTGGCTGATTAAAAAAATTAATAATAATTCAGGGGTTCACAATACAAAAAAATGGCAAAGGACTTTTCTATTTGATATTAGGTCATGAATTTACCCTCACGGTATTGACATTCACCCCTGGGACACCCTGTATGTATATATATGCATATTTTTTCATCTGTCATCTTTTTCATTTACATTTATGCCGATCCAACCTGAAATTCAGGGGAAGGAAAATATCGGGAATAACAAACATTCGAATTGTATGAATATAAAATGTACCCAATAAAAGAATTGCCACAAAAATTATTGTAAAAAAACGAATTACTTTTGAAACAGAGGAATCAAAATTGCAACCTTACTTATCTTTCGTAATAATAATCATACGAATTGAATCGGTTATCAATTTCATTCAATATTGAAAGTACGTTTATGGATTTTTTTCATTGGAATCGGAGTCATAGATTTTATACGCGAAATCGTTCAAAAATTAGCCGAGTCAATTTGAATCATACGAGTAGATTTGACACTCGATACGTCAGTGGTCAATTTTTGAAACCGTTTCTTCAATTATTCGTGCATCAACTATCAATGACCAACCAACGATGAATTCGAAAAAATAGTTTTACAAGTAGAATTAAGGTTTACGACGTATTCCAACGGGGGGTATTTCCGTTTAATTTTTGTTAAAAATAACCTACGAATTTTATCCCATTCTTATATACACTCTATACTTTTATAAATTAATAAAACGGAATATCAAATATTTTTCTGTTCACCGGACAAAATTTAAAAGTTATAATCATAATTATACGCCGATTGGTAAAAAAAAATGTCTCAAAAATCGGCGATCATCGGACGACCCTTAATTATTGTTAACTTAAATGATGAGTTTAATTGTTATATGCGAGTTGGATCGTTTCAACTGAACAATGTTCATCGGCGAAAAAGAAGATTTTATCTACCAGCGACCACCTTTTTTGCTTCCTTATTTTTTCAAGAAATTGTGTTTACGGACATATATAACAACATTTACAATGGATACCTTTCAATAACGAAAAAATCGTTTCATTCCACTAATCGTTTTCGAAAGAAAAAATCTAGCCTCGAGCTGCATCATTATCAGATTTTTAATTTTTTTTAACCCTCTAAATAATTGTGAATCCAACGTTTCGATATTTTCAGTCATCGAGATATAATTTTTATACAAATACTTCCGGTTACGCTAATCATAAGTATTGAATTTGAAACAAATGGCGTAAGGAGTTCAGTCATTGAAAATTTTTGAAGTTATAAAACAATTCTCTAATTTTCATCATTTGGAGCTATTGAGAAGAAACTTTTCGCAGAACAATTACTGAATGACAATAGTACATTACATCACGAGGACGTAAAAACATATTTTATATCACGAGGTGCAATATGGACGTTTTCACGTTCGCTTGCGGACGTAAAAGCGTCCATTATTATACTGAGTGATATAATAGTACATTACGATACGAGTGCGATGAAACTTTTTCTCGAACGAGTATCGTACAAAATTTTATCGCACGAGTGCGTAAAGCGCCCGCTTCTCGCACGCGCAGCGAAGCGAAGCGTGCAAGAAGTGGTCACTTTACGCACGGAGTGCAATAAAAATATTTGGTATTGAATTTGAAAAAATTGCTCACGGCATTCGCATCTTACAACATTTCCTACTTTACCAAAAGCACTTTCAAGTGCTCCAACTTTTATACATGAACGTCTTCGACTTTTTTAAAAATGCAAGCAAATTTGAAATTGTGAAATTAAATCAAGTAAGGGAAAAATGACACAAGTAAAAATTTTCAGACTGCTTCCCTATGTTAAACTCATGGTAACTCATGTTATCCCATGTTAACCCATCTTAACTCATATTAACACACGTTAACATGCGTTACATTCTCTCTATACAGGGTGTCACAAAAGTAACGAGACGGCTGAATATTTCCTCAGCTAAAATATTTTTCAAAAAGCTCAAGGTCGTTCTTGAAGTGATTTTGGACGAGGAAGTCAATGTGGACATTTATTTTGACCTTGAAGATTACCTTCAAGGTTATTTCAAGGTCAACTTTGTTTTTTCATATGGAAAAAACTCCCACTGACATTGGCAATCGATTGAGCGGAAAATTTTACGTTCAAATATGTACTTAGGTCATGGGTAAATTTTGACCTTGATGGTCCTCTGAGGTCAATTAAACTTAGACAAAGTGTGGATACCTCTGGGAATAGAAGCTTTTCAAATTCTTTCGTAACGAGCAAAGCTATTAATTTTAAGAAGGCGCATTTAGTAGTGGCCTTGACGACGACCTTCAAGGTCATTTCAAGGTCAACTTTCGTTTATTTAATGGAAACCTGTATTTCTTATCAGTCCATTTTTTCTGAATAAGTTTAATTTATTTTTGTGACACCCCGTATAATTCTGGTTCTGCCCTTCAATGACCACGAGTGTCTTTCTGAATTAAAGACAAACGTTAAAGTGCAAGCTGAATTTCGTTATTGGCAATTGATGTACATATATTTCTCCAAATTTACCACCACCTTAACCAAGGTACTTGAGAAAAAAAATCCTTTTCGAATGGTATACGCTGCCATTTCGGTTCCCATGACAGAAAACCCGTCCAAATATTCGAATTTGTATCGGGTAACCGCTATTTTCAATTTGTCCTGAAACAAAAGAACAACGAAAGCATTTTGTTTTTCAGCCGAATCTGAGCTCAACATTTTTTCCACTTTCATCACGTCCCTCCACGTCGCTTCGTGCCAACGCCAATTTGTAAAAAAAAAAAAAAAATTACAATGCAACGCAATAACGTCTGCGATGACGCGTTCACCGACGTTCCAGCATGTTTCTTCAGTCAAGAGACCTTGATCTGTCTAATTTATTACGTTTACTTTCATGATTGTTGATTGTATTTTCGACGACTTTTTCGTCGTCGTTCGAGATTCCCCTCGTGCCCGGTGACGGTACGCGTCTACGTCGTTTTTCGTCATTTTCATTATGACGACGTGTTCTCCAACATGGCGTCGACGCCCCATCATCGTTCTCGTTAATATTTATTATGGAATTTAGTGGCTCTAATATCACATTTTCGGATGGATTTGTTGTTTCCTGTTTCACGGTTACACGCGTCACGTTTTTACCCGGCGCGTCCTCAACATTGAGAAGTCCCTTTCTCGTTGACCTTGTGAATGACCCGATAGCCTCATAGTCATCGACATCGACGCTCGTCGTTACACCGTCATCGTTCATCATCCCCGTATCTCTCGTGCCTTTGTCCCACGAAGTTGAGGCTTCGTCCAAGGGATTTGAAGCTCGTGACACGGACGTCGTCGTGCTCGTTTCACCCCGTGACCTTGAAAATTTGAGGGAACCACCTTGTCGGCGCGAATAACGCTCCCAATGATCGTCCTGGGGTGTTTTTCCTCGGCGATTAGAGTTAATTTCCCCAGTCTCAATCTTCAAATCCGGCACTGAGGAGTGCGATTCGCCGGGCAATGGTCCTCGGGGCGAGTGTCGCTGCTGATCACGCGCCATCGAAGTCGCGGATAATCCATTCTGTCGACGAGTTTTTCTATCGAGAGACGTTCTATCGCCGTGATAACTCGGCAATCGTTCGAGATTATCACTGCCACTGTAGATTCGATAAGTGTCGGGCACTATGGCGGCATTATCGTCATGATAGTCCAACGATGGTAGAGGTCCACCTAGGAAATGTACCATGCAGAAAAAGATCTGGTTATATCGATTGTTAAATCGTGCAGTTTGTATTCAGCATTCAGTAACTTTCTTTGTGAATAAGTTACACTGAGAGAAAGAATTACTGAATTTGAGAACATGAATTTATTTATTAAATGAAAGTATTAATTCGATTATTTATTTGTTGAACCAAGAAAATCACTCTTCATTTTAAAAAATATTTTCACGAATCTATTACTCCATTATATTAAACTCATATTTAATAGTAACAATTAAATGCATGATAGATTTTATTAAATTTGTATTCATTGGATTAATTACATTGATCGCATCATAAACAAGAGATTATTTGAATCTAAAAAACGAATTCAATGCAAGATTATTTTTTTCGAAAAAATTATTTTCTTGCAATAAAGTCATTATTATTTTACTTCAAAAAATATTTGTATTTAAATAGATTTGATTGAATTTGTATTCATTACATTAATTACATTTATCGCATCATAAACATTAGATTATTTGTATCTAAAATGATGATTATTTGAATCTAAAAAACGACTTCAATACGAAATTATTTTTTTTGAAGAAAATTATTTATGGCATCATAAACATGAGATTATTTGGATCTAAACAATGACTTCAATACGAAATTATTTTTTTCGAACAAAATTATTTCTTTGCAATAAATTCCTCATTATTTCGCTTCTAAAAATATTTCTGTAGTATTTTCAATATTTATTAGATATAAAATTGATTGTGATTATTTGAAAAGAAGCTGTAGTAAAATAAATAACACATTATTTTATTCCAATAGAATATTTGTTTGGAGTGATGACATTTTTATTTCCTTCAAGCAAAGAACTATCATTTCTATAGTATACATTAATAGTATACATAAGTTGTTAAAAATTAAAAAACTGGTTTTTTAAATGTTTTCTTATATTCGAATATTCATAACTGCTAACTTTTTCCAAGTGCATAGTATCAGTCGATAGCGTAATAGGTAGCGTGTTAGGTAGTTAGGTAGGATAGGTATGATGGTAGGTAGGGTCGAGGGTTCGAATCTCGGTTGGAAGGAGAATTGGCGCAGATTTGACTTTTTTTTATTTATCTCTTTTTGGGGTCACTAAACTATGCATATTAAATTATTTGGCAAGGGCTAGATATTTTTTATAAAATGTTTAGCAACAATTAATAAACACGCATTTGATTGAATCAATCATTTTTCCTGTTGATTGGACTAATTAATTTGTTGATTCAACAAATTTTTTTTCTCAGTCCTTCCTGTATTAAAAGACATGTATGTTTTGAATGATAAAATGCGTTCTTGATTCAAACAAAATATTACGTATAATTGATAACATATTGTTAGATTCAAGTAAATTCGTTTATTGAAACAGAAATTTATGGAATTGACTGAAAAAACTGAACCAAGTAAATATATAAGGGAACCAATCTAATATGTTTTGGCAAATAATGAAAAAATAGTATATTACGATACTAGCGCGATGAAAAAGTTTCTCGCACTAGTATCATACGAAATTTTATTGTACGAGTGCGTAAGTGCCACTTTGCGCACGCTGCGCGTGCTCAAACTAGCACTTTGCGCACGGAGTGCAATAAAAAAAAATTTTGCCTTCAAAACTTTATTTCATTGGTTCTAGTAGTTTATTCTCTCAGTGTAGCCTTCATCTTCTTCTGGAATTCTTCTGGAAGGGGGCAAAAGGTGGAAAAGAATAAGGGAATATGTCCAAGTTTCTAATTTCCACGGTTTTTTAATTTGAGACGGTGGTTTTAAATGGCTTTCCTCATCACAAAAGACATCTTCGAAAAATGCTTCCTGGACTGGTACTAATTCATGGACAACACAGTAATAATTACTGAAGTGTCCAGTAATACTTCAATGTTACTGGAGTGGTTACAGTGCTTTTCGGTGCAGCTCGCAGTAAAAATTAAGGTCCGGTGAAAATTACTAGAGTGATGTGGTAGTTATGACTATCCAATCCAGTAGGATTGGACCCAAATCCAATCCATTAGGATTGAACCCAAATCCAATCCAGTAGGATTGGATAGTCATAACTACCATATCACTCTAGTAATTTTTAACGGACTGCTGCTCGCAGTGAAAAGTACTGTAACCAGTTCAGTAATATTGGAGTATTACTGGATACTTCAGTAACTATTGCTAGTACGTATTACTATATGTACTAATAGTACATATTACTATATGTACATTAGACTGTATCAAAAAAATCGATAATTTTTTTATTAGCTTTATACAATCTTAATCTATGCTTGGACATAAAAAAATAATTCTCGCGAAAGATGGGGCCGGTCCTTCACGATTTAGAAGTATCGCATCGGAATTTTGTCTTTTTTATTTTGTTTATACGTAAATAACGAATTTGCATGAATGAAACATACATTTTTTTATTTAAAAATGATAAATATATTCTAAACATATGTATAAATACTTAATATAGGGGGTTCCATCCCAAATCGGACAGTTTGAAAAACTTTTTTTTTATTTCCTCAATTTTTTTATATTTTTTAGTTCCCATCAAAAGCACTTGCTGTTACATTTTTTGATTTTTTCGATTACCCGTTCAAAGGATATTAAATTAACAAAAAAAACCGCTCTTTTTTGGTATTTTGGTCATAACTTCTTTAATAATGGTCCATATTAAATTTTTTTTTTTCAAAATTTTTGTTTTTTAATAGCCTTTCAAAAAAAAATACAACAAAAATACTCGACATGTTTTTGAATAAGTTTTTTGAGTTCTAAACTTTAAATCGCGTTTTGAAAAGTGAGTGTCATTTTTGATTTAAAAAAAAAAAATTTGTTCCAAGCATCTATCTATTTAACAATTTTTAAGACTAGTCCGATCGTGGGATTTCCATAACTACTATCTAATTTTTTCGATTATAGAAAATCAAATTTTTTTTTCTTCATAAAATATTATGAATACCAATTTTTGTTACTCTATAGTATATTTTCAATCATTTTGAATTAATTTTGACACTTTTTCATTGTTAACAGATTTTTGAAATGAATAATTATTCAATCGATTAATAACAACAGTTCAAGAATTGTATGAGTAGGGATTGAATCTAAATAGTGTACCGAATGTTGCTGTCAAATTTTCACCTGAGAAACTTTATTTAGATGCAAAAGAAAGATTTTATTTGCGATACAATACTGTGAAGTCAATCACAGGGGGACACAAAAATTTCATTCAATTATTCCAATGAGCAACGGAAATGTATTGGCAAAGGAATATTCTAATTTAGGAAATAATCGTATATGTAAGGTTTTCAAAAAAATACGTAAATAAATCGAAACTGTTGTTATTATTGTTCATAAACAGACTCAACGATTAATTATTAATTTTAAGAACCTATTAACGATAAAAAAGTGTAAAAATAAATTCTTAATATTGAAAAAAATACTAGACTGTAACAAAAATTGGTATTCATAATAATTTATAAAAAACAAAAATTTTAATTTTTAAAAATCGAAAAAAAGTAGTTATGGAAATCCTACGCTCGGACTAGTCTTAAAAATTGTCGAATATATAGATGTTTGAAACAAAAAACTAAAAAAAAAATCAAAAATGACACTCACTTTTAAAAACGCGATTTAAGATTTAAAACTCAAAAAACTCATTCAAAAACACGTCGAGTATTTTTGTTGTATTTTTTTCTGAAAATGCCATAAAAAAACAAAAATTTTGAAAACGAAAACTTTCAATTTGGACCATTATTAAAGAAGTTATGACCAAAATTAAAAAAAAAAAGCGGGTTTTTTGTTAGTTCAATATCTTTTGAACGGGTAATCAAAAAAATCTCAAAATTTAACAGCAAGTGCTTTTGATGAGAACTAAAAAATATAAAAAAATTGAGGAAATAAAAAAAAAAGATTTTCAAACTGTCCGATTTGGGATGGAACGCCCTATATTCAGTATTGATACATAAGTTTAGAATATATTCATTTTAAAATAAAAAAATGTATGTTTCATTCATGAAAATTCGTTATTTACGTAGGAACGAAATAAACAAGTACGCTTCGCGTACTCGTTGGGGGGCTCCGCCCCCCAAGCCCCCCCGCGCTCCGCGCTACTCAACATTGTCGCGCTTCGCGCGACAATGCTGCGTCGCGCGGAGCGCTCACGTTTTATTGGGGGGCTCCGCCCCCCAAACCCCCCTTAACGTTTTGTTGGGGGGCTTTGCGCTCCGTATTCTTGACCATTATCTTAATTTATTCGGTACGTAAATATTATATTGTTTTTATGTTATTGAACATTGTTTTTGATAATATTGAGTCACATTTTTCATTCTCAATGGGGGCAATGATTCATAAAGGTAATGACCGAATTTTAAGAATTATATTAGTAGGCACTCACAATTTCATAATATTATAATCATATATTTTGTTTTTGTGATATATTTTGAATGTTGGTTAACATGTCCCTTAGGGACGTTTTAATAGGCACTCACACCGTTATTTAAACTCTTTGATTCATTGTGAACATCGAGTAGTCGTATAAATTCTATTAATTATAATTAAAAAGACAGATTTGAATATAATCAATATGATATAAAAGTATCTAGACAATCATATTATTTAAATGTTTTGATAGATTATATTCACAGAATTGTTACAATATTAGGCAGTAATGAAGAATATTAGTGACATTTGAGATGGGCTTATTTATCATAACACTTTAATCATTTAATGATTATTAGTCCATTTATAATAAGTAAAAAAAGCTTTCGGTTATTAATCAATGCTCAGATTCTGTTTTTTCACGTTTAAAACGCGTGGGTGATCGCCATATTGCCAATAGAGCGTAAGCACACAAAAGAACCATGTACTTTTTATAAGAGCGAAATATGGGTTTTGAATTTGGCGCGCTCAGGTCGTGTTTAGTTCCTCTTTTCTCTGTACGTGGCGTAGCGGCGTCGTGACGTACGTGGCGACGTCGCGTGCGCCGGTCTATGCTTTACGTGAAAACGTGAGAGTGTTAATGTGCTTGTTTACAGTCATATAGAAATTCTGTCAGTGAGAAAAGTAGTATTTTTTTTGTTAAAAATATTGTTTTTGTGTAAAAGTTATTCACTTAGCAGTGTCTAATTGGATTGAAACTTCATGGGACATTTGTTCATAATCATATACAGAAATTCTGTAAGTTAGAAAAAAATTCGTCCGTGAACTTCGGAGATCCAAGTGCGAATGAACAGAAATTGCCTTTTTTCGTTAAAAATTGTGTTTTCTTTGCAAAAATTGTAAACATAATGGTCTCCGATCGGATTAATACTCCGTGGGACATTTGTTTACAATCATATACAGACATCGTGTGAGTTAGAGAAAAATTCGTCCGTGAACTTCGGAGATCCATGTGCATATGGACAGAAATAGCTGTTTTTTCGTTAAAAATTGTGTTTTCTTTGCAAAAATAGTAAACTTAATGGTCTCTGATTGGATTAATACTTCGTGGGACATTTGTTTACAATCATATACAGACATCGTGTGAGTTAGAGAAAAATTCGTCCGTGAACTTCGGAGATCCATGTGCATATGGACAGAAATAGCTGTTTTTTCGTTAAAAATTGTGTTTTCTTTGCAAAAATTATAAACTTAATGGTCTCTGATCGGATTAATACTTCGTGGGACATTTGTTTACAATTATATACAGACATCGTGTGAGTTAGAGAAAAATTCGTCCGTGAACTTCGGAGATCCAAGTGCATATAGATAGAAATAGCATTTTTTGGTTAAAATCATGTTTTTTGCCAAATTGCAACCTTAATAGTGTCTGATTGGATTCATACTTCGTCAGACATTTGTTTACAATCATATAGACACATTCTGTGGGTTAGAGAACAATTCGTTAGAGAAATTCCAAGTTTCAACTACATATGATCATAAAACGTCTTTTTTTGCTCAAAAATGGCAATTTTTTTCAAAAATCTTTGTTTTACAATATCCGTTTGGATTTAAACTCCTTGGGCATAGAGATTACAACCATACACAACTACCCTCCAAAGGAAATTGAATTCCGTACACCGGTTTCTGAGATCTGGGTCTGGACGGACATCCGACACAGATTTCGAGGCGATTGCAATAGGCACTTTCTGTCATAAATGAGTGAGTGCCTAAAAAGACAAAAGTCCGATCAGATACCTCTAAATCTTGAAGGACCGGCTCCATCTTTCGCGAGTATTATTTTTTTATGTCCAAGTATAGGTTAAGATTGTATAATGCTGAAATAAAAATTATCGATTTTTTTTATACAGTCTAATGTACATATTACTATAATTAGAGCAGTAATTTCTACTGGCAACTCGACATGACAAATGAATGGACTTTTTTCATGTAAGTATAAATTATTACAAGAAAAAAACGAACTATTTTTCAGATGCTACTTATAGAAATAGCAAAATTCTGTATGAATTTATAGTTTACAAATGTCCCAAAGAATCACCAACACCGAGCTCTCTCGTGAAACCATGCACGTTTCTTTTCTTCTAATCAAATAGGTCATGGCTACATGTGAAATGCTATTGAATTCTCTTCGATATTTCCAAGGATCGTTGACGCATGAATTTGTTTAAAAATGGCAAAAAAAATATTTCGAGTCCTCGAAAGTTATATTCTGCTGGTTTCATTAAAATGTTAAACACCTGACGAAACGTAAAGCAATGTAAGATGAGAATAATTACCGTGATAATGAAGTGGTAGACAGGGATCTTGTCTTCCTGCCGTATGTACAGGCGTCGTTTCTTCGTCATTGTTGGCGTAAGAGGACGTGAATCGGGAAAAACCCGACGATGCCTCGAGCGTTTCGAGCCGATTAAGCGTTTCGCCGTTCGCACTTTGCTCGTATCGCGAAATTGTGTCATCGACACCGCCAATTGTGCCAGTTTGGGACGGATGATTGTTGCTGTAGGGCAAGTGGTTATAACAGCGCGAAGCGGTATCGGAATTTTGTAAAATCGTGCTACTTCTGGCCACAGCCGATGCATCGACACCCGTCGAATGTTCAGGTGACAATGGAGTCGACAATTTTCCACGGGTTTGCGCTATAACGGTCTCGTAACTTGGCGGTGGACCGTAAAGCTGGTAATAAGGACAATTAACGTCGTTCAAAACGACACTGGTGTTTTGAAATTGTGTTGAGCTCGCTGCCGCTGCCACAGGAGGACCAGTGTAAGCCGGTGACGAGCCGGGACCACGATGAGGACCTGTTCAAAACGAATTAAGGATGTATGAGCGCTAAACTTAGTATTAGATTAAACGCTGATTTTTTTTATATAATATTGTCGAGGTTCAATATTCATTACTCCAAAAAATTCACGGCCCCTTAACGACTATTTAAGCAAGATATTATTAAGGATGTTGAGTTCCAAATTGAAAATGATGATAAAATATTGAAAATTTGATATGTCATTATGTACAACATTTGAAAGGTTGTGTAAAAATTTTACGACGATTAGGAAGCTGGTTACTGAGAATTTTGAATTAAAAAATTACACGTAGCCTTATGGAAACTGAAGTAAATTTGCAATTATTTTTTTTTTTTTATTATTATAAAAAATGATGCCAAAAATACACAAAAAATTGCACTCGAGGAAAAACATATAAGAAGCATTGTGTAATTTTTTCAAGACATTTAGGAAGCTCGTGTTCCAGTAAATAAATAATAAAAACACAGTACGTGGTTTTCACAGCAAGAAACAAGAAAATAGCGGCACCGTTGCATAGACTGAAAGTAGCGGGAAATTCAAATACTCATTTTCGTTCACCGACGACGTCGTTTCATTCACGATAAAGAGGTTTCGAGGTTATGTTTGCTGTCAGTTTGACATTCAATCGCGAACGTCGCGACTGCTCTCGATCGTACAGTTCTCAGTCGTGCCAACTTACCAATGCAGGCAACGTTGCCAAATGTAAAGCTAATGCAGCAACTACTTTAAATATTAATATTGTTTTAAAATATTGTTTTTTTTTGCAGTTCAAAGTAATTTCATGTTATATTTCTATAGTTGCGATATAAAATAATCAACATTTTTTTGAGAATGAACGGTTTTCACTATCGAGATTTTAGCGTTGTCAAGTTTGGACAAAACATCCAAAAGTTAATCCTCGCTTGTAAAAACATTGTGAAAACTTGATATAATACGTAAATAAGAATTTGCGATCATTAATATGCACAATTGCGATAAGACCTCTTTTCACATTAACGGTGTTACGATACGAATTGAAGTATTAATCAATCCCAATAAAATTCAGTAAAATGAAAAACTTTTGGACGGAACGGTACGGACTCAACATCCTTAATTGAAAATGTAGCATAATTCATGGTTATACACAGAGCTTACGGCAAGGTTGACTTTGGAACTCTTTGTTTTCCACAGTTCGACCGTTTGTATACATAAAATACCGTAGATGAAAAGCATCGAGGATATTTATTGAATGTCAGGGATTATGATGATACATTGAAAAACAGGGGTGAACCGCGAACATTCGAATTAGATATATCAAGCGAAACAGGGCCTTCTTCACTTTTGTTTGGAGGTTAAAGCTGGGGAGCATACGATACACCACCGGAGTCAGTCAGTTACGAAATAATTCTTGAAACGAAATTAATTTAATATTATATGCTCTCTGAAAATCATCTATGTACTTTTCACTAATATTTTGCTAAATTTGCTACCTACTGTTCCCTTTCTGCGAAATTTCAATGAGATCATGTGTATTGACTACCACGTAACGCTCATACATCCTTAAGGGGGCAGGTAGGCTTAGACGACTCAAAAAATTATTTTTGTTTCCCCCCTAGCAAACCCCGTGACCAGTCGCCTAGAACAATCGAAGCGACCAGCGACCGGTCGCTTTTATTTTCCGACTCCTCACAGCTCAAAGAATATCCCAGTGCGCAAATAATTATTGAAATCCCTTCTCAGTGATCTTATCCAGCATGAAGGAGCCTCTTTTGATATGGCTATCATACTGGAGAAACTTTAAGACAGTATTTACATCTTTTACGGACATCGACAAAAACCTAACCTAACCTATCCAGAAAATGTGATATGACTAGGAAGCAACCATGGTCGAACGCGGGATGGACCGCAATGAGACAATCATTAGACTGCGAGGAGTCAGACAAATAAAAGCGACCGGTCGCAGGTCGCTTCGATTGGCCTAGGTGACCGGTCACCTACGGTCGCCTAGCGGTAGCCGGGTTTGCTAGGGCCATGAATTGTCAGTAAAACTATGTTCAAAAATATGTTTCCAAAGTTTCAAATAAAAAATTGCAATTCATTCTGATGTTATCAGCAGCTGTAAGTGAGCGTCTATCGTTAAATGCTTGAGCGCGTGGCAAGTAAAATGGAGCGTCTTTCTCGAAACGACTTTTTTGAATTTGTGTACACTCTAGCCCAAAAAGGTTTTAACCAGTCATTTTGAAAATTGATAGCTAGTTTCTTTACATAATTACGCTCTACATGAACCTAAATTCGGAATAATATTATTGATCAAAGGGTTCTCTTATTGCAAGAAAGTTATTAAAAAATGAGAAAAAACGTGCCGTTTTCTCAAAACACTTCTGAAAAGTACAATTTTCAATGTTTGAGGGGAAGTCAGGTTCATATGGAAGAAAGACATGTTCTTAGAATAAATATGAAACCCTATTGATTGCAGATAAAAACTGTGGCTTCCCGAATGTACACAAACAGCTACGTCTGGAGGTGACCTTCGATGGGTGCCAGTTTATATTTTCTATATTTTCTGAGGAGATACTTCGATAAAATCACAATATTTATTTGAATATACGCAGAAAATGTTCTCAGAGTTTCAATAAAGTATATACATTTCTTCTTGGTCAAAAAAATGCTTGAGAATCACTGAAAAACTCAGTCCTAAACCCATCTCCCCTGGCGGTATTCTAGTCTAGAACTTTAAAATAATCAATTTTTTCATATTCTTAAAGTTTAGACCTTTAAGGATATATCCTCGAAAGCAAATTTTGTAATTCTTATAATTTACGGAGTTATAGCTATTTTAGTGACGCAGCAACTACGCCCGTCAACTCTTGACACTTTAAGGGAGTACTCTGGTCCAGAGATTAAAGCAAATTAATTCTTGTTTACATATTCTTAAAGTTCGGACTTTTAAAAATATATCCTCAAAAGGAAAGTTTTCAATTCCAATCATTTACGGAGCTATATCAATTTTAGTGAGCAAATCGAACTATAGATGTTTTTCTCAAAACTACTTTTCTCAACACGGCTGACATGATATTTCAAGTTCTACCCAACCGATTTTCTTCAAAATTTTTACCAATCTTCAATGTATCTTCATCACCCCTACCATTTTTGCATCAATGGTATTTTTTTTACCATTATAAAAATAAAAAAAAACTATAAAAAAAAGAGTCGAAAAACACCTTATTTTCTGTTCAAACAGCCGCCATTTTGCAAAATTTTGTTTTCGTTGTCTCTAAGATAGGGCTATAACTACATTCTTACTAATTAAGAATCTTTTTTCATATTTTGTATCGGATGACTAGAAAGGTTGCAATCGTGTCAGCCAACACACCCCTTTTTTAGCCTCAACTTTAACAGCTTATAACTTATTTAATTATAATTTTTTTCCCGACATTTTTTTTGTTTATTGTCAAAATATCAATATATATGAGGAGTTCTTTTTCAACCGGGCCACTTTTTTTTCACCCTCTCCAATTTTTTTCAAAATCTGCCAGTTCGAAATATTAGTCAAAAGGAACGTCTGTGATTTTTTTTAGATTTGTTTGGGCGTCCGTTCAGGATTTTCAATTTTTCATTACGAACACTGTATCTCAAAAAATATTCATCAAACTAAAAAAACATAAGAATAAAAACTTTTTTATTTTTTCCACTTTATCGAAAAAAATTAAATTCATAATTTTTCTGCATCGAGAAAATGGAAATTTGGCAAAAAAAATGATAATTAATTTTTTTTAAACCTAATAACACACTTTCGATTTCGGTACAAATCTTACAGGATGTCTGTCAGTGGGTAAAGAGTTTGCGAAAAAATTTCAGAATGGCACCTGCAATGGTTACGATGAAAAAAAATAAAAACCCTGCGAAATTTATATGCGGTTATGAGATTTCACAGGGTTTTTATTTTTTTCATCGTAACCATTGCAGGTACCATTCTGAATTTTTTTTGCAGACGCTTTACGCAATCACAGACATCTTGTGAAATTTGTACCGAAATCGAAAGTGTTATTAGGTTTACAAAAATTTTATTCTCATTTTTTTGCCAAATTTCAATTTTCCCGATGCAGCAAAATTATGATTTTAGTTTTTTTCGATCAAGTGGAAAAAATAAATAAGTTTTTATTCTTATGTTTTTTTTGTTTGATGAATATTTTTTGAGATACAGTGTTCGTAATGAAAAATTGAAAATCTTGAACAGACGCCTAAAAAAATCTTAAAAAAATCACAGACGTTCCTTTTGAATAATATTTCAAACTGGCAGATTTTTAAAAAAATCGAAAACTGAAAAATTGAAAATGAAAAATTTAAAACTCTTCATATGTTGTAAAAAAAAAAATAGTAAAAATATTTTTTGGTTTTTTTTTTAACCAACTCGACAAATCGCTCAAAATGTATGTCTAGACCAATATACCGCCTTAAAAGTGCTTCTCATCAGTTCAATTTCCTCAGTGTGATTGCGAACTCACCAGTTTTCCACATGCGATGCAGCAAAACTGTGTTCCGCGCAGAATTGTATGTTATGCTCGCCTGCTGAGCCGGACAAGTTGGACCCCGGAGTGAACTGTGACCCCTTGTACTTGATGTACCTCGGCTCGGTATGGCGGATGCTGCGGCTCTGTATCTACCCTGAAGCCAGTACCGATACCACCAGCCACCACCCGAGCAGACGAGGAACATTATAATGACGAGAAGCCTGTGAATTTCATGGATATACGATTTAATGGGATACGCTGAAGGGTATTATTCCGTACCCCTTAACATCTAGACTCCATAATGGAAAAAGCATCCCTTATTATTTTGAAATTTACATGAACTCAAGGGTTTTTAAAATCACAAAGTGGATGGCGAATTCGTGTCTGACATTGATGACACTTAAAACTCTGATTATCCAACGTAAAAATGGACTAAATACTAACAGATCTGAATTTGTTATTATTTAATCTATTTCTGTATGGTAAATCATACTGTAATAGTACATTGCAATACGAGTGAGGTAAAGCGAACATTTTACGCTGCGGCTCATGCGACAATTTCGAGCCGCAGTGTATAATTTTCGCTTTGCCTCACTAGAAATAAGAAAACAATTATTTAAATGCATAATAATATTTTTCTCTCCTATCAACACTTACAATGAACACTTTTTCTTCCATAATTTGTAATGAAGAATGAAAAACAAACTCGAACTCCCGAATCATTTATAAGCAATTGGACATTTTGAGGTTTTATTGCGATGTTTTGCTATCGTCGTAATTTGACAGTTGGACACGTTACTAGGCAGATTCACGTCGCGAGGCTCAGGTGGTGCCTCGCTACGGTTGTTATCGGCGGTAGAGTGCGTGAAGTACTAATAGTATGAATGAAAGTGTGTGTAAAATAAAACTGAATGAATGAAAGTGTGTGTAAAATACTATCAGTGCGTAAAATACGCTCGGACCTACATTATTTCACGCCTTGCTGTAATGCTCTATTTTACGCATATTTTCAAGGCACGTAAAGACGCACATTATATACACGTGTTACATAATAGTACATTACGATACAAGTGCGTTGAAACTTTTTCTGACGAGTGTGAGTTTGCAGCATGAGCCGAAGGCGAATGCTGCAATCACACGAGTCAGAAAAATGTTTCTCGCACGAGTTTCGTACAAAATTTTATTGCACGAGTGCGGAGAGTGCCATTTTACGCACACAAAGTGTGCGTAAAATGGGCACTTTATGCACGGAGTGCAATAAAAAATGTTATTAAATTTAATATACCTGTTATTGAAATTCCATATTCTTTTGTATATTAAACTTCAATAACAGGTATACGAAATCGAAATTAATAGACATAGATTGAAAAATCAACAATTTTCACTTAAATTCAATATTTGTATATTGAAATTAAGAGAATAAACTTTGGAAATTAAAATTTATATTGGAATATTACTATATTTACTGGAATATTACTGCACGCATGTATATGAAATTTAATATATTGCATATGTATAAAAACTTCATATTTTTTAATGAAGTTTCGGCAGAAATTTTTTACAGTGCACGCACGTTGAAGGAATTGGATAATGTATTTAAAATTCTGAAGTTTGTTTTCCGCTATGATCCAGTATTAAATTTGCTAGTTGTGATTCCATTTGCGATTACAACGACGAGAGAGCCAAAAATCAACCCTAATGCCCTTTTTTATAAAAATAATACAATCTCCTTATTACAATGGGTTGGTCGTATAAATTGGTTTTTGGTACCCATTTCGTTTCATAAAAAAGGACAATAACATAAACAATAGTTATTTACGCATTTATTAATAATCGTACAGGTATTATTCAAAGAAAAATTGTTAAGGACTTATCTTCACCCTCTTAAGGGGACCGAGTCAGCGTCAAAATGCCGGTGTTTGAATATAAATATAAATGTTCGTTGAATACGTGTGAATCTGAACAATAGTCCATCATTTGACGCATTAAATGAAGAAATTTTTGACGCTAGTTGGAACCCTTAAGGTGCAGCGGTTCTCTCATAAATTAATTTTTGAGTTTCACTACGCTGTGCACGATCCTGACAAAACCACTGGACAGATTTTATACTACGACATCTCATTTTCTTAGTAACACTTTTCCGGACTGCTTGAGCGCGGCAAATTTTTTTAAGATCTTTATTATAGAGTTACAGGCCACTTTTTTAATTTTTGAAACAAAAGATGGGTCAAATATTCAAAAAGTGGTCTGTAACTCCATAATAAAGACCTAACCAAAAATTTGCCGCACTTAAGCAGTGCGGTAAAGTGTTACGAAGAAAATGAGACGTCGTAGGACAAGATCGGTCAACTCAGGATCGTGCATAGCGTACACTGTTAAAAAAATTTATTTGAAACAAATAAAATTTATTTGATGCAAGTAAATTAATTATTTGTATATTATCCCGTAATTCGTTATTGGGATGAAGTAAATATATTTTTTTGATCGAAATATCATTCTTCAATGAGAGCAAATATGAAACCGTTTAAAACAATGCACAGTTACTATACGGGAATGTACGGGCTACTAAAATATCAAACCCATTTACTTCAGTCAAATAAATTAAAATTTGAATCAAGCTTCCGACTACGTGGATCCGAAAATTGAACTGTTTCATCCAACTCAATGATTGTTTGTACTCATACAGGTCATACTTTGGATTAATTAAATACTTTTCTTGAAATGATTACGAATTTTTGGTGCCGTGTATGTTTCCATAGAATTTAGAAAATGCTTTCTCTGGATCTATAAAATCCTCATTTAAATGGAACATCCCATCAGTTTCTTCCAAACCCAAATCTATTAGTTCAATTAAATATTGTTTTAGACCACCCATGCAGAATTATTATTTTTTCCATATATTTATCGGTTTTTACGATGAAAATCAGTTCCATATTCACAATTGATAGTTTCTAAGGTCAAATAAAGAAAAAAAAAAAATTTTAAGAAAAAAAAAATTTTGCCCCCAGTGGGATTTGAACCCGCGACCCTCGTTTTTACGCATATCCTCAAATTCAACATGAACTAAATTTAAAAAAAATAGATTATTTGAAAGTTCATCGACTTTCCCGACTGATTTAGTTTTCTTGCATAATTGCGAACCCTAGAATATGTACGAGACCAGACTGGGATTTGAAACCTTCCGTGTCATAATATTACATAATTTTTTCTTGTACCGAAAAAATACACGGTAAGGTGAAAAACTTAAATTACTTGCGTCAAAAAATTTTAGTTAATTTAATCACAAATCTTCCATTTACACAGCTAATAACTCGATTTTGTGTTAAATGAATTAAATATTGCGCTCACATACAATAATCAATTCAGATAAATAATATTGATTTTTAAAATGAAAAAAATCCTATTTTAATATTAAATAATTCGTATTTAGCTTGATAAAACAGAATGTTCCGATGGATCATTTAAAGTAGTTGAATCAAGTAATTTTTTTGTTGTTATTCCAGGATATCAAATCTTTGCATCTGGATATATTTTCTTGTATCAATGAAAAACACAATTGATGTAAAAAATGTAAATTACTTGGTTACAGTATTTTTGGTTTACCCAATCAAAAATATGACATATTCGCAATTAATAACTCCGGTTGGTGTTGACCAAATAAAGTATTACGATAAAAAATATTAATTATTTCCAACTAATATTTGTGCCTTGCTGTTCGTAGAAATCCTGTATTCGAATGAAATAACTGTAACTAGTATCAATGAATTAGATTATTTTTACCAAACAACTGCTACCAAGAAAATGACTTACTGAGCGCAGTTTCCGTTTTTATTCAATGCAATGAAAATCGATTTGTCTCAAACAAATGCCACTCAAGTAATTTCGTTTATTTGGATCAAATAAATTTTTTTAACAGTGTAGTGAAACTCAAAAATCGATTTATGAGAGAACCACTGCACCTTAAGGGTTCCAACTAGCTTCAACAATTTCTTCATTCGATACGTCAAATGATGGACCATTGGTCAGGTATACACGTATTCAACGAACATCTATATTTATGTTCAAAAATCGGCGGTTTGACGCTGAGTCAACTCCCTTAAATATCAATGGTGACGTTTCGTACTACCTGAAGAGCACTAACTGGCAATTAATCAAAAATCTACAGATAGTCTCGTAAAATTTCAAGAAACTTCTAACGTCAAATCCTAGTCAATTAATATTTTCATAGAACGATTAAAAAAAAACTTAACGACACTGAACGTACCAGTAATACCAGAGGTGATAAATCTGAAAGCCTGGTGACACACAGCAACCAAAATTGCAGCAGTACTCGTGTCTCGGACATCTGAATATGGAATACATTTATCAATTCAACGAAGTGAGAATCCGAAGATTATTCGTGTCTATATTTCAATTCTACTGAATTCATTGACCGTGGAACAAAAACAAACTTACACGTAGTATTTTGGTTCTCCGTGTATTTCGAAGGCACAGTATTTCGCTTCAGCCTGAAAATAATCAACAACTCTGCTTGTACACCTTCATTGCATGCCTCACCGAATTAAACAGATAAAGAGGCAATCTCTTTTTTTTTGCTGCCTCCCAATGATATAACGTGGGAATCACTGGGAAAGGTTGAAATAAAAACAAAGTTCGTGCTCTTTTCTCGTTTCAACATTTATGTACAGAATTAAAAAACAATATAATCAATCGAATAATAAAAATAATGGGGTCAAAGAGGCGAAAAATTAAAAACAAAATCACACATTCCATCAAATATCGTGAGCATAACGTAAATAACATAAATGTGCATCTTTCTCGGTTGGTTAAGGGTTCCCTACTCAGGAAAACACGTCGAAGCTGCTAAACACATTTAGAGGGTTGTTTTTTACTCGTTTGCGTGCAGTAAGGGGTGGATAAGGATCTTTCGGTGAAACGTGTGACCTTCGGAATTGTTTCGCGTAAGTTGTGTGCGTGTGTGTGTGTGTGTGTGTGTGTGTGTGTGTGTGTGTGTGTGTGTGTGTGTGTGTGTGTGTGTGTGTGTGTGTGTTCGAGAGAGGGAGAGAGAGAGAGAGAGAGAGAGAAAGTGAAAATGAAAAAGTGTAGCAAAGAGAAAAGGAAGAAAAGGTTGAAAGGGAAGCAAAAAACAATAGTGTGCAATAACATTTTTTGTTTGGTTTTGACGAGAAAAAAAAAGATACACCTACGTAGACTAGACACTCGGATATTCCGGCGACGATCGCGAGTTTCCTCTTCGAATCCCGCGACATTTTATTATTTATTATTTCCCACCACGTCACCCCCCTCCCCCAAACGTCTTCTTTCCTTCTATTGCATGTATTTACTTTATCCCTCTTATTTCTTGGTATTTTCTTAATCTCTTCGACTATTTCTATTCCCTACCCCCGACGCGCTCACGGATCACAGACTCGCCACTTTGACGCTAATGTTTTGACGTGACGGCCATTTTCGTGGCTACCCCCGTCCCTGCACCCCCAACGAGTGCCAAGAAAAATTAACTCCCATCATCATCCCCCTCTTCGGTCGTAAACGCACAGCAGCGCCGCCAAGCGACAGACTCGAGGAACTAAGCGCGATGCACGACGTCATCCGTGCACGGGATATAACCTCTCTAAATGGTTTTTTATTGATTTTTCAACAGTTTTGACACTCAAACGCGATTACGCACATGACCTTCTTGAAATGGCGGCAAAGCCCTGACGTCAAGAATACAAATATCGACATCTCGATGATTTTTTTGAGCATTGTGGAGAAATCTTTGCTATGACCCTAGCAAGTCCTGCAACTTTTCCTATAAGAGGACATTAACCGTGAAGGAACCAAAAAAGGACCCGAAGTTCCTTTACGCATTTTTTCAACCGACCTTACCTATGAGGAACTCTTTCGGTCTGTTTCTTCATGGTTCCTTCACCAATCTTTTCAGTCCATACAGTTTCTTATGGTTCCTCGTGGTTCCTTAGTTCTTTGTGATTGCAGCTGTTTCTTCACGGTTCCTTTGCAGGTTTATGCGGTTCACTATGGTTGCTTACGATACTGCGGTTTCGTATAATTAAATTTGTACAACTAAAATGGGTTTGGGTTAATTTCTGTGCTTTTGAAACTGGGTGCCTTGCGTGTTTCCTCAGTACCTTCCACAATTTCTACTGTTCCTTCCTAATTGGTCCTTGTGGTTCTCCGGGACGGTCGAAAAAATGCGTAAAGAAACCTAAGTTTCGTTATGGTTCCTCGGGAATTGCTAGGGGAGCCATCTATTTGCGCTTTTTTCAACGTTTGCCAATCCATTTGGACCAGTTTAAGGCAATTAGATCCGACATAGTCACCTATGTTGGACAGCGACGAAGGCAGCTAGAAAGTTAGCTAATCAGAACCTTCTTCAGAATCGAGACATTGAGATCAAAGTGCCATATTTATGTTTACTAAGTACGGAAATGTCAATCAGATTCAATTTTTGGCTGGGAGCTATAGGCAATACATCCTTAAGGGCTTATACGCCGTCAAAAAAGCGATTAAGAAAAAAAATTCTGGAGACATTTTAGTTTATCAACGTAAAAATTTGTATACATATTTCTGTAACTTGTAACTTTATTTTGAAATTTTCCTTTTTAAAAAATAATTATTCTTGAAGCCGCTGTACCCGATCTCCTCCTCTGAAAAAAGGCGTCTTGCTGCAAAGCACGATATCTCTGGATTGGAACATCCAAAATAAAAAATAAGGATTTCGTTAATATAAGGTATAATCTAGTATTTAATCGAAGGAATAAGCAAAATATTTATTTTTACCAAAATGGTGACTTCCTAAAAAAAAATTTCGATTTTTGATGAAAATTTTTGCCTAAAATTGTTTATAAAATGGAAAATATTCATCGGTAAAAAAAAATCTTCGATTAAATACTAAAAAGTATATTTATAAAGCTTGTCTCAAAATTTAGGACTGACCGGTTATGCCGTGTCCGAGAAATCTTGCTCACCGACTTTAAAAACACAGTTTTGAGAAAAACGCGTTCAAAGTTTCAAAAGCAGTTTACACATAGTAATTGCGGATTTACAAATATGCCTATAACTTCGAAAATATTTTTCGGATTGACATAGAATTTTCGGTGTATATACTTAAATACACGTACACTACGAAAACGAAATAACAAAAAAAAATCGATTTTTTTTAATTCTGACTGCGTATAAACCCTTAACGGCGCGTTTTGGCAATGTTTTCTTTCATATCGTCGTTCTATATTTGTATAAAAGTTTGTTACAAAGAAGTAATATCCGAAAAACATTAATATTTTTTTTATGTAAAAATATGTACCTATTCGTAAAGCAGTTACAGCTGATGTGCAATGCCACTTTGAACCAAGTCATTTAAAATAGAATTTAAAGAACTTGCAAATTCGAAATTTGCACATAGCTTCCTCATTTTTTTATGCATTAGCAAATGCTCCTCTATGTACACATTTTTTTTACAGTTTTGGCTTCCCCGTAGACGGAGTAAATATCAAAAAATGATCGGAAAACGATGTGCGGAATTCGAATGTGCAATTTTTTTTTTAATTTTTATAGATTATCTATGTGAAAATTACATCTGTAGCTTTATATTGTGAAATTTGCATACGATAGAGCGATCACATTATCCATTAAACTATCGACAGAGGAATTTTGAGTCTGATATCGCTTTTTACAAAAAAACTTGAAATTTTGACTCTGTAAGCGATTTTCACGAGTAGAGATCATTTTCAGGAAGAATTGATCACCTATCAGTATATAATATACATTTTTTAGCCTCATATCGCAAGATTTTCGGAAATTGGAGTGATCACGCTTCTTTTTTGAAAAATGCAAAATTTTATACAATCCAAACTCTTCAATTCAGTTTTACGAAATTTAAGCACCTTCATACACCCAGAAAAAAGATTTAGTCGTAGGTACTATAATCGTTTATTTGATTATTTTTTAGTTACTTTAAAGAAAAATGTTTTTTCATCCAATTTTGGGCGATATTTACTTCCACTATATTTATTTATTTGAATTCCCTGTCATCGAGAAACAGGCGTTGAAGAAAAATTCTATTCGTTGTTACTAAATTCCTATTCACCCGTAATCTCACCCGATCATATCTGCAGATTTGTCAGTACCCCAAAAATCCGCCAAGTGGCTACCTCTCGCACAAGCGAACCTGCCTCTCGACGCCTATATCCTTTCCAAGCTCGTCTATGTTTGATATCCTTATTTTTCAGTATGATTAGTATGAATATTTAATACATTGAACATTGCGGCAAAACGCAAGATGATCGAATCGCCGAAAAGGATTCCCGTAAAAAAGGGTCGTTTCCCTTCTGTTAAAGAAAAGACGAAGCTTTACGAAATTGTAGTCTTCATGTGTGTAGCTATACATTCAAAGATTGAAATGTTTAAAAATATGTATCGTGTAAATATTTAAAAAAAAATTATTTCATTTAAATACATACTTGTTCAGTTTGAAATAATATTTATTAATATTAAATAAAAATTTATTAGATCGCAATATATTTTCCTAGTAGGTCATTCGAAAAACTTACAACTAAAAAAATTGATTTGGCTTGACTAGGATTTAATTAAATGTACTAGATCTTTTTTCTGGGTGTATAACATCGAGAAATCGTATTTAGGAAAAATGTTCGGATGGGTGTGTGTGTGTGTGTGTGTGTCCTGAGTTTCAGAAGTAAATAATTAATAACTCGAAAACGCTTCGAGATATCAAGCTAAAATTTGGCACACTTGTCAAGCACGAATTGCTCTTCATTATGAAAAAATTTTGTTTTAATTATAACGGAGGTTCAGATTTTATCGACTTTTTTCGTTTTTGCAAGAATGGCGTAAACGCTCTAACCTCTGCAATTTTCAAGATATTGCACTCAAACTTTGTACAGAATAAGTATAGCTATTAAGGTTGTTTGGTATTGAATTTTGCGAAAATCCATCGAGGGATTAAAATTTTATGAAATTTTGAATTTTTTAAAAAATAGCCTAAACGCTCTAACTTGTGCAATTTTTAAGATATTGTACTGAAACTTTGCACAGAGCTAATGTAGCTATCGAGGTTGTTCGCTATTAAATTTGGCAAAAATCCATCGAGGAATTAAAATTTTATAAAATTTTTAATTTTTATCATAACGTATGCGCAAATTACGATTATGAGCTTTTTGCAAAAAATTGAACATTTGTACCAAATTCAATTCCATCAATCTTTTTCACTCAAACTATCAGTATAATTTTAGTTTAACTTGATAGCGCAAATTTTCGAAAGCGAGAGCAGCCACACCCTTTTATTGAAAGTTTTGCAGTCGCACAAAATTTGCACAACTTAATAATTTTTTACAAAATTTCAGCTTACATCCACAGGGAATTGTTTAAAAATGTGCTTTCAGGACATTTTGAACATATTGGTAAGAAATTGAAAAAAAAAATTCACGAAAATAAAGCTTCTTTTAAGACTTTCTATGAGGAAGCAAAAATCTAAACAAACTTCTGTAGTTTTTTCATTTTTCCCGTATTCAATCGCAGGAATTTGCGAATTTTCAATTCTTTAGGAAAATCAATAGGTAAGATTTTTCAGTAATACTTTATTCATAAAAAAATGTACCACAATAATTCAAAAGTTCCTCTAATTAGTTTTAAACAGATATTTTTGGAAAGATTAAGAATTCAATGCTTTTATCGATTTGTACCAAATTCAATATCAAATATTTTTTAATAATATACTAAATACATAGAAGCACGAAATCTAAAAAAATTGCTCGATTCATGCACCTAAGACATTTTCGAAAAAAACAGATTTTTGTGCAATTTTAACTGTCCGATCAATTTGCACCGAATTTGACAGGGAACATCCTAAGCTGATAATCTATCAATGTAAAAAAATTTAGCATAATATCTAAAAAATGCCTCAAGATAGACATTTTTGAAAAAATCAATGATTTTATTGAATTTGAATTCCTTAGTCAATTTTCACAAAATTCCATTAGAAATATTTTTTACTTATGATATATCCACACACCCACACACACACACACACACGCACGCACCCAGTGTACAATTTTCAAGTATAACGACCATTTTGAAAAATGACTCAAAATCGCTAATTATTTCAACAATGAAAAAAAAAACTTATTTTGTCCGGTGTATTTTTATTGGTCTCATCAAATCGAATATATATAGAAAAGAAAATTTTCGATTCCATAATTTTTTTTACATCTAAGCTTTAACAATTTTAATCGATGCAATAGTTGGCGAGATATCTTCTTCGCCGTCTTGAAAGAACGTAGTTTCGAATAAAAAGGGTACAAATAAGCTTTAAAAGCCGATTACACGAATTAAACGGCCGTCAACAAAACAACGTCGCCATTCATCATTTACAGCAGCCATTTGTGTATGTATAATATAATAGTATATAGTATATATATATATATACTAATAGTAATAGTATATATAAAGGTAATAGTATATATATATATACTATTGTATCTGTAATAGTATATATATATATTAAGGAGGTTGGCTACATATGTCGAAATGGTAAGAATGAGTTGAATTTTTTTGTGTGTATACGCCCATAGAATGCACACATCTGTGAAAAATTTCAAGTAAATCGTCTACTTAGTTGTCCTGGAATTATTTATTGAATTTGGCCTCTTATACATGGACAACTATAGAGAAACTGTATGATGTCGCATGAAATGTTCCATAACTAAGTAAAAAATGGTAAGAATTAAATGGAAATAGTTTGAAAAGATTCTGTACATGTTTGGAGAGAAGTTTTCCAAAGACGAAACGATTTGTCTACACAGTTTATCAAGATATTTGAAGAATAAAAGTGCTTTCTGCGATTATTTGAACTGAAGCTGTCGACCATGCTGCGGAACATGGCAACATCGCAGAATGTTAAATGCGCGCGATAATTTGAACACTCAAATAATCCCGAATCTTTATAAGCGACTTATCGTATCTTGAGCTCAAGTCGGTACTTTGTTCATAAGCAAACAGTGCACAGAGAACAATGTATGATAGAAAAAGTAACAACAATATATTTATGGTCTTTGCAACATTCATGTATGGTTATACGAACAATAATTTAGCAATTTGGACCTTATGAAGGCTCAACTGAACAATAATTTAGCAAATCAGACCTTATGACGGGTCAACTGAACTATTTAAACTGTTCTGAATACCATATAACATTGTTGTTGCGTTATTCCACCATACACATAGTAGCAAATTTTTCTCGGTGTGGTGGCATAATATATGAAATACTGAAACCAACCAACATTGTGATTCGGATTCAATATAACGCAGAGATAAATCATAATTTCAGAAAGTGCACTGAAAATGGTTGGCTGTAACCTTCAAATCAACGATACGTCACAATACTATGACTCAAGTTTGTTTTATAGCGCATTCTGTTGGGCGCACCAGGCTGCACTGAGTGCGCACTCAGTGTATCTCTGTCTTTGTTGTTTCTACACGAGGAACAAAGACAGAGATACACTCAGTGCGCACTGAGTGCAGCCTGGTGCGCCCAACAGAAAGCGCTATTATACGTCTCGCGGCTCGAACCTGTCAGTGCTACCAACTACTGAAAACTTGATTGAGCGGTTGCCACATTTCAGTTTTGATACTCGCGTTTTTAAATTTCAATTATACAAAAAATGATGTTAAAAATTCATATACAACTAATTATTGCTATATTACAAGTAAATTTCTTTGTATTTGTCCATTTGAATGTACGTAAACAACGAAAAAATTCAATTTTTCGCAGTTGGTAACTGTTCAAAGCGCCAGTCTATAAGCATAGGGTTACCCCTCTTGCCGCCTGCCTCGCGAGATGTGTAGCCAACCTCCTTAAGCTTCGTAAACGGGGAACTCAGAACACTTTTTTTAAAAGGTAATACATTGGGATTTTCTATTTCAGATTGTATTTTTTCGATTTAATTTATTGATCTCTTGTATTTTACCGTCAGCAAAAAAAACAAAAAAAAATAGCATTTTATTTTTTTCGCACCCAAGATGTATTTTTATTTTAGGTTTTAGACTTAGGAATAAATGTTTTCTTTAATTTTTAAATTTTTTTCAGTGTCTATGTGCAAAGCAATTTTGCTGATTTTATTTGATATGTTTACTGATTGGAAAAATTTAATTTTCAAAAACGTATCTGGCAAATATTTAAATATCCATGACAAAGTGGAAAAATTAAAAAAATTTTGACAAATTCATGTATGTTTTTCGATACATGTATGTAATCGAATCCTAAACCTTCGAGTAGGTCTGAGTCCAAAGTCACGTTATATGAAAGAATCAATCATATGTATTTTATAAATAAAAAAAAACTGCAAGTTTGGTTACATTGATTTGAATATAATGTATTCTATATCTTTGAAGAATATTATTCAAAATTTCGTTATGACTTATTTGAGGAAGGTGAGCCTTTAACTTACATACCCCTTCTTTAAAAAAGGCAAAAAAACTGCAATGTTAAATATCTCTTCGACCCCAAGAACTGTTAATCAAATAGCAAATTGAAAATCCTAATGTGTGTGACCCCTTCTGAAAACTTGTTCACAAAACTTAATATATTTCAGTAAAACTATGTTTCTGTGAGGCAGGAGATTGAAAAAATACAGCTCGTTGTAGAATAGTCTAAATTATAAATTGGGTCCCATGTCAAATCGACCAATAGTTGGAATCAACCCCTTGCAATTTCGATGAAATTTGGTCAAAAGTTGTCTTTCATCATAAAACAAAATTCTACCAAGCAATAAATTTTTTGTTTAATTTTTTTTATATAATGCCTTGTACTGATCTTAAAAGATCCTGCAATTTTCAGAATTGCATTTTTTTTAAATATAAATTTTAGAATGTCGGTAAAAACATTTTTTTTTTGTTAAGTAATGTTGAGCAATCATGTAATTTTGTAATTTTGAGCAGTCAAAATTGCAATGAATGACCAGAAATTTAATGTTGACCGTGGATTTGCACGATTTTTAAAAATTCAAAATTCTTCAAATTAGTCATTTTTCAAATTTTTTTTTCGGAATATTTTTTTTTCGTAGCCCTAAGTATAGTTTTTAAGACGAACCCAGAACGAGTTTTTCGTAACTATAATAGTTTTCGAAATCTTTAAAGAATAAACTAGAAAAATTGAAATAATGATGAAACTTTGAATTTTGCGTAACTTTTGAAAAAATTTATTTCAATACTTTTCCTTTGGTAGAACTTTGTTTCATGATTAAAAAAAACTTCTGACCAAATTTCATTGAAATTAAAAGGATCGATTCCAACTATTGGTTGATTTGGCATGGAATGACCAATATAGACATATCACATAGAATACAGATTCGTAGATACACTAAATTTCGAGCAGACTATATTAAAAAAAAGCGAGCATCGCCACTGGAACCTCTGTTTTCAATTTCGTTGGACCGATTGCCATTGTCGAGGTTGGAAGAGCTTGGATTGCCGAAATCAAAGTTCCGGTGAGATTCCAACTCTTCTTTGACCCGAATGAGTCACGCGTGAGTATATTATTCATCGCGAAATTGGGAAGATTTCGCAATAATGTGGTTAGAGTTGCTTCAGGCTTTGGACTGAGGTATTAGTGGATCATTGGAGGAAAATGGCCACTTCATACGGAGGCGATAATAATCAATTTGACGATAACAGCAGGCGCAACAAACTGATGCAACAACCAGCGCAGACAGCAATCCGCCTCTGAGAAGGTAAAAAAAAAGAAAAGTAAATAACACATAAAATTCGCGTAAACGCCCTCAACAATAGAGATCGTTAATATGAGTAAAAAACAAGGAAAAATCATATGTTAATTTTCTTACACAATAATCCATGTAGTTTTGGTATCACTGCAGCACTGATTATCACCGCAACAGTATTCTGTAACAGCGCAGTAACTCCACTCGCAATAATTAGCGGAGGCCTGAAATTAGAAAAATTAAAATAAAAACCAAATTGCTATGAAAGATTAGTCATTGTTGTTATTATCATTGAATTAATGGGATATGCGTTTATCTTTTTAGGGACAAACTTCATGCCAGAAAATACGAAAGACCACGTCAACTATGAAAATTACATTTCGATTATTTTTTTAAATTCACCTTTGCGATTGTTGATATCCAGAAGAGTAGTATGAATAACATGTTCTTTGACGGAAACATTTTTCCGCATAAGAGCTAGAATTTGCAATATTCCTGTTCACATCAGTTCACATTGCCATTCGATCCACGACTGTCCACGACTGCAAGAGTGCAAGCCCGAGTTGGGCTTGCATTGCAGTCGGGCTGCCCGACTGCCCGAGACGAGACACAATGACAGGAATAAGAAATAAGGAATAAGAATCAGCCAATCGCCGCGCACTTTAGAGAAGCTACGCCAATCGGATGGCTTATTCTTGTACCTTTATGCATATATTTTATTATTATTATTATTATTATATTCAGAGAATGTCGAACGTTTTGCCCGCCAGAAAGCAGCACCTCGTGGGATCCACGAAGGCGCGAGTTTCAAATCCAGAATATCAAAAAATGCCGATGCAAAAAAAATGAACCAAGTTTTCGGAAATTTGTTGTAAAAAAACTATCAAGTTTTTCGAATCAATCTTTTTTCACTCTAAAGAACAGATTTTTAAGTATCTTTTGTATTTTTTTTTATCACAAAATATTTAAAAATGTGGCTGAAATTGTTTTCTAGAAAATATTTTATGTGGGATACTTACTGGTTACTTATACTACTGCTGAGAAACCCAGCATCTGAAATATAAAATGTGAAAAACAGTTTTTGTTTACGATGAACAAGTTTTTGAATGATGGATTTTTAAAGTAAGACGCTTATGAAAACGCTTTATCAAGGGAGAGATTATTAAACATTTTTCTGGGAATTTTCCAAATAATCAATTATTTGATAAAATTTTCAAATTAATTATAAAAACGCAAATTTAAAAAAAAACCGCCTAAAATAATAACGGGATCTACTTTACCGATTGTCGTTTCAAAATATCCCTAGAGAGTTTAGGGACTTTTAACGAAACAACAATCTCTCCTGCCCTGCCCTGCAGACGACGCATTTTGATTCTTACATCTCGTGGTTTATTTTAATACCGTCAAAAAACGTGAATCCTACAACAAATAATACGTAAATCGATTGAAATAAAAGAATTGTTACAATGGGTCTTAGTCGAGGAACGAAGCAAAAGGTCCAAATCGTATTGGATGTCACGAAAACTGTTTTTCATTGGGGTTTCCTGCCCACGGTACTTTTTCTAGGTTAGTTTCTGATTCATTTTATTATCTCGCTTTATCGACGATGAAAAAAACGTGAAAGATTTTCAAAAGCAACGAATTACATTTTGAATAATGTTATTCTAGGATTTAGAAAAGGTGCAGAGCCTGGAATGCCACCGCTCGCTTTCATGAAGTAAGTTTTATCGAATATTTCGATATCGAATATTTCATTAACGTTTATCGATTTTTTTATTTTTAAAAATTTCAGTCTACTGTGGCAATGAATGCTCTCAAATTTAATTTCCAAGCCGGTGAGAAAAAAAAGGACGGGTGTTGCCGACGAATATGTAACTAGGTCATCAAATATGGAATAAATATCGAATTTTTGTTAGAAAAATCACTCCAACTTTGACCTTTTCTGTATGATCCGTTATTTCTTTACCAAATTAAAATTTGTCATTTCCTGGTCCATGTTCTGAATGATTTGCATGCGTAAAGAATTTTGTTATAAACCTGTTTTAGCTCACAAATATCAATAATATCTCTAAACCAATGTTCTGGATTTCTTATGAAAGAAGATTAGTTTTCAAGTAAATATTTTTTTTCGAGATTCTTATGTCAGGATATGTTTTATCTAATTTTGAAATTCTTGAGAAGGCCGTGAATCGTAACTTTCACATAAAGTGAATGTTGAAATAGATCCAAACGAGTTATTATACTTGCTCATAAGGGAATCACATTTAGAAAGAACATCCACACGAATGCTTGTCGCATGTGCTGGCTTTGAAAAATTTTAATACACGAATATGTTGAAATTTAAGTGTATTATTCAGAGGACAATTTTTCATCCAATGAAATTCAAATGTTCCAACTATTCGAAAAATGTGATTGCAGCTTTGGTTATCGACTTATCATGCGGGTTATCATTGCTGTGTAATAAGATAGATAAAAATTCAAATTGATGAACTTTCGATATTTTAATTGATGATTTCACCAATTTTCACTATACAAATGAATTTTGTAATCTCTGTGTGTTACGTGCCTAAATAAAAGACGCGACACCAGCAGAATCACCTTAATTAATGGCTTTGAGTTCAAGTAATTTGCTCGTTTAGAACATGTAGCCCTGAAATTATTATAAGGTTTGTACCACACCAAGGTCATTTGTCCCGGGCAAGATCTGGATATAATATCTTGACTCAATTAAGACTGAAGACTTAGCGATAAAATTTTGATCTGTTCGACGGATTTGTTCAGGTCATAAAGTTGAGTATATTTTCTAATCGATTGGGCTGATAGTACCTCAGAAGTATAGATAATTTTTTTTGTCTTAGTACGATTCGCAAAGGCCTATTCGAACGTAAATTGCCCGCAGAATAAGAAAAACATACTCATTCATCAAAACTCCAAAGCTTATTGAAAAATGTTGTTTTAATTTTTTCGTCCCCGACGAGATCTGGAAAGACGGATCGATCGCAGGTACGGTCGTGGGAACCGAAAAGGAACGGACGAATACGGTTCCTTTTGCGGTTCCAAACCGAAAAGGAACCGAGAACAAATTCACAATTTTTACAGTCGGTAACATAGATTACTTGAAATGAGAAAATCATTCCACCACACATTGTACATTTTTAAAACGAACCATAACGTTAAAATATAATTTGTAATCAGTCATTGGGATCAATATTCGAGAAATTATTGCTTTGACGGGTCGAATAAGTTTTTTCAGCACCATGTTTGTGTGACTTGTTCGGGGGCAATTTTTTTATAATACCATCAAATTTGTAGTTTACCGACATCGAATAAAATAGTGTTTATGATTATCAGCACAAATCTGCAGAAAAAGGAAAAAAACTAAAAAGGAACCGAAAGGAACCAAAAAGGAACCGAAAGACACCAACAGCTCGCCATTTCCCTCTTGGTTCCTTTTCGGTTCCCAGTGGCAGCGAACTGCCAGTGGACACCAAAGGAACCGATGCGCTTGGTTCCCGCGATACGCTCGGGTTATCCAGTCTTTAGCGACCTTGACCGGTCACAAAAAGCTGTTGACTGCATATTCTTGATAGCATGGAAGTTAGCAACGTTGCTGCAATGAAAGCGTTGACAGCTGTTACTTTTTACCAACGAATTCAGACGTACATAGAAGCAGTGCAGCCAGATCGGGTGTAAAATCGACCCCCACTCTGCGGCTTTGCACGGTGCCACACAATGATGGCCGCCCGTGTCTGTGAGCGAACGACGTTCGTGTCGCTTCGGGAGAGCCGAGCGCGGCCGAAGCGTCGACCCCTCGCGCGCTGTTGTTCTCCCACCCCATGGCGTCAGATATACGAACACACGTAGAAGTCGCACGTCCGTGTGCGACTACAATGTAAGCCGAAGCCGAAGCTGCCGAGGGCCCGAGGCTCCGCGGGAAAACGCGGTGAGACTCGAGGCGTGACGTCACCCGGGATCACGAGCGGGTTTTTTTTAATTTAAATGATTTTTTCCCTCGGTGCTCTCCGTTATCAATGAAAACGGAAAAATTTATCGGGGAACATTATAAATTATTTTTCAGTTCATACGTCGATTGAAATGTAATAATAATAAATAATAAAAACATTTTTCGTCAAGAAATGACTTACGACTTATTTACAAGCGATCCTAAATAAATAATTTAAAATGGAATTCAAATGTAAACCTCTTTATGAATTAAATTATTTCTTTGAAATAATTTAAATTTAAATTTGAATTTAAATATTTTTACGAAAAATATTCATTTGTGACAACAAATCAAACCAAACATTTAACAATATTTTATAAATTATTGTTATTCGATTTTTCAGCACTTGAATCCAGTGTCAGAAACATGCCAGCGACGAAAAATTATTAACACCCTATTATATAGTATACGATTTTTTTAAATTTAATATAAACAGTAAATAGTACATGCAACATTTTTCATATTGCATATTGCACGTACATACCTCATGATTCAAACAATCTTGATGTACAAGAAAATAGCAAGTAATTATAAGCGTCGAAAGAGCGGCGTGGATAGTGTGCTCGCTCACACTCTTGAGGGTGCGGGTTCGATCCCATCGCCTGCAATTTTTTTTTTTTAACATACATTTTTGGAATTTTTTTTTTTTAAATATGGTGAACTGTTCATTTCCGGAACAACCACCATAGATGGAACATTTTTTTTTTTAATTTAAATTTAAATTTCTCAACTCTTGATGAAAATAAATATTTTACTGTAGGTTACAACGAATTCCTAAATTTTTACAAATCGTGCAAATCCACGATTAACATTACATTTTTCATTAATTTTTTTTTATATAATATCTTTTATTAATCTTAAAAGATCCTGAGATTTTTAGAATAGTATTGTTTCGTTTTAACCTACAGTAAAATATTTATTTTCATCAAGAGTTGAGAAATTTAAATTTAAATTTAAAAAAAAATGTTCCATCTATGGTGGTTGTTCCGGAAATGAACAGTTCACCATATTTAAAAAAAAAAAATTCCAAAAATGTATGTTAAAAAAAAAAAATTGCAGGCGGTGGGATCGAACCCGCACCCTCAAGAGTGTGAGCGAGCACACTATCCACGCCGCTCTTTCGACGCTTACGATTACTTGCTATTTTCTTGTACATCAAGATTGTTTGAATCATGAGGTATGTACGTGCAATATGCAATATGAAAAATGTTGCATGTACTATTTACTGTTTATATTAAATTTAAAAAAATCGAATACTATATAATAGGGTGTTAATAATTTTTCGTCGCTGGCATGTTTCTGACACTGGATTCAAGTGCTGAAAAATCGAATAACAATAATTTATAAAATATTGTTAAATGTTTGGTTTGATTTGTTGTCACAAATGAATATTTTTCGTAAAAATATTTAAATTCAAATTTAAATTTAAATTATTTCAAAGAAATAATTCAATTCATAAAGAGGTTTACATTTAAATTCCATTTTAAATTATTTATTTAGGATCGCTTGTAAATAAGTCGTAAGTCATTTCTTGACGAAAAATGTTTTTATTATTTATTATTATTACATTTCAATCGACGTATGAACTGAAAAATAATTTATAATGTTCCCCGATAAATTTTTCCGTTTTCATTGATAACGGAGAGCACCGAGGGAAAAAATCATTTAAATTAAAAAAAACCCGCTCGTGATCCCGGGTGACGTCACGCCTCGAGTCTCACCGCGTTTTTCCGCGGAGCCTCGGGCCCTCGGCAGCTTCGGCTTCGGCTTACATTGTAGTCGCACACGGACGTGCGACTTCTACGTGTGTTCGTATATCTGACGCTATGGGGTGGGAGAACAACAGCGCGCGAGGGGTCGACGCTTCGGCCGCGCTCGGCTCTCCCGAAGCGACACGAACGTCGTTCGCTCACAGACACGGGCGGCCATCATTGTGTGGCACCGTGCAAAGCCGCAGAGTGGGGGTCGATTTTACACCCGATCTGGCTGCACTGCATAGAAGCACAATTCCTATGCTTCGATCCGAGACAAGTTTTTTCGAACAGAAACTGTCGCTTGGCGGCGCTGTGATCGGATCGTGACGTCACGTCAAACAGCGTACGCCCAGTGCAGCCAGATCGGGTGTAAAATCGACCCCCACTCTGCGGCTTTGCACGGTGCCACACAATGATGGCCGCCCGTGTCTGTGAGCGAACGACGTTCGTGTCGCTTCGGGAGAGCCGAGCGCGGCCGAAGCGTCGACCCCTCGCGCGCTGTTGTTCTCCCACCCCATAGCGTCAGATATACGAACACACGTAGAAGTCGCACGTCCGTGTGCGACTACAATGTAAGCCGAAGCCGAAGCTGCCGAGGGCCCGAGGCTCCGCGGAAAAACGCGGTGAGACTCGAGGCGTGACGTCACCCGGGATCACGAGCGGGTTTTTTTTAATTTAAATGATTTTTTCCCTCGGTGCTCTCCGTTATCAATGAAAACGGAAAAATTTATCGGGGAACATTATAAATTATTTTTCAGTTCATACGTCGATTGAAATGTAATAATAATAAATAATAAAAACATTTTTCGTCAAGAAATGACTTACGACTTATTTACAAGCGATCCTAAATAAATAATTTAAAATGGAATTTAAATGTAAACCTCTTTATGAATTGAATTATTTCTTTGAAATAATTTAAATTTAAATTTGAATTTAAATATTTTTACGAAAAATATTCATTTGTGACAACAAATCAAACCAAACATTTAACAATATTTTATAAATTATTGTTATTCGATTTTTCAGCACTTGAATCCAGTGTCAGAAACATGCCAGCGACGAAAAATTATTAACACCCTATTATATAGTATTCGATTTTTTTAAATTTAATATAAACAGTAAATAGTACATGCAACATTTTTCATATTGCATATTGCACGTACATACCTCATGATTCAAACAATCTTGATGTACAAGAAAATAGCAAGTAATCGTAAGCGTCGAAAGAGCGGCGTGGATAGTGTGCTCGCTCACACTCTTGAGGGTGCGGGTTCGATCCCACCGCCTGCAATTTTTTTTTTTTAACATACATTTTTGGAATTTTTTTTTTTTAAATATGGTGAACTGTTCATTTCCGGAACAACCACCATAGATGGAACATTTTTTTTTAAATTTAAATTTAAATTTCTCAACTCTTGATGAAAATAAATATTTTACTGTAGGTTAAAACGAAACAATACTATTCTAAAAATCTCAGGATCTTTTAAGATTAATAAAAGATATTATATAAAAAAAAATTAATGAAAAATGTAATGTTAATCGTGGATTTGCACGATTTGTAAAAATTTAGGAATTCGTTGTAACCTACAGTAAAATATTTATTTTCATCAAGAGTTGAGAAATTTAAATTTAAATTAAAAAAAAAAATGTTCCATCTATGGTGGTTGTTCCGGAAATGAACAGTTCACCATATTTAAAAAAAAAAAATTCCAAAAATGTATGTTAAAAAAAAAAAATTGCAGGCGATGGGATCGAACCCGCACCCTCAAGAGTGTGAGCGAGCACACTATCCACGCCGCTCTTTCGACGCTTATAATTACTTGCTATTTTCTTGTACATCAAGATTGTTTGAATCATGAGGTATGTACGTGCAATATGCAATATGAAAAATGTTGCATGTACTATTTACTGTTTATATTAAATTTAAAAAAATCGTATACTATATAATAGGGTGTTAATAATTTTTCGTCGCTGGCATGTTTCTGACACTGGATTCAAGTGCTGAAAAATCGAATAACAATAATTTATAAAATATTGTTAAATGTTTGGTTTGATTTGTTGTCACAAATGAATATTTTTCGTAAAAATATTTAAATTCAAATTTAAATTTAAATTATTTCAAAGAAATAATTTAATTCATAAAGAGGTTTACATTTGAATTCCATTTTAAATTATTTATTTAGGATCGCTTGTAAATAAGTCGTAAGTCATTTCTTGACGAAAAATGTTTTTATTATTTATTATTATTACATTTCAATCGACGTATGAACTGAAAAATAATTTATAATGTTCCCCGATAAATTTTTCCGTTTTCATTGATAACGGAGAGCACCGAGGGAAAAAATCATTTAAATTAAAAAAAACCCGCTCGTGATCCCGGGTGACGTCACGCCTCGAGTCTCACCGCGTTTTCCCGCGGAGCCTCGGGCCCTCGGCAGCTTCGGCTTCGGCTTACATTGTAGTCGCACACGGACGTGCGACTTCTACGTGTGTTCGTATATCTGACGCCATGGGGTGGGAGAACAACAGCGCGCGAGGGGTCGACGCTTCGGCCGCGCTCGGCTCTCCCGAAGCGACACGAACGTCGTTCGCTCACAGACACGGGCGGCCATCATTGTGTGGCACCGTGCAAAGCCGCAGAGTGGGGGTCGATTTTACACCCGATCTGGCTGCACTGCGTACGCCCAGTGGGCGGTCTCAAGAAAGAGAAAAGTATACGTCGCCGTTTCTGACTCTCTCTTTCTCTCTCTCTCTTTCTCTCTCTCGCACATATTTAAAGCACGCACAAAACAAAAATGTGTCATGGCATGACATGCTATTAAAAAAATGCACCTCTGGGAATCATATCCAATAAACCAAACCTTTGTACCTACTTGACCGCAATTATACGGATTTAATCTTTTTCCGTACGCGTTTCATAACGAAATTTTAATTTGTTCCATTTCAGTGGGATTAATGTGTCTCTCTCTACAGATGTTTTCAAATAAAACATCGTTTTTCAATAAATAAACTAGACTTACGTCGATTCATCTAATGGAAAACGGTGAAACGTGACATGTGGTTCTTTCCATTTGCTGCTGGAGCAGCCACGGTATACACAAATGTTCCGAGACGGCATTTTAATTACATAAAGACCCTTTAAATATCTTCAAAAACCAAGGAAACAATGAACACAAAGGCACGTGCCGGCTCGGACTGACAATGGACCTTTAACTCGTGGTGTGATACTGGAAGTTGGAGGGGAGAGAAGTGAGAGAGCTGAGAAAGAGTATATGATAGAGCGAGACCGTGCTAGTACCCCACTGCATAAGCCGCAAGGAGCAAGAGAGAGATGAAGCGAGAGAGCGAAGAATGATGATAGAGCGAGACCGTGCTAGTACCCCAGTGCGTAAGCGGCCGGGAGCAAGAGAGATGAAGCGAGAGACCTGAGAAAGAGTGCGTGATAGAGCGAGACCGTGCTAGTACCCCAGTGCGTAAGCGGCCGAGAGCAAGAGAGAGATGAAGCGAGAGACCTAAGAAAGAGAGCGTGATAGAGCGAGAACGTGCTATTACCCCAGTGCATAAGCCGCCGGGAGCAAGAGAGAGATGAAGCGAGAAAGTTCAGAAAGAGTGCGTGATAGAGCGAGAAAGCGCCATTACCCCAGTGCATAAAGCCGCAAGGAGCAAGAGAGAGATGAAGCGAGAAAGTTCAGAAAGAGTGCGTGATAGAGCGAGAAAGCGCCATTACCCCAGTGCATAAAGCCGCAAGGAGCAAGAGAGAGATGAAGCGAGAGGCGGAGCTACGGTGAAAAATATTTAGGTGTTACATCGGTGAGCCGTTGGTGTACAATACATGCATACGGCGCCGCCAGCGCCTCTAGCTACTGGGGTGCAGAACTAACGCGTGTACCCCAGTTCGTCTGGAGGCATAGGAATTGTGCTTCTATGTACGTCTGAATTCGTTGCTTTTTACGAACTGCTGCTGCTCTAGCAAACTGTTATACCTGTTAGATAATTTTCCTCGGGATGGAGAAAATCTTTGGTCGTCCATAAAGCGTACCCGGCACGAGTACTTTTTCTTTCGCTCTTTTTAGAGGATCTCTACTAATTGACATTTTTTATTCGACGTTAAAAAATATGAGAGATATAAGTGAATCTATTTTACGTATATTCTAAGTACGGAAAATTTTTTTTCGCTCAAAAGACGACAACGCGACAAGTATTTTTCTCACTCTACATTGAGAATCTGCTAGCTACATTTTTTTTTAAAGGTAAAAAATATTAGAAATATAAGTGAATGTATTTTACGTATATTATTCTATGTGCGGAAAAATTTCTTTCGCTCAAAAGATGACTCCGCGACAAGTATTTTTTTTCGCTCTATATTGAGAATCTCTGCTAGCTACATCATTTTTTTTCGACGTTGAAGAATATAAGAGATATAATTAAATGTATTACACTCATATTCCATGTGCGGAAAAATTTGTCGCTCAAAAGATGACTCCGCGACAAGTTTTTTTTTCGCTCTATATTGAGAATCTCTGCTATCTAAATTTTTTTCGATGTTGAAGAATATCAGAGATATATAAGAGGGATCCCAGATAGACAAACGTGCAGCAAACATCGCACGTAACGGCACGGTAGTGGTGCGATGGCGCCACGCAGCGGCACGCCGTGTCGTTACGGATGCTGACATCTATTTCCGTAGGTAACTGATAGCTGCCGTCACATCATGCATAAACACGCTGTATAGGCACAATAGCTGCACAGTGGCTGCACGATATTGACGCTGTAATACGTCACGATGACGGCACGTGGACAATACGCCGTGCACTTCGCCATCGTACCTAGGGACGTTGGGGCGGCACCGTGGCGACACGGACACAACACGGCGTGCTCCTATCAGCCGCCACTGTAGCGAAACGGTGGCGGCACGCCGTGCACCTGGAGTAGTTCGACTAGCCGCCGGAAGATGTCACAGACTCTCTCGCTATCCTTCTCACATGCGAATAAGCGACGTGAAGAGCATATATGAAAGTTCTCGAGTAGCTACCACGTCACATGATGACGTCAATATAAATTTTTAAAGGGCACAGTATGATGCGCTGCACAGTGGGCTGCCTCTGTGCCGCTACGGTGGCCCTACGGAGAGCGCAGCACACCGTGCACTTACTGTGCAGCCACGGAGTCGCCACGATATGCCGGAACGCCGTGCCGCCACCGTGTCGTCCCTGTGCCATCACATTTTTATCTGGGTGCAGACGTGCACGGAGTGTAGTCCCCGTGCTGCCACGACACACATACTCGCCGTGCAGCTACTGTGCCGTTACGGTGTCGTCACACATTGATGTCAAAGTGCACAACGTGTCGTCACTGTGTTGCCCGGATGATGAACGAGTGCGTCTGCGCCGTGCAGCAACTATGCGTAAACTGTGACGCGCACTACGACGGAACGTCGTGACGACACCAAACAGTTACAAACGGAAATAGATGTCTACATCTGTGACAACACGGAGTGGCGACACGCGACGTCACTGTGCAGCCGTAATGTAGGCTCATGTCTATCTGGGATTCTCCGTCAATTCAGCCACTTTTTTTTAGAACATTTCAGATCTGCCCCATAATTGGTTATACCAAAGTGCTACTAAAAGGCATTCTATGTGAATTTTTTCAGATTTTTTAATTCAACGTTTTAGAAAATACCATTTTTTTTCTAAATGAATATATCTCGGAAACTTGAAGTAACTGAAAAAAAATGTCTCTACATAAAAGTTGTAGTTTTGTGTTATCTTTCGAGTGGATGACTTGAAATAATGTTTACGTTCCGGTAACGCTGATTTTTTACCAAAATTGGATAAATATTTTTTTATTTAAAAAAGGCAATTTTTTTGGCTGAAAAAATTACAGATACTTTCAGTATATCTGACGATATCGCAAAACAATCGCCAGAGCGGTATACGGGCGACTGAAATATCAAACCGATTTACTTCAGTCAAGTAAATCAAAGTTTTAATAAAGCTTCCGACTTTTTTGGTGCCGTTTATGTTTCCATAGAAGTTAGAAAATGCTTTCTCTGATCTAGAAACTGCTCATTTAAATGGAACATCCCATCAGTTTCTTCCAAATCCAAATCTATTGGTCGAATTACATATTGTTTTAGATCAATGTTATGATATTTTGCATTAACTGATATAGATAGTTGTATCTAACCGGTAATTAGTCCAATCAACAGGAAAAATGATCGATTCAATAAAATGCGTATTGGATATTTGTCCCTAAACATGTTATAAAAAATATATAGCCCTTGCAAAATAATTTAATATGCATAGTTTACCGGCCCCAAAAAGTGATAAATAGAAAAAAATGAAAAATCTGCCCCACTTCTCCGATCTAATTTTTCTGTCCGACCGGGAATCGAACCCTCGACCCTGCCTATCGTACCTAATTACCTAACACGCTACCTATTACGCTATCGACTACTACTATGCACTTGAAAAAAGTTAAGGGTAATGAAGATTCGAATTTTATCCGGCAAGAGAAAATTTATTTTGTTTATGAATACCTTTTTTTCATGAACACTCTGCTCGCTATAATTCGTATATATCGTACATACAAAAAATGCAAAATCATCAGATTGCTATTGATTAAAACTTTCGTTTTAATCAATAATAAATTGTTCAAACAAATACACAATAACAAATTTTTTAAACAAATAAACAATAACAAATTCTTTAAACAAATAAACCATAACAAATTGTTTGAACAAATAAACAATTACAAGTTGGTTAAACGAATAAACAATTTTTGGAGAGAAAAATGTTCAAATAAAATGAGAAAAAAATCAAAAATTTTAAATAAAAAAAAACGATACATTTGAACAATGGTTATAATTTCACCAATTCTTTGTAGTTTCAGTAATTTGTTATTGATTAAAACGACAGTTTTAATCAATTGTTTAAAAAATAATTTCAAAAAATTGTTAAAAAAACAATAACAAATTGTTTAAAAAACAAGCAATAACAAATTGTTTAAACAAATAAGCAATAACAATTTTTTTAACAAATAAACGATAACAGATTGTTTAAACAAATAAACAATTTTTAGAGAGAAAAATGTTAAAAGGAAGTGACGAAAAAATAAAAAAAACGAAAAGTATAAATTGATTGATTTTCGTCGTTAACTCATTTTTCGAAAAAATAGACTTAACCCGTTCTGTGCAGAAGCCACAGAAGAATCATCTTTATTTTCGATTTTAGAATATCGTGTCATAATACAACATAATTTTTTCTTGTACCGGAAAAATACACGGTAAGATGAAAAACTTAAATTACTTGCGTCAAAAAGTTTTGGTTAATTCACTCACAAATTTTCCATATACACAGCTAATAACTTGAATTTGTGTTAAATGAATAAAATATGATGCTCACATAAAATAATCATTTCAGATAAATAATATTGATATTAAAAAGGAAAAAATCCCATTTTAGTATTAAATAATTTTTATTTGGCTTTAAAACAGAATGTTCCGATGGATCATCCGAAGTAGTTGAATCAAGTAATTTATTTTTGTTATCCCAGGATACCAAGTCTTTGCATCTGGGTATATTTTCTTGTACCAAAGAAAAACACAATTGATGTAAAAAATGTAAATTACTTGCTTACAGTATTTTTGGCTTATCCAATTAAAAATATTACATATACGCAACTAATAACTCTGTTTGGTGTTGATCAAATAAAGTATTTCGATCAGAAATATTAATTATTTCCATCTAATATTTGTGGCTTGCTGTTCGTAGAAAACCTGCATTTGAATAAAATAACTGTAACTAGTGTCAATGAATTAGATTGATCTGACCAAACGACTGCTACCAAGAAAATGACTTACTGAGTGCAACTTCTGTTTTTATTCAATGCAAAGAAAAAACGATTTGTCTCAAGTAAATGTCACTCAAGTAATTTGGTTTATTTGGATCAAATAATTTTTTTTAACAGTGTACACGCACACGCGCACACACACACACACGTGCGCGCACGCACGCACGCACGCACACACACACGCACACACACAAACGCCAGGACATTTTTTCAAAATGTGATTTCTCGACATTTGAGACATTTTGAACACACAGACACGAAAATTGCAAAAACAAATTTGTTTGCGAAAAGGTTCCCTTATGACGAAGCAAAATTATTAATCAATAAGAATAATCAATAAAAAATGTGAAAAATTTCAAGTACTCAATAAAACTCACAAAGATGAGGATGATGATAATGACTACTCATGAAGATGATCAATGATGGCAAAACCGTGCAGACTTCCTCACCTGTGAATGTTTTTAATCAATTAGCTAAAATTTTGCGAGAGAATTATACTCGCTTATAATTTGAATTTCTTGCTTTTTTATTGGAAAAAGAAAGGTTTCTGCGAAAAAATAGAGTATATATCGGATTGACAGTTTAACCATACATACGGAACATAAATGTGCAAAATGCAGAATTGGATAACAATTTGCTTAAAACATAATAAATCTTAAAACCTAGCTGTGAATTTCAAACTTAATATTTTACTGGATAATAGTTATGTGCAGGTTATACAAATGTTATGCAACGTTAAGTATTGCAGATACATAATTTGCAGTACACACGTTTCATTACCAGGAAGTTACAAGTGACGTAACCTATGTTACATTTATGTTGCGTAACCACTATGTAACATGAAAGTAACATATTCGTCACATTTGTTATCTTCACATTGTATATGTGCCATGAACCGTAGTGACGTTGCAGTAACGTTACCAAAACGTGTAACCGTCATGTAACATGGCTATAGCAATGTACGCATAACATTGGTAACAGGCAGGTAATGTAAATGTTATGAAACGGTACTTCGTCCCAGATCCGCCAGGTGGCGAGATCCGTCGCCGAGCTCTCGCGCCAGCGAAACGGTGTGTCTTAGTTTCGAATGCTCTACAACATAGATGAATTTCAACAAAATCGGAGGGGGACACCCAAGTGATGTTCCTTGTTAGTCCCACCGAATTGTCACAAGGCAATGGAAAGAATACAGATTTCTGGTAAGTCGCAAATCTTGACGCGGCATGGTCTCATCAAATTTTTGCAAGAAAAGGTAAAGAAAATGAATGTCTTGCCTGGGTGCAGCCTTTTATTCGGCCTAGTCTCACTACATTTTTGCAAGAACACGAAAAGGAGGCGACTCTCTGGCGAGGGCGTACGCCTTTTATGCGGCCGCGTCTCACCGAATTTTCACAAGGAAGGAAGAAAATGTAATCTTCAGATGGGGGCGCAACTCTTTATGCGGCCTAGTTTCATAAAATTTTCACAAGAAAGGGAAGTAAACGAATTTCTCGTAAGGGCGTAGCTTTTAATGCAGTCTTATATCGATAAATTGCCGAAATTGTTTAAAAAAAATTATCCATTTACTATTCTACTTAAGTGAATTAATTTTGGCTCGGGGTATCTTTCACCCGATTAAATTCCATGCAACTTAGGTTGAACCAAAGTTTGTAACATTACTATGATTTTATCGGCTGTCAAATCGAGCTTAATAATCGTCCAGCTTCAAATGGTTGAGACCAATATTCAAATATTGTTTTAGAGTTAGATTGTTTTTCACGATCAGATCTAGAATATTTATTTTGCTTGATACTATTAAAAAGCGGAACACATTCTATTGTAGTTTTCCGCTATATAACGCTGAAATGTAAATCAATCTTCGTTATTATACTCATCAGCTGCTAAAAAACGAATTATCGATCCAAGTTTTCATTGCATCGATCGCAGGACGGTGAAGTAAGATATGGAAGTCTTGAGGACCTTAAAAAAAAAAGAACATTTATTTTTTCATTCAGTCGAAGGAAGCCCAAATGGATGTGTCGTGCAATGATACAACGAAATAACTGAACACATACCGACGCAAAATTCTGTATTGACATCGTCATGAATTTACCCGCTGTTAATTGACAAGGTACATGAGCCCTCATTATTAGGAGATTGAACAGTTTTTGAGTTTCCAACGATGTTTTGTACCATTGAGCTTGGCATCTGAAAACCATTTTTCAACTTTTATCTATCCTTGCCTCTTGTGTTACGTAATAAGGATGAATGACTCGTGCACGTACAAGTATTCGGCAACTCCATAACTATGATCGATCACCTTTTGCGAGAAAAATAATTCAAAGAATATATAAACAATTACGGTAATCAGGAATACTACAAAGCGTACTGCCTCATTCGGGTTCATATCTATTATAAGCACAACCTGTAATCAAATTGAAAAAATAAATGTTTCAGGACATGGGAATATTTTCGATCAGCGCAAACGGGTGTTTCTTTTATAATGTATTATGTAAATGTAGTCATTAGGAACGACTAGAGGCAACAACTTTTACCTGAACTCCACAGATACTGATGGCTAGCAGGCTTATTAAAGTGCCAACTAAAAAATACGTGGTGTTAGATGCTTCGAGGACTTGACTAATCCTGCAGAAATTTTCATTCATTAATCAATGAATACAAGTTAAATTGAAATTAACGTTACTTACTCAATTACATCGTTGTGCTTTCTGATACAAACGATAAAGTGTTGAAATGCAGAATCCCGCTTAGTTTGAGCACTATTATGAGCCTGTGAGTGTATGAGTTTTGCGGGCATTTCGGTGGCGACGCGTTGCAGTTGATGACTGTAAGTGTTAACTATTCACCAAAATGGTATAATTGGTAATTCGAGTGTCCGTATAGTGTATTTTTTTACTAACCCAACCACCGTAAACATTCCGCAGACATGTTGCACTTGTACTATAAACATTGTATCTATAGCGAAAAAAACGAGCATACCGAGATAACATGTTCCGCACATATTAGCCAAGATATAGTAGTAATAAGCATCGACGTCATAACCGAAATAGTCGATTGGGAAAGGCAACTTTTTCGGAAGTGTTCCATTGGTGTGTTTCATGACTTCATGAATTCTTGGTACGAGAGGTTGGCCAATATATAGCGCCAATAGAAGGCTTCCGCCAACTAAGTAAGGGATAATCGCATAATTATTAGATTTTTACGTCATTGATACTAGCTTACGGGGGGCTGCACATTTTTATTCTACACATGAAATTTTTTACACAACAGTTTCTACACAAGTTATTTCACACAAAAAAGTGGCAAGGAGTGTTATTCTACACAATAGAAGTTGCGAAAAATACTATTTTACACAAAATTATTCTACACCGGTTTCTACACACATTATTCTACACAAGAGAAGTGGCATGGAATATTATTTTACCCAAAATTATTTTACACCGGTTTCTCTACACATTATTTTACGCAAGAGAAGTGACGAGGAATAATTATTTTACATACAATTATTCTACGGCGCTTTCTACATACATTGTTCTACACAGACGGATAGTGCTCAGGAGACCTCTATTATACAGATTATTATTCTACACATTTTTTTCCTACACATTTCCAGCCTATAGCAAAATTCTGCATGCGACGTTTTTTATCCAACCGCAAAAAACGACAGAAACTCTGCAACGTGATTATTCTTTCCAGTAGTAAATTTTGCCAAAGGCTGGAATGTGTAGAAAAATAATGTGTAGAATAATAATGTGTGGAATAATAACGTGTAGAATGGAATATTATTTCCTGCCACCTTTTCTTGTGTAGAATGATGTGTGTAGAAACAGGTGTAGAATAATTTTGTGCAGAATAATGTGCGTAGAAACAGGTGGAGAATAATGTGTGTAGAAACCGGTGTAGAACAATTTTATGTAGAATAATTTGTCGATAAACTTTTGTGTAGAAAATGTCATGTGTAAAATAAAAATGTGTAGAATATGGGCCTCCCCCGCGGAAGCGCAAGCCTTGTTTGCGATATTAGATTACTAGCATATTAGATCATTTGAGATAAAAATTCTAGACTCATTCAGAATTATTTAAAAATAGAATTTTTAAACTCTCAGGGAACTTTTATTTCATTGCAAACCACCAATCTAAGCTGAATTCGCGAGGGGAACGCTATTTTATTTCCCCCCCACGTATCATACTGCCGCATATTTTCATCGAGGTTTATACAATGGTGAAAAATCCGGCATTTGCCACGCATCAAGTATGGCCAGCAAACCAGTTCACAGCGCGCAGCGTTTTCAATTGGCACCACAGATCTACTAAAGTACAATGACTAAACTATCGGGGAGAAAAATGGTGTGGACGGAGTATAGAAAAAAGTGTCTAGCCGTGCAGTTATGCTTCATACTTCCCTAGAATAATCCGTGTTTATCGTCTATTTATGTTGAGTTTATCTATTACAGTTATCTATTATAAAAATTTATCAAAAATGTACCAATATTTTTTAAGAATGGTGAGCAATGCAGAAAAATAATGGTCCATTCTTTAATAATTTTTTTCCCGATAAAGAATTAATTTGTATTTATTTACAAACTGTATACGGAGTAGACTGATTTAAAAAAGCGACTATTTTTTGTTTTCAAAATAACATATTAAATCCTTTCGGGGAGGCGAATAAAGATGCCTGTTAAAAGCAGCGCTCTCAATATAAATATTTAGATATGTCTCATCACAAATTTCTATTTCCCATTTAATCACATAGGAAACAAAATTTCATATTTCGAAATTTTATACCTTGGCTTCAAGTCACTGTACCGTATTTAACAATACGTATTCTTGTAGGAAATTAAACGCTCTACAAAAAGGTCTCTTATGATTTTTCAATGAACTCAATCCTTCAAATGTTATTCACGGTCTATTATATATGTATATTAGACTGTGAATTTGGGTGAACTACTATGAAGTTTTCTGTTATTGAATCTGGTGAAAAGCGCTTATAGTATTTGGGCTTTTTCTTTTACTTTAAAGCTTTTGCAAAAAGTGCGTGATCATTGTAGCTTATGCATATGTCATTATCACAGGCTCAAAACATGTTGATGGATAGTTTAATGAATTATGTGATCACTTTATCGTTCGCGAATTGGGCTATACCCAGGTAGGAATTGACGATGAAAAAGGGCTCGCCAAGCCCTGAAACAAGGCTCACATTTTGTAATTCAGGCTGAGCACCAGCCTGATTTTAAGCCCTGAAAAACATCTGAATGATAACGCGGTTTCAGGCTGTTGCACACAGGCTTGACCAAAGGCTGGTAGAAAAGCCTGTACTAAGCCTGAAACGAGCCTTAATGAAGCCATTACGAGCATTTATGACCCCTGCAGAATTATTTATTTTTTCCATATATTTATCAGTTGTTACGATGAAAATCAGTTTCATATTCATAATTAATAGTTTCTAAGGGTCAAGTAACGAAAAAAAAAATTTAAGAAAAAAATTTTTTTTTGCCCCCAGTGGGGTTTGAACCCGCGACCCTCGTTTTACGCATATCCTCAAATTCAACATGAATTAAATTTATAAAAAAAGTGATAATTTGAAAGTTCACGGATTTTTCCGACTGATTTAATTTTCTTGCATATTAGCGGACCCTAGAATACGTACGAGACCGGACTGGGATTTGAAACCTACCTACCTATCGAGCCTAACTAACGACCTAAGACGGGGACGCTATCCACTACACCACCGACTACTTTTGTTATACTGATGTAAATATCATATTTATAGAACCCAGACCGAGAAATAAATACGTACCAAAATAGTATTAAGAATTTATTTTCATTACCCGAAGGCCATTTTTTGGTTCAACTTGTCTTTTAACTTAATTTGAAAAAATCAAATATTGAATCAGATGAATAATAATAACAATAATAATAATAATAAATATTATTAATATATTTGTTATAATAATAATAGTAAATAATAATGAATATTATTGCTTAATTTGTATTGTTATTATTAGCATTTAGGTATTTGTATTATTTATAACATATTTTTAATTCACGTATACGCATGTGTATGTATATCATATTGAATATATGTACTAAATTTTATTTTGATTATCTTATTCTTTGAAAGATACTATTCAGATATTATTCAGATACACAATTTCAAAATATTCTCGCATTTATTGCTAAATTTTTTTTTCATAAAAATACAGAAAAAATATTATTTTAAACTCAGCTAAAAGGCTGACGATGGAAACAAGCTTGTGCGAGCCTTGTTTCACCGAGCCTGAGTGAGACAGACCTGGGCTAGGTTTCATTGCATCGATTAGAGCAGCCTGGAACGAGGACTGGCTGCTTAGCCTAAACTCAGGGTTATTTCAAGCTTTATTCAGTCGGTGAATTTTAAGGCTAATTATTTTATTTTATCACAACCTGAAACAAGCCTGCATCCAGCCTTGATTTTTTAGCCTTAAAATGCACCGGCTGAATAAAGCCTGAAATAACCCTGAGTTTAGGCTGAGCAGCCAATCTTGGTTCCAGGTTGCTCTAAACGGTGCAATGAAACCTGGCCCAGCCCTGTCTCACTCAGGCTTGGTGAAACAAGGCTCGCACAAGCTTGTTTCCATCGTCAGCCTTTTGATTTCCTACCTGGGTAGTGATTCATTTGGTGATTGGGGAGGACTTGTTAATGGGTAAAAATTATGAGGAATTACTGTGCAAATTTGTATTTGCAAGCTTTTTACCTGCAAAGGCGATTGTAAATTGTCTTCCTATTTCCGCATACTGACGAAGTATATGTATCTCTGGTTGCTGAGCCAAATATATCCAATCGTTTTTAATACATTGTAAAATTTTCAACATCTGTAACCCAAATGATTATGGAAATTCTTCACCGTTGCATAACTTTCAAGTTATTATTACGATGTAAAGGACCTTGTCTGAATTGGTGACTTGATTTGCCAATTTAAGGATGATCACGAGACTAATTATCAACAGTGGTGTACTTTCGATGATGATACCCGGATGGCTCCAATACTTCTTGAGGGTTATGATCTGAACATTGAACAAATTGACCTCGGCAGGTGTGATATTATATGTCCCGAAAAAGTTGCCCAACAATGTAAGGAGGGGGCAGTGTTGGACAAAAATTCAACTGTGAACGTTTTACCTGAGGTATTACCAGCGAACTCGCGAGGAATATATAAAGAATGAACATGAAGATGTTTCTACCTCGACTCTGATGTGGCCATTGACCTATGAAGCACAAGAGCAATTTATTGATTCTGTAGTAACGTTGTTGAAATATATCCGTCATTCTTATACGACAGTATGTGATGCTCTGCGTGACGTTTCCACGATTGCATTTTCGCTTCACCATCACACCTATAATTTGTTCGGGCCGCGGGGCAAAGTGCAATTACCTAGACAAGTCTGCGAGTGGTGTTGATAGGTGAACTGACGTTTAAATTGCTCGTCAGAATTTCGCACGGGGGGAGAAAACTGTTTCCGTCTTCTAGTCCTGAGATAAGCCGTATCGATTTATTCCTTGCCGCTGAAGTGTCGCCTTTCCGTGCAGTAGTTTTCCAATGGTGTACCACTTGCGAACCCTCCATCCCCGTAATTCAAAGTCCCTCTTCATCTGCTAACATACACTGCCAGTCATTTTTCCAAGCATCATCATTGAACATTCTTTTAACGTTATCATACAATTTAATATTACTGATAGGAGAATCTTCTTAAACTACAGAGCAACAAGATCAATAATGAGTAAGAGTACACGAGATGTATACTAAAAGTGAGTTTAATGGTATGTGATGTATTTTGAAAATTGAAATTCCACATTAAGTACGAAGCACCGAAAAAGTAAAGTTAAAGTATTGCTTTCTTAATTTGTATTGTACACCGATGTCAGGATGTATATCTACGAACATGTTTATTTCGGTTCTGAAGGTTTTCATTCATGACAGTCTTTCAGCTTTCAATTTTTAATATAAACTAGCTGACCTGGTGAACTTCATATCACCTACAAAATATTTTATTACAACTAACGATCAGCGATTATCAATCCTAATCAAGCCGTTTTTGAGTTTTAGCGAGACTAACGAACAGCAGTTGATTTCATATTATAAAAAAAATTATTATAATAAAAATTCGAAACGTCAAATTTTTTTACTCAATTTTCTGTCGATATTTTATTTTTTACATATTTTGGTCGTTGAAATTTTTGTTTCTGTGATTAACACGACAGGTGATGATTCTAAGAATATGATGTAAAAATTTCAAAGCTATCTGAACCTTCGTTCAAGAATAAGAACTTTCACAAGGTTCAAAGAAGTGAATCGTGGAAAAACGGCTTTGAAATTGGCGGTCGGGCGCGCCGGGCGGTATCCATTATAAATGCAATTCTATCTTATTTAATAGTATCCAGCGCTATATTTAAGTTCTGTAAAGCTTAAAATATTTTTAACCGTTCAGGCTAATGGAATCAAAAATTTAATGGAAACAACAAATTTTGAATTTTTTTGGCGCATATAAGGCCTTAAACAAGAAAACAAAACTTTTCAATAATTTTGACTGTTCGATCATTTTTAATTCATTCATAATGTTAAAAGACTGATGTTTCAAAGAATAATTTCAAATTAATAACATGAAGTGTGTTTTAAATCACCTAGTATAAAAAAAATACCATTTTCAAATCATTTTTAATCGTTATCAATTATATAATATGGTTTTTAAATAAATTTCCGTATTATCAAATTTAAAATTCACGATCAATTAATAATCTTTTGTAATTTATCTTCTAATGATTATTTCAACACATAATATGTGTTATAAAATTATATACACTACGACCTTGATTTATGCAGCTTCGATAATTGCAAGAGTCCCCACTATGCGGTGGTATCGATCAACGTGGCACATGGTGTGAGAGCGCCGGTGTGAAAGCGGACACGGCTCCCGACTGGTGTGAGATGCGCATTGCACGCACGGGCGATATTTGCGCACCTTCGATTTTTGCAAGTGTCTAGCGGCGCCAGTCCCACCGCTCTTGCATAAATCGAGGTCGTAGTGTATTATCAGGAAACCTATTTCTGAACTACACTGCCACCTCGATAATCGGAATCCGTCGGGACCGGCTCTTGCAAGAAGTGGGGTTGCGCACATTGCACAGAACCGTCTCTGCGCCGCTGGTGGCTGACGGCGGCCTGACGCGATTGGCTCGGCGCTTCTCCCACTACGCTGCAATTGCAACGATCGAGGTACCGATTATCGAGGTCGCAGTGTAATTTGGTTGTCGCCTCGCGGCTACGCAACTTCCTTGCGTTTGCAAATTTGTCGACAATAAATCTTAAAACCATTTACATCAAATAATTCTCTACCACTTCATTAATATTTTGTCTTAATTAATTTTTCATTTATAACTTGTGTAATATATAATAATTCAATCAATCAACAATTAAAGTAAATCCGTATAACTCCGTAAACTTTGCACGCCAAGTTTTTTTGTTTGGTTTGGTCATTAATAACTTACGCACACCGAATTTCTTGGCTTGACTTAAGTATTTTTTTTTTGACCGATTTTTAAGATTCATTTTTCATTTCAAATTTTTGAAATCTTTTCTATTTCAAATTTTTGCGATTTTGAATACTTTCTCGAAGTGTTCTCAAGTTATTAATTATTCACATCTGAAACTCAGGATATATCCACACCCACACACATTCGCACGCACGCACACGCACGCGCACACCTGGACATTTTCTCTAAATATGATTTCTCGATGTTTTGGGATATGTTGAATACGTTGGCATACAAATCTCGAAAAAAATTCTTTCACGAAAACAAAGCTTCCTTTATGAGGGAGCAATTAAAAAAATACATTAAACGGAAAAAAAGACTTAGTTGCTCCAACCAAACACTTAGTGCTCTGAGCGCCAGAAGGGAAATTGGTTGGATCACCTAGATTATTGCTTACCACAACTAAGTCAACTAAATAATTAGTTGATCCAACCAATTTTTCTTCCGGCGCTCAGAAATGTTTGGTTGGACCAACTAAGTCGTTTTTGCCGTGTAATTATAGTATTATTTTTTAAACATCCTCCTAATTTTTACAATATGAACTTTTCGAAAAAGGTCGTAATTACTCTAGCTTTCGCAAATTTTTGTACTTCCGAATTGAAATTTCGCATATTGCTCTATTATTTTTACATACCTTTCGCCATCCAGTCCATTTCTTTCTTGCACCTGGAAGCTTATTTAAAACCTCGGCGATCTGTTGCCACAATGTTTGGCCATCCTTTTTCGAAAATGATTTGGAAAATTCGCCTCTTCAAAGATTTGGATGCGCTTTTACAAACTCAAGGAGTTCTTTTTTCTGCTCGTCCGACATATATATCTTCCTCGCACTTTCATTCGATGTGTTCATTTTAAGTGAATACAAATTCGCAACAATTTGTGAATTAAGAATAACAAGGAAAACAACACAAAATTAATAAAAATACGGAAACGAATGAATAAAATTTGTACTGCGTTGTTGGTCGTTGCTATATTGAAATAGGACTGACGAATAGGACTGACTCTTTTCGCATCTTTTTGATATTACTACGTACTTTACCTGGGTGACCCTTTCTTCCTGGTTTTATAGCAGTCAACACATGTTGCCGAAAAAAACCCCGCCGCTTCGAAGGTAATAATCCTTTCTTTGCTCCCTTACCGTTCGTTGATGCTAATCGCAGAAACTTGCAGGCTTTAAAATAAAGTGGAATATTATTTCACGTTATTTTAACGTGAAATATTATTTTAGGTGACTTAAAGCCTGATAAAACATTCAACTAAATGAAATTAATAATGCTTTCATTTATCGTCATTTGTGTACATTCAAACTTATTACTAAACTTCTCGCATTAAACATTTGGTATATACACTACCGGCGGAAAGTTTCCGGACAAAACTTCAAAAAAGGTCTCGAACGTTTCTTGATGCCATTTCGCCGGAAGTCAACGTAATCTAATTTAACAAGCGGCATTTTAAAGAGGACGAGTTTGGCTTCATTTCCTATATTTTTAATTATTTTTACAGTTTGTTTTTCGTTTTGGACTTAATTTTGAAAACAACTTTTTTTCGTCTTTTTCCCCCCTCTCTTCAGGTGCCCGCATTTTCCAGAGGAAATCTTTTTTGAATATTTTTAGGATCGGATTCGTAAAGGGAAAAATTTGAGCTTCAATTTGCTTTTTTTAAAAACTTTGAGCGATTTTTTTTCCCAAAGTTATAGCGTTTTTTGTGAAAAAAGAGGAACATTGAAAAATCCCGTATAACACGAAAACAAAGAGGATTAATGAAAAACTTCAAGATAGCAAAAAATTTGGTCTGCCTTTCTTAAATTCAGAGGAACTTTTTTAGATTTTTTTTCAACATTTTTTTTTTCTCATATTCTGGGTCGGAGCTCAGATCTTTCAATTACTATAACTCAAGAACTATGGGATTATTGATAAAACTTCAAGAGGGGAAAATACTTCATTTCACCATTTTCAACACAATGGAATTGTTTTTAAAAAAAATTTTCCCAATTTTTTTTTCAAATGATCCAAGTTCCGACCGAAAATAGGAGAACAAAATTTTGGAAAGAAATTTAAAAAAAAATTCCAATGTTTTGAAAATGGTAAAATAAACTATTTTCTCATCTTAAAATTTTATCGATAATTCCATAGTTCCCGAGTTATTATAATTGAATGACCTGAGAATCCAGACTCCGACCCAGAAAATGAGAAAAAAAAATTTTTGGAAAAAAAAATCTGAAAAAATTCTTCTGAACTCAAGAAAGACAGATGCAACTTTTTGCTATCCTGAAGTTTTTTATGAATCCTTTTTTGCTTTCGTGTTATACGGGATTTTTCAAATTTCCTCTTTTTTCACAAGAAACGCAATAACTTTAGAAAAAAAAATCGCTCAAAGTTGTTAAAAAAAGCAAATTGAAGCTCAAATTTTCTCCTTTATGAGTCCGATCCTAAAAATATTTTTAAAAAAAATTCCTCTGGAAAATGCGGGCACCTGAAGAGAGGGGAAAAAGACGAAAAAAAGTTGTTTTCCAAATTAAGTCCAAAACGAAAAACATACTGTAAAAAAAAATTAAAATACAGGAAATGAAGCCGAATTCGTCCCCTTTAAAATTCCGCTTGTTGAATTAGATTACGTTGACTTCCGGCGAAATGGCATCAAGAAACGTTCGAGACCTTTTTTGACCTTTTGTCCGGAAACTTTCCGCCGGTAGTGTACTTAATAACTTTTTATTAGAATTAATGAGGCTGTAGACGTCTTTGCCACAATGTGTTAATGATAAGTTGCTGATGTGCTTTACCAGCAGCAAGTTCTTGATTTACAGAATTTTGTTCCACATTCCCCGTCCGCTATAGATTCGTATCAGACTTTCGTCAGCATCAATATTATTTTCTGGCTCAGGCTCCAGAACATTATTCGTTAAATATATGTTATGCAGAACACAGCATGCTATAATGATACTGAACGCTTTATCCGGCTCGTAATGGAGAACTCTATGTTTTAAGGGGAGGTTCATCTGGTACGAAGTGAGTCAAAAGAAAAATTATTGTAATTAGCGTATAGTCAGCTTAGTGCGCTTGGCAACGACACGATCGCGTAACCCGTACAGCTGTTATACGAGAATTTTGTCATTCGTGTTCTCACTTCATCAATTAGTTGTTTGAGTAAGCGGCCGTATATATGAAAGAAGTTGTAGGAGAATCGGCTTCGATTCGATTCGTTCGATTCGAAGCCGATTCTCCTACAACTTTTTTCTCACTTCAACATCGAGCTCCTATCGGACAATGGCAAAAAACCATATGCGTTATTATTCCCTATCCAATTTCGCCACGATATTTTTCTCAACCACATTCAGTCATTAGGATTACAATTTCGAGTCACTTTGAGTGTGCATTGCGTCATTTGGAAAGCATTACAGTTTATTATTTCAAAAAGCACGCGGTTGCGACGTTTGCCTTAATTGATCAGAGTACTGTCAAGCTTAACCTCAAAATAATCAGCTTTTTCGAGACAAATTAATTTATAATGTATTTCATAAGTACTTAATCGATTTTATGAAGCTCTACAAATGTTCCTTACAAGAAAAGTCTTTCCGGTGACGTCCTCTGATTTTGATGAAATTTAAATATGTTATTCTACATCAAAATCTAAGAGACACATATTTGTTGTTATCGGCGGAAAAACGTTTCTAGGGGGTGAAATTACCCCCTAAAGTTGGGACCTCCGAGAGATACTTTTCAGGTTTCACCTGTTTCCATTTGAGATTATCGAATGCTCTCAAATGGATAATTAACTTGATGATAAATGATGAAAAATGCAACTGGTTTCATATCGGGTGATTGCATAGGAAAAAAGTTATAGGGGTTGAAATTCACAAAATCATTATATCAAAGAAAATATTGCACGTGTCTCGATGGATTCAATTGCACTTTGAAGAGGACAAAAAAATAGTACATACGGGTTTTTGCGTTTTTCTCGCAAATCAAGTTGAGGGGGTGAACTACTCCTATAGGAGTAGTTCACGGTAAGTTACCGGCTGAGTTGAGTAAGCCGGAGACTTGTAATCTGGTAGGCTTCTCAAATGAGAGAGCTGTTTATTAAAACCCCATATGATCCGCAGCGAGCTTTCTTACGGCGAGGAGTAGAAATAAGAACGAAAGAAATTACTGTCGTTTTAGTAACTTTAAACTTTAAATGTAAACATATATATATATATATATACATATATATATATATATATGTTTACATTTAATCTTACTAAAACGACAGTAATTTCTTTCGTTCTTATTTCTACTCCTCGCCGTAAGAAAGCTCGCTGCGGATCATTTGGGGTTTCACTAGAGTACGAAAATCAAGTATACTTAGTCCAAAAATTAGAGGAAAAGTAAGAAAATTAAAGGAACAGCAAAATTTTCGAGATTTTTCAGCGATTTTCCAAAGACTTTGTCAATTTTTGTCGTAAAATTTTTAAAAAAAGGCATTTTGAAGCTTGAATCTTCTAGTTTTGGAATCTTGAGTCAAAAAAATGTTGTGGGCATCACCCTCGACGCAGTCGAAAGAAATATCACGGTAAAAATTTTCTCGAAACTTATGCTTTTTTCAAAACAGCCGCTAGGCTTTAAAAAAGGCTTTTTCGAGCTTAAGCAATCTATGGATCGTTTAGCTGGATCCTTTGGCTTCGATTTGCTTTTTTTAATTTTTGTTCTACGACCATTTATCGCTGAGAAATCGGCGATTGAACATAAATTCGTATTTTTTTTTAATCTTCGATATCTCTGGAATTAATGATCGTACAGTGAGTAAACGGTGGGTTTTGGAAACTTAAATCTACCCGCTATAAGTGCCCATTACTGTCATGAAAGAAACAAAAATTCGATGCTTAATTTTGACTTGAAAATGTCCAAAAAATAGCTTTATTTCTTGTTTTAGAAAATCTACCACAACTTTGCAGATGTTGCGAGAAAAACCAATGTTTTCAGGGTTTTTTTTAGCTCAATACATAGCTAAAAACCATACCAATTTTCAAAACAATCGGGTGAGCCGTTTTTTGTGACCGAATCATCAAACTTGTAGAAAAATTGAAGGAACACGTTCACCCCCTCAACTTGATTTGCGAGAAAAACGCGAAAACCCATATGTACTATTTTTTTTCCCTCTTCAAAGTGCAATTGAATCCATCGAGATAGGTGCAATAGTTATTTTATTATAATGATTTTGTGAATTTCAACCCCTTTAACTATTTTCCTATGCAACCACCCCGATATGAAACCAGTCGCATTTTTCAATATTTATCATCAAGGTAATTTGGGCGCATTCAATTATCTCACGAGGAAATGGGTGAAACCTAAAAAGTACCCCTCAGAGGTCCCAACTTTAGAGGGTCATTTCACCCCCTAGAAACGTTTTTCCGCCGATAAAAAAAATACATGTCTCTTAGATTTTGATGTAGAATAACACTTTTAAATTTCATTAAAATCGGAGGACGTCCGCGGAAAGACTTTCCTTGTTAGATATTTTTTTATTAATTCTGCAATTTTCGTCAAAATCTGTTGGTCAATGATTGTGAATTTAATGTTTATCGACGGAAAAACAAGTAAAACCCGTAAAGGCTCATGTTAATTCAGGAATTACATTTTTATTTATTTCTCACGAACAAGGTATCCTCAGGTCTTGAAATTTTAACCGATGACATTTTAGATACTGATAACTGTATTTTGATTTTTTTTAATCAATATCTGTTTAATCGTCAACCAGATGAACCTCTTTAACAAACATCTGAAGCGCATTTTCAAGAGCCCTTTGACTTTCTCGATGAGTGATCTGACAAATTTTTGCCGAGTATTAAAATATTCTTCCAAAGAACCTTCATCAGTATCAGCAAGTATCAATATCTGTCTCAGTATATCAAGAATATATGGCATCGAAGTTAGCAACGTTGCTGAACGAAAATGTTGATAGCTGTTACTTTTTATCAACTCCTGCTGTCCTAACAAACCGTTAGATACTTCTCCTGAGAATGGAGAAAATCATCAGTTGCTGAAATATTTTTTTTCGACATTGAATAATATTAAATATATTATTAAATTAATTTCGATCATATTCTATGTGCGGAAAATTTGCGCGCAAAAAACGTACCTGGCACGAATATTTTTTCTTTGCTCTCTTTCGAAGATCTCTGCAAACTAAATTGTTTTCTATGTTAAATAATGTTAGAAATAGTAACAAATGAATATCGCTTATATTCCATGTGCAGAAAAAATTCTGTAGCTATGACTGTTCCGCTGCAAGTATTTTTTTTCGCTCTATAGACAGAAATTTCTCCGGACCTAGAATATCAGTAATAGTATTTTGTGCATCTAAGGACAGAGATAAGTCTTTTTGTCGAGCGTGAAGTTTGCCGCAACGAGCGAAGCGAGGGCCGCAACCACGCGAGACAAAAGACGAATCTCTGGCCTGCATTGCACACGATCTTTTTTTCCCCATGGGAGATTTGAGTGTCTTTTCAGTATATGCGTGGATAGCCAAAAAGGGGATCTTAGCTGTCAGAAAAGAGTCACTTTTCACCATATGCGTGGATAGCCGAAAAGTGACTCTTTTCTGACAGCTAAGAGCGAAACCGGACCCGTCTTTTTTCACTCTCAACTGTCAAAAAAGAGCCTCTTTTTGGCTATCCATGCATATAGTGAAAAGACACTCAATCTCCCATGGGGAAAAAAAAGATCGTGTGCAACACGGGGCAGAGCGAAAAAAATACTTGTCGTGGAGTCGTCTTTTGAACAACAGAAATTTTTCCGCACATAGAATATAAGTAAAAAACATTCATTTATATCTTTAATATTCTTATATTTCTAATATTTCACTTATATTTCTAATATTGTTCAACGTCGAAAAAAAAAATGTAACTAGCAGAAATTCTCGATATCGAGTGAAAAAAAATACTTGTCACGGAGTCGTTTTTTGAGAGACATAAACATTTCCGTACATAAAATACAAGTAAAATACATTCACTTATGAGAGATTCTCTGTCAATTCAGCCACTTTTTTTTCGACCATCTCAGATGTGCCCCATAATTCTTTATATCAAAGTACTACCAAAAGGCATTCTATGTGAATTTTTTCAGATTTTCTAATTCAAAATTTTAGAAATCGCCGTTTTTTTTCCAAATGAATATATCTCGGAAACTTGAAGTAACTGAAAAAAATGTCTCTGTACATAAAAGTTGTAGTTTTGTATTAGCATTCAAGCGGAATATTTGAAATAATTTTTACGTTCCGGTAACGCTGATTTTTTACAAAAAAAGGGGAAAATTCTTTTTTTATTCAAAAAAGGTCATTTTTTTTGGGTGGAAAAATTACAGAGTCTTCCAGTATATCTGACGATATCGCAAAAAAATCGCCACAGTGGTACGGATCGAGGTTCTAGGGTAAACAAATGAAACCACACAATAGTATTTTGTGCATTTAACTGTGTAGCTTTGTGCTTGCCTCAAAATGGATATAGCTGGAGAACGGTTTAAGCGATCGAGTTGAAATTTTGTATGCAAGTAGATCATCTATGTCCCTTTAGTCATTGCAAATTTTTCCAAAATTGCAAAACAATTGTCAATTTGGCGGGACTTTTAATTTTTTCCAAAATGTTTACAGTAACTCTAACTTTCGTAATTTTGCAGTTATCACGCTGAAAATTTTTGTGAAGATACATTTTATAATGAGGACGGTTGGGATTGAATATAGGAAAAGTCGCTTGAGAGGTTTCGGTTTTAAAAAAATTCTAATTCTTAGCAAAAAGTTTGTGAGTACTCTAACATTCGTAATTTTGCACCTACCAAACTGATTTTTTTGTGTCGATACATTCAATGACAACGTAAAATAATACTGAGTTTCAGAAAAATTGCTTGAGAGGATCGGTTAAAAAAAATGTTTGAAATTTTCAAAAATACTTTGTTAACGCTCCAACCTTCGATTTGTTAGCAGTATCGATGTAATTTTTTTTGCACAAATACAATAGATGACAAGAATGATTGGTGTTGAATTTTGTGAAAAACGCTCGAGAGGTTCGTTGTCAATTAATTTTTGAAATTTTCGAAAAATACTTGTGAGCACTGAGTTTTTTAAATTAGCAGCTATCGAGTTCACTTTTTCAGCACCCAATACACTAGATGACAAAAACAATTAATAATGTAATTGAACGGAATTCCTAAAAAATCATGTAAATTGGAAATTTGCACATAGCTTCTTCCTTTGTTTGCGTCGATTGTGAAGCTTCTTTTATGAGGACGCCATGATAATAAACATACACGTGATAAAGATGGTGAAACCTCATAAAAGAGGCTTGCCGAACGACGGAAAAAAATGACGAAGCTATGTGCAAATTTCCAATTTGCATAATTTTTTAAATTGATTTAACTATTTTTTTAATTATTTACCGTCAAAATGTTTTAGTATGTTTTTTTTTAATTCGGCTCTGCCCTTAACATTTCATTTGTGAGATACATGTGCTTGGATATATCTGTTGTAAGTTTCATGTCTATTTATTTGACAACTTTTTGTAAGAATACTAAACTAGGGATACTTTCGTAAAATGTTCTTTTTTCCAATTTTTGTACGCGATTTTTGGTGTTTTGGGGATGATAGAATTCTTCTGCATACATTTTTAAGCTCAACCAGATGAAATTTTAGGCTTAAGCACAAAACTGATTATAACTATATGTACCCATTTCGTAGCCGCAAAAGCGATCGCACAAATAATTGGTGCGCTTTATCTGACGGATGAAGTTATCGGCCAGTTATCCTGTGCTAAAGTCATAGTATATCCGTTCGAATCGGAGGTGGAAAAACCGGTTAGAATACAAACATTTAAACAAGATACGCATCAAAATTATTTTCGTGTATTTTTTGGGAATCAGCCTCTTTCACTTAGCGTCTGTAACAACATCATACAAGTAATTATTTTGTTCGATGTCTTCTAATAAAAACTGATTGCTATTGATCCACTTTGCGTAATCTGAATTAATATTTCGAAAATTGCAATAAATTATAATAGAATTATAAAACAAATAATTTTCGATTGAATTTGGTGAAAATCGATCAAAGGGTTTGAGTTGTTATCGGTTAAATCAGAAAAAAATGAAGAAGATTCATATTTAAATAATGAAAGGAGGAAAAAATGGTAATAGGCAGATTTATTTTGATCTTATTTCTTGGGAGTAACAAGGTTGGGCAGTTTCAATTCGCTAAAAAGTATTGTTAAATGCACCTTAATTTTTTTATTTAATCTGTACTTAGAGAAGGTTGAAAGGTTCAAGAAATCTCTCAAGCATTTTTGTCTAAGAATACCAATTTCAAGGTTGTTGCTTAAGGGGGAATACACACCTGGAAACGGAAAAAGAGGTAATGTTCGAGAATTTTTTCCAGGGAAACTATTGGAATGATCAGAACGGGGTTAAAGGTATACACAGTTAAAAATATACATTTTCATGAATGTTTTCAATTTTTTCAAATTAAAAATGTTGCAAATTCGCGGAGTACTTAAACGTCGTCTACGGAGTGCCGCGAAAAAATCTGCCATAAACCCAGAGGCGTTTCCTCAAAAAACGGAGAAAATCCAAAATTTATTTCGAATTGTTAGGTTTTTAGATTTTATTATTGGATTGTATTGATATGAAATTCATATCCCACATGAAAATTTATATATTTAAAATATATGCAAAATTGCGTACAAAACATATTCAAAATATAATTACCGTATATAAATGAATGTATTTAAAATATATTTTAGATATATATAAAATATATTTAAAATACATTTTAAATATATGTAACATGTACGACACATACATACAATATATATTTTATATATATGATGCATACATCTGAAATATAGATTAAATATATGTTGCATGTATTTCAAATATAGTTGAAAAATTGGCCGCATACATCCCGAATATGGGTTGAATATGCGATACCCGTGTAGAAATTTCCGAAAAATCGGAAATTCTCTAAGAGAATCAAATACAAAAGTACGCCCACACGGAACATTAGGGCCATGGGACGTCCAATATCCATACATGGTGGATGAATGCTCCATCCCAGGGACGTCTATGAGTATCCCTATCACTGCTAAAAGAAGTGCGAAACGGCACCTGTTCTATGTACTGGGAACATCCCTTATACGTACCTTGAGACGGTTTTTAGACGGACTAGACCCCAAAAAATGACGTCTGATTTACGTATTTAAGACGAATAAACCAGTGATCCGAAAGATGTCCAATGATCATCCATTATACGTCCCTTTATTTAAATAATTGAATCGTTATTAACTACACATTATTAATTAATTATAAACTTTGTTACTGATTATATAATATTCGGGGCCTACGAGATATCCATATTTTACAGAAAAAAAGAAAAAAAAAATAGTTTTCGAT